>SJYF01000057.1:5528977-5553064 GCA_006410515.1 Procapra przewalskii | reverse complement strand
TGTCTTACTGCTTAGAAAATAATTAGGGCTGGGTGTAGGAAGCACAGAGGCATGTTCCCAGCCCTGTATGGCTCTGGGAAATCATTTGTAATTGAGAGTTGAGACCAGCCGACTTGCTAAGAATCTCTGCAGCCCCCTGTTTCTGAGGCTGTGTGTTCCTCATTCTTAGCTCAAGAGTTAGGGTTCTTCTGACGTAGGCCAAGCCTGCCTCCTGGTAACAACTGCACAGAACATTCTGCTTGCTTGACCCTGCACGGTAAGACCTGGCCAGACCCTTCTGCTTTGCTTATAGACAGGACCTCTCTCCCTCCAGCTGGACAAGCGGCCCTCGTTTTCCCCTCTGCTTGAAATAGTGGTGACATGCGCAGCAGCTCCTTCGTCTACACAAGCAGCTACTAAAGAGTCAATAAAGGGATCGGTTCATGCATGTGCCCCCAGGACTGCTCCCCTGGATGGGTCCTGAGGCTGCGTCTGCTTTCTGAGGCTGGCACCCCACTTCTTGTGCTGTGAGAATGGAACATCTAAAAACTGGGTTTATGGCTCAGGAAGCCTTGTCCTGGGTCTCCAGTGCTTTTCAAAATATTCAGACTCCTCCTCTCAGTGGAGTGGCAGAAACCTACTTTTAAGCTCCCCCAAATCCTTCCCTTAGGAACTGTCCTGAGAGCAGGCTTCACGGGACTTCCAGAGCTCAAGCAGCATGTAATGCCTTATGAGTGACACTGGATTCAGCTACCAGAATATACATGAGCTGAGGAGGTTCTGACGGTCGGAGTAGAACCACCAGGCTCCTCTGTCCAGGGGATTCTCCAGGCAAGAATGCCGCAGTGGGTTGCCATTCCCTCCTCGAGGGGATCTTCCCGACCCAGGGATCGAACCAGCGTCTCTTAAGTCTCCTGCATTACAGGCAAGTTCTTTACCACTAGAGCCACCTGGGAGGCCCTCAAGCTCGGCAGTTGTGCATTTTTCTACATTGATGCATGTGACCTTTACCTAGACCTGTTCACACAGACTAGGTTCCGGGCCAGCCCCCCTGTTCCGCACGCCTGAGAATTCCCGGCAGCATTCTATTCACTGTGTGGACAGGTACTAACTGTCAGCCCGTGCCTGAGTCTGGGGTCCCCTGAGGGCAGACTCAGTCATAAAGACTTGAGCGCAAGATGACTCAGGAGGTTGGGGAGGGCGGTGGGGAAGGTCACAGAGACAGGAGGAAACCAAGGAAAGGCGCACAGAGGCAGTGCTACCTCTGCAGGCAGCTGGGGACCGATCCCACATCGCCACGGGCCCATCCTTCTAGGGCGCCCCGCCCCAACCCATGGGGGTTTGTCCTGGAGGCTTTGGATGCCCAGAATTTCTGGGGTCCCTGGGTTTGAACTCAGCAGGGCCCACTCTGCCAAGCAACGAAGTAGGCAGGACACAGCTAAGAAGGTATCAGCAGGCAGAGACCTGTCTACTATAGCTCAGTGACACACAGGAGTGTGTGTGTGTGTGTGTGTGTGTGTGTGTGTGTGTCGGGCGGGAGCTGGGTGGGCCACCAACAGCGTCTACCCCAGTTCATTGGCATCAGTTCACATAAGCGCCTTGGCTATAGTGCTTACGCAGAACTTGTAGGTCAATCATATTCAGAGTGATAGAGAAAATATCTCTTGGGTGGGTCAGGAAAACAGGATTTTCTAAATTAAATCCAAAGGAAAACAGGGCTGCTTTTACGTGCCACCGCTCTCCTAACTTGGACTTACTGACTAGCTGCCTTTCGGGATGCTTTGGGTGTGGACTTTTATCCCTTCTCTGGTCCCCTGCCCCAGCAAACGGGGGATCAGAAAGATGAGCGTGCCCTGGAATGTTCTGAAAGCATCTTTTTCTTTTGTCTTTTTCCTGAGCACAATATCCTTCTGTCTGGCTCCCAGAGAGAGGGGCACGAGTAGGGTTGGAATTAACATGAAAACAGCAGAAATCCAAAGAGAAAAAGGTAATTTCATCTTATGAAATTCAAAATAGGCTTTCGTGGGACTAGGGCACTCCACAGCCCTGAGTGATTGCAAGAAAAGATTAGCCTCCCTTTCTGCAGCCTGGCTGGGCCCTCTGGGCACGGGCTGGCCTGGGAGGGGAGCCTGTCCCTTGCTGCCTACAGGGCCTGGGAGGGCATGGGCAGGGGCAGTTTTGATTTCCCCTTTCCAGACCTGCCTGCTAGGGGAGGGCTTGTCTACTGAAGCTAGACAGTCTTAGAGAAGCTTCCTGGGCAGAGGCGTCCCGGCTCTGATTGCTTCTGGGGACTCGGGGTCCCGACGTGGCCCAACACATGTCAGAATCCTGGGGCTGTGGTCAGAGGGAGTGTGCTGGGCTTGAACGTTTGAGCCTCTCTGTTACCGAGGCCAGCACGTCTGCTGCAGGCCCCACCACCGTGGCCTGAACAAGACTCCTCCACATCACGGAGGACAAGGCAGAGACTCAGGGAGGAACACAGCTCTTTAAGAGCCAAGGAGATGCCACGTGGGAAAATACAGAGCCCTGACCAGCTGGCAGAAGCCCTTCAGCTCCAGAGATCAGCAGAGAATGCAGGGAGGGGTCAGAGATATCCTTATCCTAGGGGACAAGACCTCAAGTGGGAGCAGAGAACCCGCCCTCCACCACGAGGGGGCGCCCGCGGCCTTAGAGAGGAGCCAGTGGGGGGAGGGCTCCAGAAATAAAAAGGACTTTCAGTTCGTTTTAGTTCGTTTCAGTTCAATCACTCAGTCATGTATACTCTCTGCGACCCCATCGACTGCGGCACGCCAGGCCTCCCTTTCCACCACCAACTCCCCGAGTTTATTCAAACTCACGCCCATTGAGTCAGTGATGCCATCCAAGCACCTCATCCTCTGTGGTCCCCTTCTCCTCCTGCCTTCTGTCTTTCCCAGCATCAGGGGCTTTTCAAATGAGTCAGCTCTTCCCATCAGGTGGCCAACGAATTGGCATTTAGGCTTGCGCATCAGTCCTTCCAATGACTATTCAGGACTGATTTCTTTTAGGACTGACTGGTGGGATCTCCTTGCAGTCCAAGGGACTCTCGAGTCTTCTCCAACACCACAGTTTAAAACCATCAATACTTTGGGGCTTAGTATTTATCCCCCAAGACTGAGCTCCTCCCAAAGGATTTTTAGATCTTGAATTAAACTGTTTAAAGGTAAATTAGACAGACAGTAAAGAATCTGCCTGCAATACAGGAAGCCAAGGTTTGATCCCTGGGTTGGGAAGATCCCCTGGAGAAGAGAATGGCAACCCACTCCAGCATTCTTGCCTGAAGAATCCCACGGACAGAGGAGTCTGGCAGGCTACAGCCCATGGGGTCACAAAGAGTTGAACACACACACACACACACACACACACACACACACACACACACACTCACACACACAGTCACAGGCATTTAGTGCAGGTGAGTATGATCTCCCCAGTTAAATGCTTTGAATTGAGTGCTGTCAGGAAGTGTTTGGATATTTTCAGCACAAGAAATTGTGTCTAGACTGAGCAAGGCTAAAGCTGAACATGGCAAAGAGAAGGCAGCCTCTCCCATTAGCAGGGGCAAGAGGGGGTGCCAATCTTGTGGTTTGAACGTGCTCCTTCTCACCTGTCCAGATGTGACCATGGAGAGGTCTTGGTCTTGCTCCATCAAGGTCACAGACGGGCATTGTCTGATGGTGATGTCCTCACATGGAGAAGCCCAAGGTCAGCTCTGTGTGCCTGGTCAGCTCCCAATGTCAGGGGCCGCTCTCCAACGAGACTGTAATAAAAAGACAGTAATGACATTAGCTGGCTAAGGACAAGCCTATCAGTGTAGTACATTAGGAGGTGCACAAGCCAACTTTACTTCATGAGAAAGGGCATCTCTTAGGGAGAAGAAACTATGAATCAAGTAGAAATGAAATCTTTTTTTTTTTTTTTAACTAAATGGCTTCCCATGATTTGTAAAAAAGCAAAACACAACTTAGATCCAGACTTAGCAAAATCCTGCACAATGTATTTTGATTAGGTTAGAGAAGTTTATTGGAGAAGGAAATGGCAGCCTACTCCAGTGTTTTTGCCTGGAGTATTCCATGGACAGAGAAGCCTGGCGGGCTTCAGTTTATGAGGTCACAGAGAGTTGGACACAACTGAGCGACTAACACACACACACACACACACACACACACACACACACACACGTTTATGTTTAAAAGAACAATTTAGAAATACACATTTAAAATATTTCTCTAACCCATGATTATTACATGATTTTCAAGGTTTAAATACTAGAGTTTATCTCAAAGACAGTGATCAATATAGTTGAATCCATCCAATTCAAATCATATGTGTCAAAACATACCACAGATAGAACTGAAAGACATCTAATTTTAAAAAGTGTTTCAAACAAATATGAAAACTGGAAAATTATTACTTAACTATCTCATATACATTATTAGAAAGGCACTAAAGCTTCAATAAAATGGACAAAAATGTGGTCAAATATATACAAATTATGATGAATGATTAGTAAAGATTTGGATAAATGTCTAGCTGTGTTCATAACCAAAGTAATTTAAACAATGATAATATACAATGATAAACAATCACATTATATTAAGAGACATTACTTTGCTGACAAAGGTCCATCTAGTCAAAGCTATGGTTTTTCCAGTAGTCATGTATGGATGTGAGAATTGGACCATAAAGAAAGCTGAGTGTGAAAGAATTGATGCTTTTGAACTGTGGTGTTGGAGAAGACTCTTGAGAGTCCCTTGGACTGCAAGGAGATCCAACCAGTCCATTCTAAAGGAAATCAGCTCTGAATATTCATTGGAAGGACAGATGCTGAAGCTCCAATACTTTGGCGACCTGATGCTAAGATCTGACTTATTAGAAAAGATTCTGGGAAAGATTAAAAGTAGAAGGAGAAGGGGATGACAGAGGATGAGATAATTGGATGGCCTCACTGACTTAATGGATATGAGTTTGAGCAAACTCTGGGAGATGGTGAAGGACAGGGAAGCCTGGTGTGCCGCAGTTCATGGGGTAACAAAGAGTTGGACGTGACTGAGGAACTGAACAACAATAATTCTATGTACTAAATCATGAGTGATTTTTTAAAAATAGAAAATGCCAAATAACCATGAGAATTTGTCAAAATTAACACCCTGTTATACTGCTGGTTGAGTTATAAATTGTTCCTACATTCCTTGAAACTAATTAGATTTCTAGAAATCTAACCTGAGAAATTATTTCAAAACACAAGGATTTTTATACAATCCAGTTATGGCCATAATATTTAAAATGGGAGAAAAACTGGAAATAGCTCAAAGAGTTAGGATGAAACAGATTATGACTCTATGATATGTAATGTTATGGATCATATTTTGCGGAGATTTTACAATGCTTTGGGAAATTTTTTCTCTTTAACATTTATCTGCGAAAAAGATACAGCATTTCTTAGTTGTGGTTGACCTTTAAGTTATGAAGGGCTTTTACAGGATAGTTATTACTTTTATCATGAAAGTAATGAATAATTTTTCATTTGGTATCTAACACAGTAAAAAATGGCTGATTTAAAGAACACAAAGTTTCTGTTGTTGAGGACCTTTTCCTCAGTGTTGAGTTAAATGATTGAGTCATGTTCACCTTAAGTAACTAGATTCTGTCTCCAGATCGAACCACATATTCAGAACAGCTTAAAAATAATTACAAATGATTCACTGTGTAAAGCAGCTTGTATTTTTTTTTTTTTTTGCTCTGACATATGTAGAAATCCTTCTCTTTTTGAGGAAAAATAATTTGGTCTTTATTATTCTAACACAGAGTGGGTGTCTGTCATGAATGAAAATGTCAATGTATTTTAATAACAGAATCTATCTTTTGGTATCACAAAGGAATTAATTATTCATGGCACCCACTGCAATGAGATGCTGTTCTCCTCCTGTGTGGTGTTACATTATTAATGTTCCCCTATTTACAGACGCACACTGAGAAAGCGACTCCCATAGACGTGCTGAGTGTCTCATCCTGTTCATTTGGAACGATCGGGAAAGTGGTCATTCATTGAATTATTATGGTGACGTTACAATTTTATGTGGTATTTTAGAAATAATCATGAAAATTTTGGTGGAGGAGTAAATCATGAAAACACGTTTTTGGAAATTACCACCAATTCTTGTGAACTTCACAGTGTGAATGATTGATAGTTGCTCAGTCATGTCCGGGTCTTCGTGACACCATGGACTGTATGGCCCACCAGGCTCCTCTGTCAATGGGATTTCCCAGGCAAGAATACTGGAGTGGTTGCCATTCCCTTCTCCAGGGGATCTTCCCCACCCAGAGATCAAACACAGGATTCCTGCATTGCAGGCAGATTCTTAACATCTCAGCCACCAGGGAAGCCTACTATTAAGATATATTTCTAAGTATAAAGACAGGTCAACTTAAAAAGTATCAACAGATACTTGCTTGACTTTATCTTATAGTCTGTAGACAACACATTAGATTGTGTAATGAAACCATCCACCTTTTCCAAAGGAATATCAGAGACAGGTAGCAATAAAGTTATAAATGACAATCATCAATCAGATGAAATAATTTAGATGAAGCTTATCTAAAGAACCCTGTATTCCCAAGGCCACAAGTGGCTCCTGGAAGTTCCTTGTAGGGCCCGAGATGCCTGCAGCTTTCTTAATTTTACTTCCTCCATCACCTGTCTGCTGTGACGCTACAGCTTCACATACCTGCACCTCCATCCTCCCCCACCTTGTCCCCACCCCATCACACAGGCAAGATGACTCGACCAGAGAGATGCCCACCCCTACTGCGCCAATTAGATTCTCTGTCCAAGGAATTTGGAACTTGACACCTGGTGACGAGTTGCCATGCAGTGGTGGCCACTGGATGTGTAAACTCATTTTGATCCTCAATAAGTTACACAGAGAATGACCCAATGGCCCAGCAATTCTGTTCTTAAGTATATGCTCAAAAGAACCTGAAAGACATACTCAGATCAGTACACACTCAAAGCAGAATTATTCACAACAGCTGAAAAGAGGAAATGACCCAACTGACTAGCAACAGATGAGTAGATACAGTCACTGCTTCCACTTTTCCCCCGTGCCTTCCTGGTGGCTCAGCTAGTAAAGAATCTGTCTGCAATGCAGATCTGGGTTCCATCCCTGGGTTGGGGAGATCCCCTGGAGAAGGGAAAGGCTACCCACTCCAGTTTTCTGGCCTGGAGAATTTCATGGACTGTATAGTCCATGGGGTCGCAGAGTTGGGCACGACTGAGCAACTTTCATTTGCCGTGAAGTGATGGGACCAGATGCCCATGTCAATGTTTCTAGGAATGGGTAATTACATAGGCTAATTGCCGGGAGCCACCACGGGAGATCCCGCCCATGACAAGGTCATGTGGAAGAGAACTGTTAAGCAAGGCTTCAGGACTCAATGGTATCCCTAGGCTTTCTCGAGCATCTACCCCCAAACCAGAATCTGTTTTACTATTTCATGACTTTCACCAACTCCTCTGACATTAACAGGCTATTCCTGACCACCTTTCTTTGGAGAAAATTAACTTGGGGCTATAGCTAATAAGTCTCCTGGACATGAGAGGAATATTTCCAATCAAACCCCTTCTGTCAGCATTCTAGCTTGCTTGGCAGGTCTATCCAGACTCTTGCAGCTATGCATATGATTATTCACAGCCTCCCAACTGTGAGAGGCATGGAAAGCCTAAAACATAGAGCCTTTCAAAGAGTTAAAAGTTATTAGGGTAGTGTTAATGTAAGTGAAATGAAGTGAAGTTGCTCAGTCGTGTCTGACTCTTGGCGACCCCATGAACTGCAGCCCACCAGGCTCTTCTGTTCATGGGATTTTCCAGGCAAGAGTACTGGAGTGGATTGCCATTTCCTTCTCCAGCAGATCTTCCCAATCCAGGGATTGAACCTGGGTCTCCCACATTATAGACAGACGCTTTACTGTCTGAGCCACCAGGGAAGTCCTTGCTAAGTTCCCATATCTCTTATCCACTGTGCACCCAGGAGTGCATTAGTTAACATAGTTGGAATGTAAGAAAAACAAGTGTAGCCTTGAATTTAACCACATCAGACTTTTGAGCCAATTAGTTCTTTCTTGTAACTCACTGCACCTTTACTCTGTGAGAAATATAACTTGTTTAATACTTTCTGAGGCTGACATAGATTAGAAATATAAGAAAAAACATGTCAAGGGAAAATAAGTTTTCTGGTTGAGAAGCCTTTATCAAAAGAGGGTCATAAAATGTTCACAGGCCTCCAAGGCCAGAAGATACAATACTGTTTATGGAAAAGGTTTGCAGAAAAAATCCTGGTTTTGATAAAGACAAAACAGATGTAATGTTTGGGCTGACTCTGTATGACTTTGCATCTTTCATTTCCCTCTATGTATAAGACAAGGTATAAAAGTACCTTTAAAAAATAAAGCTATTGGGCCTCGCTTGAAGTAGCTTGGTCTCCTCGTGTCAATCATTTCCTCCCTCTCTCTCTCCCTCCCAATCTTTTTCAGGCTGATCCCTTGGAGCATAGAGGCTCCCTGCGTTCACTTATCTGCCTGGGTTTCTAAGACCTGAACGGGAAGACGTTCTGCATCTCCACTCCCTCGGGAGACTGGAAAGGCACCTGTGGCCTCCGTGAACAGGGCAAACTTCTTGTCTCGAAATTTTATTGGCTTTCTATGTAAACCAAGGAATATCAGCCTCTTTCTCTCCTCTATTTTCTCATCTGTAATATTCTTTCCTTATCTCTCTCTCTGTAAATCAATCACTGACGCCATTTTTCCTTTAGGTTCCCCTGGATCCTGCGGGGGCTGGACCCTGGCAGCTAATGAGTGGGAGGAGTATTCCAGCTATTTTGGGGAAATGATGGAACTTTCCAGGAATTGGACTTTCTGACCTTTATGGCCATGGCACTGGTGGGTTGTTGTTTAACTTGATGCTGTGTTCAGTTCAGTTTCTCAGTTGTGTCTGACTCTTTGCGATCCCATGGACTACAGCATACCAGGCCTCCATGTCCATCACCAACTCCCAGAATTTACTCAAACTCATGTTCATTGAGTCGGTGATGCCATCCAACCATCTCATCCTCTGTCATCCCCCTTCTCGTTCCACCTTCAGTCTTTCCCAGCATCAGGGTCTTTTCCTGATGAGTCAGTTCTTCGCATCAGGTGGCCAAAGGACTGGAGTTTCAGCTTCAGCATCAGTCCTTCCACTGAATATTCAGGACTGATTTCCTTTAGGATGGACTGGTTGGATCCCCTTGCTGTGTTATAATGATCATATTCTGAGGTGCAGCATCTTGCTATCATTGACCTGCTTGGTTCTAATTAGTTTATTTTATGTCCTCAGTCTATGTCATTCCTTTAAAAGTTGTGCTTATACAATGAAATATTGTTCAGTCATAACAAGGTATGCGGTACTGATACATGTTACAGTGTGGATGAACCTCAACATATTATGCTAATGAAAGAAACCAGTGACAAAGAGCACATATTACATGTTTCCACTTATGAGAAATTTCCACAATAGGTGAATCCACAGAGGCAGAAAACAGGCTGGTGATTGCTAAGGGGCTGGGGGAGAGGGTTTAGGGAGAATAACTGTTGATGGGCATCTTGGTCTTTGGGGGCTGCTGTAACAAGAAAGTCATCAAACGGTGGCTTCGAGACAACAGAAATTTGTTTCTCCTGGTTCTGGAGGCTGGAAGTCCAAGAACAAGGTGCTGGAAGATTTGGTGTCTGGTGAAAGCCTGCTTTCTCATAAAAGACTGTCTTCTATGTGACCTCACAGGGCAGAAAGATCAAGGGGTCTCTTTTATAAGGACAGCCATCCCCTCTCAAAAGCCCCACACCCTCGTATCATCAGGAGTATCAAGTTTCAACATATGAATTTAGTGAAGTGAAAGTCACTCAGTCGTGTCCAACTCTATACAGTCCACGGAATTCTTCAGGCCAGAATACTGGAGTGGGTAACCTTTCCCTTCTCCAGGGGATGTTACCAACCCAGGGATTGAACCCAGGTCTCCTGCATTGCAGGCAGATTATTTACCAGCTGAGCCACAAGGGAAGCCCAAGAATTCTGGAGTGAGTAGCCTATCCCTTTTCCAGCGGATCTTCCTGACCCAGGGGAAGGTATTTATCCTTAGGGGCTTCCCAGATGGCTCAGTGGTAAAAGAATTCACCTGCCAAGGCAGGAGATGCATATTCCATCCTTGGGTTGGGAAGATCCCCTGGCAACCCATTCCAGTATACTTGCCTGGAGAATCCCATGGACAGAGGAACCTGGTGGGCTACAGTCCATGGGGTTGCAAAGAGTCAGACACGACTTACCAACTAGCATACACATTTCCCCTTTGTCCATAGAAATGGGTATAGGATTTTCTTTTTGTGTTTGGCCAAGCTATGCAGCGTGTGGAATTTCAGTTCCCTGACCAAGAACTGAGCCTGGTCCTTAGCAGTGAAAGCATGGAGTTCTAACCACTGAGTTGCCATGGAATTCCGGGGATTTTCTTTCAAGAAGATGAAAATGTTTTGGATTTAGGAAGAAGTGGCAGTTGTACAACATTGTGAATATACCAAATGCCACCGGGTTGTACAATTTAAGCAGGTAATTTTATGTAATATAAATTTCACTGCAGTAGCAAGCAATTCGTGTAGAGCTGAGGTCAGGAGCTGGCACCTAGCGTTGCCAGACAGATGCTAAGCGAAGCTCCGCGGGAGCACAGACCGGGAGCCAGCAGAGACTGGCTGGAGGGCAGGAGGTGGATCCAGCACGCAGAGGGCAGAGGCCAGTGGGCCACGCGTGGCCAGTGACTTGCCAGTCGGTTCTCCCAGCATCCTCTGCATCCCCACGAATGCTCTGTTCTCTCAACTCAAATGGATCTCTGCTTCTTAGAACCCAACAGTTTCAGGCTAAGACAGCCTCTGTACAGCAAAATCCTGGGGAGCGGCGTATTGGCTGATAGGCCAGGCCGGGCCTGCAGGTCAGGGGTCACGACCCGGTTGTTGACCCTCTGCACCCAGAGTCTAACAAAGCAGGCCCTGGGCTGCTGCTCGCTGAATGGAATCACTGAGTGCGCACTGAAATGATGATGATTAGGAGCTTTACAAAAGACACCGCCGCAAGGCGACGGCCCCTGCCGGAACCTAAGGTCAGAGGCCCGGAGATTACAGACCCGGAAGCAGCCTGAGATCCGTCAGAATCCAGCCAGGGCAGCCAGGGCCAGCAGGACCACAGGGCCTGCTGTCTGCTGGAGCGGAAATATGATCTGGCAGAGGAGCCGGCCGACAGGAAGGAGCATCTCCCGCGGCTCTCGCTTAGAAGTGACGGGATCTTCCGGTGATTCCATTTGAGACAGAACCGGAGCTCCCCATGCGCGATCCCTTCAGGAGTGGACCTCAGCCGCCTGTCCTGCTCTGTCCACAGTCACTGTGGGAGAAGAATCTAGGGACGGTGTGGTTAATCATAGCAACTCCTGTCTCCACGGTGGCGACCGCTGGAGCACCTGCCAAAGCTCCTCCGCCGTCCTCCAGCATCGTCCCTGATTCCAGCGCTGTGCACGCACAGAACACGAACTGGAAGCGCTGCCTTCTTACAAGTCTCTGATTCCAAACAGCTCTCTCTCTCTCTGGCCCTCCTTCCCTTCCTCTCTCCCTCCATCTCCTGATCACCCTTCTTCCTCTTCACAGTCTCCCTGGGCTCTTTCCTCCACTGAGTGAGTGCCCTGCTCAGTTGCTTTGGTCCGGTCGGACTCTGTGATTCCACAGATCATGACCCACTAGCGTTTTTTGTCCATGGGATTTTTCTGGCAAGAACACTGGAGTGGGTTGCCATGCCCTCCTCCAGGGGATCTTCCTGGCCCTTTGACTGAACCGTGTCTCTTACGTCCCCTGCGTTGCAGGCGGATTCTTTACCGCTGAGCCACTGGGGAAGCTCGTCTTCACATTTAATGAACGTCTTGAGCTGGTGACGGTCTAGCCTCACTCTGGTCCGAAACTCTAACCCAAGATCCAAACCACAGAGCTTAACCCAAGATCCAAACCGCAGAGCTAGCCACGTGTCAGGTCACCTGATACCAGCTGGTACCCAAGACCGCTGTCCAGGCCACACTTCCCTCCTCCTCAAATCTGTTCCTCACCTTGTTCCCTCAACTCTGCAGTGAGAAGTCTGGGTGCTGCCCTTGTTCCCTCCCCCTTTGCCACCTTCCCCTGCAACCAAGTCCACAGCATGGCTTAATTAGGCTCCTGAGTACTTCTTTTTTCCCTCTTGGCCAGAGCTCTTTTTATTCTTGACAGGGAAAATAAATTGAATAAGAAAACATCTGTTGCACATTGCCCCGTTATGCAACTAATTTAGAGTTAGTTAGATATCAGAGGGAAAAAAATTCAGATAGGAGAGAAACCTCTGAAAACAAGAGTAGTACTAAAGTGTTTCATCTTAAGTGGTAAGCAGGGGAGGATACAGGTTTTGTGGGACCTGAAGCTATGTATTTTGGGAGATCTGTCAAATGTTTGTTAAGATTCCTTCTTACATGCTTTATGTAGCAGTCTGAGCAGACCCTCAGTCCAGACTGGAGCAAAAGAACAGAAGCAGAGTGTCCTCCAGGAAACAAGAGTTCATTTGGAAAATTCCTTCTCTGGCATTCAGTTTTCTTATTGGGGATTCTGTGTATAACAGAGTTCAGGGATGACCTTAGGCAGTTGTGGGTCTCTTTCCTTGCCATAAGATGCTGGAGGAGTTGGAAGGATACAGGTAAGTGAGAAGATAGATGGCTGTCCTGGAATCATAGGCCCCTGGATGTTTCTGGAACGTTACTCCATCCACTCCAGGTCAGACTACTGGAGTGTGTTGCCATTTCCTCCTCCAGGGGATCTTCCCAACCCAGGGATGGAACTTACGTGTGTTATGTCTCCTGCACTGGCAGGTGGGTTCGTCACCACTAGCGCCACCTAGGAAGCCCTTCATTCAAGTCAAGTCAAGCATTCCATCCACTCCACCCCCTGCGCTACATTGGCTGAAGGGCCTTCTCATTGCTCTCCTTCTGACCCGGTGCAGTCAGAACGATATCTAAAAAGCTCAGATTTAACTCCAGCCATGACATAAAAAGACGCTTACTGCTTGGAAGGAAAGTTATGACCAACCTAGACAGCATATTAAAAAGCAGAGACATTACTTTGCCAACAAAGGTCCATGTAGTCAAAGCTTTGGTTTTCCCAGGAGTCACGTATGGATGTGAGAGTTGGACTATAAAGAAAGCTGAGCGCCGAAAAAATGATGCTTTTGAACTGTGGTGCTGGAGAAGACTCTTGAGAGTCTCTTGGACTGCAAGGAGATCCAACCAGTCCATCGTAAAGGAAATCAATTGTGAATGTTCATTGTAAAGACTGATGCTGAAGCTGAAACTCCAATACTTTGGCCACCTGATGCGAAGAACCAACTCATTGGAAAAGACCCTGATGCTGGGAAAGATTGAAGGTGGGAGGAGAAGGGAATGATAGAGGATAAGATGGTTGGATGGCATCACTGACTCAATGAACATGAGTTTGAGTAAACTCTGGGAGTTGGTGATGGATAGCAAGGCCTGGCATGCTGCAGTCCATGGGGTCGCAAAGAGTCAAAGACGACTGAGTGACTGAACTGAATCCCTGGTTGAAGTGATCCACGATTTTGATGCCAGTGTGCAGAAACAAGTCCAGGCTCCCTGATCCAGCATCTTTACAGCCCTCCTTATTCTGTCTGCATTCCTCTCTCCTGGAGTTCCTCTGAGCAAGTGTCTCAGCCCTCTCACATCCTAGGAAGAGTGGAGGACAGTTTGGCCCCTTCAGATCATCCATCTTGATGCCCCTGGGCCTTTGCACCTGCCATTCCCCAAATCCACAGCCTCATCCCTTCCCTGTCTACTTGATAAACACCTGCCCCCTTTCCAAGAGGGTTCAAGGACCAGGATGCCATGCAAGTGTTCACAAGCATTTGCCACACGCTGTGTGGGGCACGGTGGACCCAGGCCAGGGCTGGCCTTCTGGAGCTGCTGCTTCTGTGTAAGGAGGACACAGACCAAGGATGTGTAATTCAATAAGTGCTGCCAAGGGACGTGTCAGGGGAACCCTGCCCAAGATGGCCAATGATCCAGTTGACAAGTACTGTCCTCATTTTAGGAGCAAAAGTCTCATGTCCCAGGAAATGGCTGGTCAAGAAGGAGGACCCAGAAGAAAAGTTAGTAAGCAGAAGAGATAGCAGGAGGATGCGGAGAGGTTTCCAGGTAGCTGACCCTGCCCTAGTGAAGGGGGAAGGGTTGCCTCAACAGGCAAGTTCAAAGAGCAGAAGAAAGCCTTGTCTGACTAGGATGAGCCAACCTTTCTGGAATAACCCATCTACCCTTATTTGCACATCTAAGCCCCAGAAATGAGCCTTCTCTCCTCTGAGGTCCTAGAATGCATATGCATTTTAAATTGGCTTTTTCTTATTTAAACTATACATCCAGGAAAGTCTAAACAAATTATTAATGTGCATATAAGTGACTGCATAGCAGGACATGAACATTAACTGCAAACAGTAAAGAAATAAAAGTTAGAAATACATCACGTAGACATTTTTTAAACTTATGACTTCACTTGCTAAGTTTACCAATTTCCCTATAAGTGACTTCAGGCCAGAGCCCATTGCCTAAACCCACATCTCTGGGGTTAGTAGCATGAATGTAGTAAACTTTTGCAGGATGGGTGACACTTGAATTGTGCTTGTTTGTTCCCAGAGCACCTTTCAAGCACCCACTGAATTAGAACCAAATCAAAGCAAAGTTATTTTTATATGACAAGCAGAGAAGTGTTAATCCCAGGGATGTCAGTTTCCAAGGCTCCCTGAGACGCCAGGAGAGCAGAAGGCAGGAGACATCCAAGGCCAGGAGCATTTAGAGACAAAGCATGCTTGCGAGAGAAAAGAAAATTATCTTGAGCTCAGGCTTTGCCGAAGACCAAACTGAAATGACGCGGGGTTAGGCTTCGTTCTCTCTCTTTGTCCTCAGACTCTAAGGCCCAGGAAGACAGAGAGCGTCTTGGTCCTGTTCACCTCTGTGCCCTGAACTTCCAAGAGCAGTTGCACTTGGCAGCTTTGCTCAGCCTTCACCCACAGCAGTCACTTAAATAAAAGCTCCTTGCTCGAGGTATGGTCCAGGAGCTAAGACCCCACCCCAGACCTATGGCTCAGAATGTGCATCTGAACTAGTTTTCTGTCCCATGAGTATTACCTTCGAGAAGACCTGTTTTAAAGGATAGCCTAGGTTGGCTATAAAATCAGTTAGCACTGAGGCTTCCTTGCCCACCTGGAAAATGTATCTTTCATCTTTGAATGCCCTGCTCAGGTGTTCTTTGTATGAGAAAGTTCCCAGACATCTCCCCTGTTGCCATCATGCCATCTGCCAGTCTGCCCTATGCTCACCCTTCTGTTAAGACATTTATCACACAGCAATGCAATTTGGTTTCCCTGCCTGTCTTTCCCACCAGATGGGTTAGCCAGACTGAAGTCCTTGAGATAAGAGAAGGAATCTTATTTTTCTTTGCATCCCAGATTCAGTTCACACACTGAACTGATGAGTGATTTGCCTGGTGTGTGCTGGCCTGTGGGCTCTCTCTTTGAGTCCTTCATTCTAGAATCCCAAACTTCACCAAGAGAAGTTTTCCCTCCTTCCTTCCTTCCTTCCTTCCTTCCTTCTTTCCTTCCAGTGGAAATTCAGAAACTCAAGAAATATTCTTTTTGGTGGCCCAGCCTGCCAAAATTACTTTTGTATTATCATAATTAGGTAGAACATATATTCAAAGTGAATAAGCAAATTCCCAAGATGATTCCTCAAAAGACAGCAGTAAAGAATGCCATGACATTTTCAGGGGCGTCAGGATTTCGTCTCTCCCAGGTAGCAAGGAGAGTGGCCACTTTATCCATCCAGTAGGAACATTTTCTCACCCATGTGAACTTCTGAGGAAGTGATGACAAAATCTAGGGCTTCAATTAGAACAGGATGTGTGTGATAGCAGGCTTGGTGCTTATGCTGCAGTCCTTACACAGATTGGTGTCATATACTGGGGCTATGAGCTCCTTGAGGACACCAGCTCTGCCTTGGACATCTGAGCGTGCCTTGGCACTTGACGTAGCATCCAGCTCAGAAGAGACTCACAGAGATGCTCATCTCCATTGAAGACAGGTGGACACATGGTTCCAAGTCAAGTCCAACTCTCGGTGTGCCCCGAGCAAAGCACACAATCTATGCTAGATGGTTGTCTCTGTTACAAAGCGATGCCGTTGAAACAGCTACATCACCTCCGAGGTCACATGCCACCGACAGATAGCACTAGAAGAAGAATTACAACCAACCTTCTTTGATTTGCTCACTTCTGCCTGAAGTGCCCGTGAAACTGCTGATAATTCATGTGCATTTGCAAGATGTTACCACTTTGATAACTGAAGTGTAGAATGATCACTAATAACTCTTGTTCTCACTGGGGTTTTTTTTTCCCATGGTTGTTCATCAAATTTAAAAGGAAACCCTCTCGGAAAAGTAAAATAGAAATGATCTCCTTAAATACATCATTCAGCAATGCAGGAGGATATCCTTTAAATCTCTCAAGAATGTCCTCTGAAGGGCTTTTTCTAAGTAATCCAGTGAATCTGAACACTGCTTTATAGACCAAAAGGTGCTCAAACTGGGTTGTGCTTCAAAGTTAGCCAGGCAGCTTTGTTTTCTTAATACAACCCCATGTGAGGTGTTAACTAACGCACACAGAGTCTTTTTGTGTGTTATCCTTAAAAAATGTCCCCTTTTCTGCTTGATTTCAGCCTTGAGCCAGTGCACACTGTGGGCAAGGTAATGGTGTCCTGGATTTCAGCCCCTAATGGCCTTCTTCACCAGCTGACTTTGTGCAGTGTGCAAACTTCACAACCCTGTTCTCAACTTCCCCCACCGATTCTGATTAAGGGATTTGGATGAAGCTGTGGTTAGATAGTTTTAGCAAGTTCCCCAGGTAAGTCAATACACTACCATATTTGAGAACCACTACTTTATTATACACATACTCAGCAATCATATTTATATACAATACATCTTTGCACTTAGCTATCCATGCTTTAGTATAGCTCTCTAGTAAATCAACCCCAAATACTCATTGGAAGGATTGATGCTCAAGCCGAAGCGCCAATACTTTGGCCACCTGATGTGTAGAGCTGACTCACTGGAAAAGACCCTGATGCTGGAAAGATTGAAGGTGGGAGGAGAAGGGAATGACAGGGGATGAGACGGTTGGATGGTATCACTGACTCAAAGGACATGAGTTTGAACAAATTCCGGGAGAGAGTGAAAGACAGAGTGGTCTGGCGTGCTGCAGTTCATGGGACTGCAAACAGTTGAATGTGACTTAGTGCCTGAACAACAGCAAAGTGCTTCCTACATGTCAAAGAAAATGAGTGTGGCTTTTGGTTGAAGCTATGATTTGGAAATTTTGTTATGTACTCTGTAAAATACCTCTTGAGTCATTGCTGTAGCTCAGAAGTACCAATGTGGATCTCATTGGGACTGGACTCTGCTATGAACTAACCTGGCTCAGTGAAGGAGCCTGGCGTCAGCATGCCCTCCAAGCCCTGGCACATGCCCCCTGCCAAAAAGAGCCCCTCTCAGCTCCCGCCAGCACAACTCCTGTGATGCCCTGCTCTGCACCTGTCTCTCTGGGCCAGCGGTCCCCTGGCGATAGGTCTGATGAAGCCTCCTGGGCAGAAGTCATCCCTAAACAGAAGAAGGCCATATGTGCTTCTCTGTCTTGACAGATGCTGCACTTAGACTTCCACGAAAGACTGTGGCCTGCTCTGGTGGCTGGGGTGCCAGCAGCCAAGCCCTGTCCCCTCAGCCCCGCCCGCTGGGAGGAGCAGCAGCTGCTGTGTGGATGATGAGCTTGAGGAGCGTGGAGGGAGTCAGGAGCAGCGTGGACCCCAGGGGCCTCTGTCGGTAGCCAGTCAGGGAGTAATTTAAATGGCAGGGCTGAGGCCTGAGTGAGTTTCGCTGCCCATATGTTGCCAGAAACTCTATGCTTTTGAGAGAAGACGAACACTGTGTATCTTCTCCTGCCAAGGAATGGGGTGACATGGCACACCCCCACTGCCTCCCCAGGAGGAGATAAAAGGAGTCATCACATTCAACTGGCAGTACTCACCCCTGCCTGAATACGGCAGTAAACTCATTATCTGTATTACGTTTCGTCTAGAAAGAAGTCTGGAAGTTGTCATGATAAATGTTTTCAATCTTTTTTCTATCCTAAGCATCTCATACCGCTTTCTTACAAAAGATGCTTTGAACACTCTTTGGAAGGGAATTTTTACTTCACTTGGTAAATAGCTTGTCTGATGTCAGTTGATATCTCATTCATTCCCTTCAAAACACGGGGCAGCATTCACTGAAATATACAACGCTAAAAGATGCTACATGAGTATGGACCACATATGCAGCTGGACAAGAACTAGCCTCCTAAGGCCCGCTACTCAGCTGTGAGCCTGGGCAGCAGCTGGCTGATGGCAGGTGTGTCTTGCTGAGCTAGGGACGTGCCCACAGAAGGTGGGTTGGGAGAGAGGCATAACCTGCAGAACTGGGGCTGTCACACCCCCACCATGGAGCACAGATCCTTGGCCTTATCCATCAGACTTTCATACCCAGAATTAAATCTGAAGTGCATTAAAAAAATAGGAACCTTCCTCAGTAAGTTAAACATAGAATTACCACTCTCTCCACTTAGAAGTATATACCCAAGAGAAGTGAAAACACATGTCCACACAACAACTTGTACATGAACGTTCACGGCAGCACTATTCACATTCGCCAAATGGTAGAAACAGCCCAAGTGCTCATCCACTGATGAACACACAGACAAAATGCAGTCCACCCACACAGTGAAATATTATTCGATCAAGAAACAAATGAGCACCTGACGCAAGGTACAGTACAGCTGAGCCTTGGAAACATGATGCTTGGTGAGAGAAGGAAGCCAGTTACAAAAACATGCATGACGTGACTCTGCTTACGTGCCAAGTCCAGAATAAGCAAATACATAGAAGCAGAAAGCACACTGTGGTTGACAGGAAGCTTGGGAGATGGAGGGATGAGAGTGATCACCTTAATGGGGCGGGGTTTATTTGAGGGTGATGAAATGATCTGGAGCCAGGAAGTGGTGATGATCGGGAAACATTATAAATACATTAAATGCCACTCAACTGTATGCTTTAAATGGCTGACATGGTGAATTTTATGTGATGATTTTTACAACCAAACAGAAGGAAAAAGATAAAGCATAAGATGCACAGGCCCAAGGACAGCTGAGCCTCCAGAGCAGGGGCTCAACTGTGGGGCTCAGCAGACATGAAAAATGTGCTTAATGGATGCAGGACTGAGGGACTTTCTGCTGTTGACGTTTGGATCAGCAGTTTTTCCTTCATTTTTTCTGTTTTCTTTCCTTCTGTTTGTCCATTCATTCATCCACACATCTACTCATCCTTCCATCTAGCCACCCACTCATCCGTCTCAGTTCTCCTCTCTAAAGGACTGACAATGATGATAATCAGCTTGGTTACAATGTGACCCCACACCTTCCTGCAAATGCTTGGTCATAACCTCTCATTATCATAATTACTTGTTTGATCATCCATCTTGCCCACTAGAGACCGAGTCTATCTTAGTGCTTGCCTAAATCTAGCACCTAGCAGAGTGTCCAGCACAAGGTGGCACTCATCAGTGATGAACTGCAAGGAGATCAAATCAGTAAATGCTAAAGGCAATCAACCTGAATACTCACTGGAAGGACTGATGCTGAAGCTCCAATACTTTGACCACCTAATGTGAAGAGCCGACTCATTGGAAAAGACCCTGATGCTGGGGAAGATTGAGGGCAGGAGGAGAAGGGGAAGACAGAGAATGAGACTGTTGGATTGTATCACTAACTCAATGGACATGATTTTGAGCAAACCCCAGGAGACAGTGAAAGACAAGGAAACCTGGCATGCTGTAGTCCATGGAGCAGCAAAGACTCAGACATGACCGATTGAGTGGACAAGAGCAATGATGAACCAATGGTGGGATGACCACGTGAAGTCTGGTCATCCCTCTGCGAGCTCCAGGCGCACCCCCCATCCTGTTCAGTGATGGCCACATGCACATCCAACCTCTGTGTGGTCTGCCTCCTTCTATTCTCCCTACACCCAATCCTCACCTGCTTTCACAGCTTTCCTCAGGGCAGGTATAACTAAATTGCAGTTACTAAGTCACTCCTTGAGATTCAGATCAAGATCAGCTTGACTGGGATTTTGGGTGCTAGCAATAACATCTAACACAGTTAACAAAAGGTTCTTTAGTTTCCTTATATTGAGTTAAAAAATAGAAGAAGAAGAAGAAGGAAAGGAAGGAAGGAAGGAAGATACAAAGAAAGAAAGATACAAAAACACCATCCTGCTCCGTTACTTAGGAATAAGAAGTGTTTCCATTTAATGTTGTCCACACGACATGCCATCAGCACATCACTGGGGAGATTGTTAGGATGTCAGTTTTCAGGTCTCACTCTGGACCTACTGAGTCAGAAAAGCTGAGGAGGGACCCAGCGTCTCATGTCCCAGAAGCCCTCCAGATATGTTCTGATGGCATGCTCAAGGCGGAGAACCACTGCTTTCAGGCAGTGATTCCTAGTTCTGGACATTTATTGGAACCACACGAGGAATTCTAAAAAGTAAGCCCCCTGGAGACTGGTGTGACCCAGGACCAAGACCCTCTGCTTCAAGATGATGACCCTTGGCCTATGGCATGCATCTTGGTAGAGAAATTGCCAATATAGTGTTGGATCACAGAGTCAAAAATGAGAATTATTGACTCAGGAGAGGACCTAAAAATGATCTCATTATCAAATGAGAAGACCAAGGGCCAGATAGGTTAATTAACTGTCTAAGGTCCCATTGCTTGTTTGTGAGCCCTGGATTCTGGCATTCCCCAGGCCAATACTTTCCTGTTGCGAGTTGATCCTTTTCACCCAAGATGCTTTGAACCTCAGCCTCTGCCCTTTGCTTGAGGACAGAGATGCTTTGTGAATGGCGTTCACTCAGCCCCCGTGGCGGGGCATCCACCTGATGCCTGAGCTGGCAGCTCTGCATTGCCGCGTCCCACACTCAGCACTCCTGGCTTCTCCTCATCCCACCTGCACGTCCTTCTCAGGTCAGCCTCCTCCGGGAGCTCTCAGTGGACACCTCCTGCATCCAGCTCATGCCCTTTGCCCTTCCAGAACACCTTCCAGCTCACCCTTTCTGCTGCCATGCTCCCCACTGGGACCAACTTTCTGTGCACGTCCTTTCCTCCAGAGTGAAAGTGAACACACGGGTATCAGGCAGGCTGAAGGGCCCAGAAATGGGGCATCTGTGACCTGGCCCATGACCTTTAGAGAGGACCTGAGGCGTCCATGACTATTCCTGCAGCCCCACCCAGCACGGCCCGCTTGAACAGCTGCCTCATCTGGAGGACGCTTTCATAAGTTATGTAATGGCACTTCCTCATGCCTGTCTTATATGAACCCACTGACTTGACAAAATGTCCCCCTCAGCCCCGGAGCTGCTGCATCCTCTTTCTGAGACAGCTGTGTCTCCGTCTACCCCCTGGGTGGCCAGCACTCACATCTCTTCCTGCAGCATCTTCTGACTGTCCTTTCCTCTCCTCTAGGACAGCACAGGAAAGGTCCCTAAGTTTTATGTGCTACAGGAGACCCTCACTCAGACTTCCCCTTTGCCTGCTTCAGTATCACTAACCTCGAAATGAAGTGAAGTGAAGTTCAATTCGTTCAGTTCTGTCTGATTCTTTGCGAGCCATGGACTATACAGTCCTTGGACTTCTCCAGGCCAGAATACTGGAGTGGGTAGCGTTTCCTTCTCCAGGGGATCTTCCCAACCCAGGGATCAAACTCAGGTCTCCCACATTGCAGATGGATTCTTTACCAACTGAGCCACAAGGGAAGCCCAAGAATGCTACAGTGGGTAGCATAACCCTATCCAGCAGATCTTCCCGGCCCAGGAATAGAACCTGGGTCTCCTGCCCTGCAGGTGGATTCTTTACCGAGCTATCAGGGGAGCCCATCGCTGACCTTAAACAACTTTTTTTTTTAACTTCTGTCAGAACAAAGATGCTAAGTTGCGACCATTAACTGTTGTTCTCAAGCAATTCTCACCCAAAGCTGTGAGTATCTTTTGCACAAACATACATGCTACATGGTTGCTACATAAGGAACACAGAATAGCCACTGTGTCCTGGTAGAAAATCCTGTGCCTCCCTATGGTGTTAGCTTGCTGTTTAATGCTGCTACTGAAGAAGAGAGAAGCTAAGTCCTAAAACTAAACACGGAGTTATGATTATAAGCGGACGGCTGCGAGAGCCGGGCTGGTGCACTAAGCGCGGCTGAGAGGAGCTACCCCACGTCCGAGGTCAGGGGCAGCAGCCTAGAGTACTAGGCTGAAAGGCGGAGGAACGGCTGAGAGGAGCTACCCTGCGTCCAAGGCCAGGGGCGGCCGGGGGAGACACCCCGCGTCCGAGGTCAGGAGCAGCCAGAAGAAGCCACCTCACGCTCGAGGCCAGGGGTGGTGAGGAGACACCGCAAGCCAGAGGCCAGGGGCAGCAGCTGAAAGGAGCCACCCACGCACGAGGCCAGGGCTGACGGCTTGGAGGATCAACCCGAGGAGCGGTGGCTGCACAGGAGCAGGAGGGCATAGAGGAGCTATCCTACACTGAAGGTCAGGAAGGCGGCAGTAAGGAGATACCCGTCGTTCAAGGTAAGAAACAGCAACTGTGCTTTGCTGGAGCAGCCGTCAAAAGATACCCCATGCTCAAGGTAAGAGAAACCCAAGTAAGATGGTAGGTGTTGCAAGAGGGCATCAGAGGGCAGACACACTGAAACCATACTCACAGAAAACTAGTCAATCTAATCACACTAGGACCACAGCCTTGTCTAACTCAATGAAACCAAGCCATGCCTGTGGGGCAACCCAAGATGGGCGGATCATGGTGGAAAGGGCTGACAGAACGTGGTCCACTGGAGAAAGGAATGGCAAGCCACTTCAGTATTCTTGCCTTGAGAACCCCATGAACAGCATGAAAAGGCAAAATGATAGGATACTGAAAGAGGAACTCCCCAGGTCAGTAGGTGCCCAATATGCTACTGGAGATCAGTGGAGAAAAAACTCCAGAAAGAATGAAGGGAAGGAGCCAAAGCAAAAGCAATACCCAGTTGTGCATGTGACTGGTGATACAAGCAAGATCCGATGCTGTAAAGAGCAATATTGCTTAGGAACCTGGAATGTCAGATCCATGAATCAAGGCAAATTGGAAGTGGTCAAACAGGAGATGGCAAGGGTGAACGTCGACATTCTAGGAATCAGCGAACTAAAATGGACTGGAATGGGTGAATTTAACTCAGATGACCATTATATCTACTACTGCGGGCAGGAATCCCACAGAAGATGGAGTAGCCATCATGGTCAACAAAAGAGTCCAAATGCACTACTTGGATGCAATCTCAAAATGACAGAATGATCTCTGTTCGTCTCCAAGGCAAAACATTCAATATCACAGTTATCCAAGTCTATGCCCCAACCAGTAACTCTGAAGAAGCTGAAGTTGAACGGTTTTATGAAGACCTACAAGACCTTTTAGAACTAACACCCAAAAAAGATGTCCTTTTCATTATAGGGGATTGGAATGCTAAGGTAGGAAGTCAAGAAACACCTGGAGTAACAGGCAAATTTGGCCTTGGATGCAGAATGAAGCAGGGCAAAGACTAATAGAGTTTTGTCAAAAAAATGCACTGGTCATAGCAAACACCCCCTTCCAACAACACAAGAGAAGACTCTACACATGGACATCACCAGATGGTCAACACCAAAATCAGACTGATTATATTTTGTGCAGCAAAAGATGGAGAAGCTCTATACAATCAACAAAAACAAGACCAGGAGCTGACTGTGGCTCAGATCATGAACTCCTTATTGCCAAATTCAGACTGAAATTGAAGAAAGTAGGGAAA
>SJYF01000057.1:5422608-5433362 GCA_006410515.1 Procapra przewalskii | reverse complement strand
TCGTGACATTGTACAGGAGGCAGGGATCAAGACCATCCCCATGGAAAAGAAATGCAAAAAAGCAAAATGGCTGTCTGGGGAAGCCTTATAAATAGCTGTGAAAAGAAGAGAAGTGAAAAGCCAAGGAGAAAAGGAAAGAAATAAGCATCTGAATGCAGAATTCCAAAGAATGGCAAGAAGAGATAAGAAAGCCTTCTTCAGCAATCAATGCAAAGAAATAGAGGAAAATAACAGAATGGGAAAGACTAGAGATCTCTTCAAGAAAACTAGAGATACCAAGGGGACATCTCATGCAAAGATGGGCTTGATAAAGGACAGAAATGATATGGACCTAACAGAAGCAGAAGATTTTAAGAAGAGATGACAAGAAAACACAGAACTGTGCAAAAAGGATCTTCACAACCTGGATAATCACGATAGTGTGATCACTCATCTAGAGCCAGACATCTTGGAATGTGAAGTCAAGTGGGCCTTAGAAAGCATCACTACGAACAAAGCTAGTGGAGGTGATGGAATTCCAGTTGAGCTCTTTCAAATCCTGAAAGATGATGCTATAAAAGTGCTGCGCTCAATATGCAAGCAAATTTGGAAAACTCAGCAGTGGTCACAGGCCTGGAAAAGGTCAGTTTTCATTCCAATCCCAGAGAAAGGCAATGCCAAAGAATGCTCAAACTGCCGCACAATTGCACTCATGTCACATGCTATTAAAGTAATGCTCAAAATTCTCCAACCCAGGCTTCAGCAATACATGAACTGTGAACTTCCAGATGTTCAAGCTGGTTTTAGAAAAGGCAGAGGAACCAGAGATCAAATTGCCAACATCTGTTGGATCTTCTTCTCCAGTGGTCCTCAATCTTCCCAGTGCGTTGGAAGCACCCCGGGGGAAGTGTATAAACCTGCAGGTGCCCAGCTTTGTTCCTGGAGATTTAGCATCAGTTCATTAGCACTGGGGTGGCTGTGACTTTCAAAAGCTCCCAGGTGCTTCTAATGCATACAGGGTGGAGAGCAGCCGCTAACTGGTGTCTAAGCTGATGTCACTTCACCAAAGCCTCAGTGGCTGTCCAGGTGCCCAAACATTTCTACCAAGAGCAAGCGTCTAGAAAAGACACAGTCAAACCCTCAGTGCAGTCAGAAGGGTCCACCAGGTGTTTTGAGCCCATTAGTGGTTTAAGTCCAGTCATTTTAGAATGATTTATTTTTACAAAGCAAACATAACAACTTTTAAGGTGGATGACATGTTCACAGAGAGGTACCAAGAGGATTTAGTTTGATAATAGAGAGCAGAGAAGTAAGGACAGAAACTGTGATTAGGAGTATGTCCATGTTCATGTTAATTATTCACAACTGTTTCTCTTGAATTTCCATTAATTCAAGTTGTTTTCTTACTCAAATCCAGTGAGATCCAAAAGCAGTGAGTTTTTTTTTTGAAATATGGACTGATGCTGAGAACACCGTGGCCTGTTTTCCCTTGTCAAGTATTAGGTCTTCACTACTTTGATGTAAGCTGTAGACACAGGCTTCATAAATATAATCATGTGATTTTTATTCATATTCAAGAAAGGTTGAGCTTCCTTTTGAGAGAACATGCCACTGAAGAATCAAGTTTCTGCAGAGGGAAAAAAGCAGGGGGGGGGTGCTTTTCTTCATCTTGAATTGCTTTGGCCGCGATTAGATTTCAGCATGAAAAACTGGGGCAGCTTGTTCAGTGTGAGATGGGAGGGAGAGAGGCAGAGCTGCTGGGAACTGAGTCATCACAGGATCATCAAACCACCTCAGCCCCACTCCCAGGTGTGACAGGGGCGGGTGGAGCAGGTGATACCCAGATACTGACCACCCACCGGAAGCTCCCCCCGAGGTCTCGGCACCCAGACACCTGTGAACAAGATGGAGCCGTGCACCTGGATATGTGCCCTGTGCCCGCATCTCAGCTGTGTTGTCGTCCTCCATGGCAACGCAGGTGACACTGTCCTTGGTAAACCAGAATTATTTCCACCTTGGCTCACCTTGCCTCTTGCTCTCCCTTTTAGGAATTTATATCCAAAAGTGCCCACTGATGCAAGAGGCGATTAAACATGTTTATTTGAAGAGCTTCCATTGCCTCTCCACCAGAGTGCATACTTCTTGGAGTGGTGCTGGGATTGTCTAATCCACATGTGTATCCTCCAGGCTTAATGTGGCAGTTGACACATGAGAGTTTTCATCAATCACATGAATCCATTTGCATTCAAATATCCATGTTTTCGGGCTCCCCTAGAGGCTCAGTGATAAAGAATCCACCTGCAATGCAGGAGACTCGAGTTCAATCCCTGGGTCAGGAAGATCCCCTGGAGAAGGGAATGGCTCCCTACTCCAGCATTCTTGCCTGGGAAATCCCAGGAACAGAGGAGCCTGAGGGCTACAGGCCACAGAGTTACAAAAGAGTCAGAAAGGACTTAGTAACTTAACAACAACAAATCTATATTTGCACAAAAATCTCTGTACTTCTTTAAGGGGAGTGTGACTGGACACAGCAGCGTACAGCCCATTTGCATTCTGTCTTCATGGTCTCTGTTTATAAGAAACTGCTTAGGACTCACTCAAAACCCCCATTTTTTTGTCTCTGATTTAAACAGAAATCTCAAAAAGAAAAGAAAAAAATTATCCAAGTGAGAGCTAGTTGTTTTTTACTCTCTGGGTTTTTTTTTTTTTTTTAACTCCTAATGAAACCTCTCAAGAAATTCAGTCTTCTAGTGGACTTAATGATTTTGTTTACTGTGCTTATCACAAATGGGTTTGCTTTTCCACCTCCACCATCCTGCCATAGATTTGTTTCAAATGAATTTGACACATCATCCAATTTTGAACAGTCAGAAGTGCTTTTTCCTACAGTTAAGAAGACAAAGCATCCAAAACTATTCTTATGTATCATTAAACATCATATTTCCTCCAATGGCATAGTAGTAGCCTACACTCAACATTAGGACGTGTGGAGGGCAGGATGTCGGTGTCATAGTCCTTAGGAATATGTCGCCTTACAGAGCAGAAGGGACTTTGCAGATGGGATGAAGTTAAGGGTCTTACGATGGGGGATTATGCTGGATTATACAGGTGGTCCCAGTATCATCACAGGGATCCTTATCAGAGAGAGGTGGGAGAGTCCGAGGAAGCGACGTGAGGACAGAAGCAGAGGTGACAGAGACAAAGAGAGGGAGATTTAAGGATGCTTCACTCCTGGCCCTGACCATGGATGGACGAAGAGTGCATGAGCCCAGGAGTGCAGGGGCCTTCGAAGCTGGAAATGGCAAGGAAATGAATTCTCCCCTAGATCCTCAAGAAAGAGCCCAGCCCACCGATTTAAATTTCTCACCTGCGGAACGGAGCGGGAGTCTGCTGCCACCCAGGAGGACACCACCCCCCTCGCCAAGTGTGTTAGCCACTCAGTCCTGTCCGACTCTTTGAGACCCCATCAACTATGGCCCGCCAGGCTCCTCCATCCATGGAGTTCTCCAGGCAAGAATACTGGAGTGAGTTGCCATTCCCTTCACCAGGGGAATCTTCCTGACCCAGGGATGGAACCCAGGTTTCTTGCATTGCAGGCAGATTCTTTATCATCTGAGCCACCCAGGGAGATACCACCTCCCTGGCCAAAAAATGAAGTTAAATCACTCAGTCGTGTCCAACTCTTTGCAACCCCATGGACTATAGCCTACAGGTTTATCCATCCATGGGATTTTCCAGGCAAAAGTACCAGAATGGGTTGCCATTTCCTTCTCCAGGGGATCTTCCCGATCCAGGGATTGAACCCAGGAAGCCTCTTCTTGGCCAAGGAGCCCCTAAAATACCCCCAGATGCTCCGGGGACCAAATGGAGCTGTGTTCTTCTCAGGCTGCACTCAGCCATGGACCTCTTCCACACCCTGTGAGGAAAGATAAATATGTCCTTTCCTCAATTCTTTTGCACTTTATCATCTGCCTTTAGGAAAATAACCCATACGTTTTCACCTGCACTGCCCCCTCCCCAAGTTTCCTTCCCGTGAGCCTTGCCAATTACTCAGGCAGATAGAATGGGGCAGGGATGGGGTGGCTGCAGGTCCTCACCAGACTCATGGTCAATGTCAGGAGAAGCTCAGAATCAAGCTGGATACATATGTGTGTGTATATGTTACATAACTGTACTCTTGTGACAAGCACAATTTTTCATAATTTGCTGCTTTCTGCCATTTTATTATGAATATTCCTCCATTTTAAATTTTTGGAACATTTTTTAATTGTTGCACAGACTCCAGTGTGTTGATAAATTGTGATTCATCTCTTCTTACCAGGCATCTGGGTCCTTTGCCTGTTTTTTCATTTTACATGATCCTGCCAGGAATGACTTTCCATGTCAATGACGGTTATCAGCCTTGGGGTGAAATTAATGGGTCAGAGGGCAGTGAAATTTTAAGCCACATTCTCATCATGGAATCAAATGGCTAAGCCCAGTAGGGAATTGACAAGCAAAGCAAGAGTGGTTGTTCTTCGGGGGATCAGGTTGGTCCCCTTGGAATCATAGCAGGTGGATGGCTGTCTTACGCTTAATTGTGTATATGCTCATATATATGGTATTTGAAATATATATGAAATGTGATATGATATATAAATATATATCTTAGAAATACTTTTGTTAGAAGTAACCCCGCAGCTTTAGCTGTCAGCTCCTCCATCATCCCCTAGAGATTTGTCTCATGAGTGTTGGGAATAGATTCTGCAAAATTACAGATAGTGGAGGCAGCCTCCGGGGATGCTGAACAGCAAGTGACCCAGAGAGAGGTCCTTCAGGGCATCTGGTGAAAGCTCTCTATCGCAACAGCACAGAGCTGACCACCGGTCTTTTATGTACTGAACCTTGGGATTCAGCCCAGGATACACTCAGTTGCTAGAAATGTCACAGCCCTCGTCAGCTTTTAGGCAAGAAAATGTACATTTCTTCCAGAAATTCAGGGAAAGCTTTTGTTCCTATAAAACAGAGTCCAAAACAATGGAACAACTGGACGATTTTCAAGTCACCATACTCAGCCCATTCCACTGATTCCTCCTGCATTTTTATTGAGATGTGTACAATTATGTGTATTTTCTTGGCTTGGACACCAACTTATATGTATCAGGAGACTCAGTAAGGAATTCTTGTGCCATATTCAAGAATATCAAATAGTACCCAGACACTGCTTTGGCTCGCATGCATGTGAGAGCTGCTGATACGTGAAAGCAGCCTATGAAAGGATTTGTTTGCTCCCTTCAGTAAATATTCACTGGATGCTGAGTCTGTACGAGGCCCTGTACCAGAACCTGGGAGACGTAGTCGAGGAAGACCAGTGTGGTCTCTGCCTCACCTCTAACCCTGGACACTTTACCAACGGCATGAACTGGTCCTTAGCACGAAGACCATTGTTATTAGCCTTCATAATAATGTCCCACAGAAGTAACCGTGGGGACATTCTTGTTTTCTGATATTCAACCCCCTCCCATTCTTCGCATCCCTTCTCAGAGGGTCTCGCTCACCCTGGTGCTCTGTCCTGCCCCGTGTTTTGCTTCCATCACAAATGCCCACCTGCGTGTTTCCCCCCCAACCCACCCCCAGCAGACATCGCTCAGCCAGCACTTCGCGGCTGTGCTCTGAAGTGGAGCCTCACCGAGCCTCCAGGCAGAAACAGTCGCTTTGCAGCTGCCTCTGCGCTGGCGCTCCCAGCATCAGTAAGGGAAGCTGCAACTCTGCGCATCTCCACTCATCTCCTTTCTCCAGATGTGAGCTGACCGAGGACTGGGACGCTCTTCTTTCTGCCTCCCGACTGAGTAGCTGAGTGAGAGAGGAGTGAGCGAGTGAATGCGAACCATGTGATGCATACACACCTTACCCATGGCGCCCGTCTCTTTCCATTGCTATTGACAGAAAGTGGGCTTTGAGTTGTTTTTCCAGTAGGAGGCGCTTGCCTGACCCTTGCTCTGACGTCAGAGCAGGAGCATCAGTGAGTAAAATGCCTGGACACAGAGGTATAACATGTGTTTATGAGAAGGACCAGAGGCCTGGGGCGGGGTTACGTCTGTAGTCCCGGGCTGGCTGGCCCTGTCTGCTGACAAACAGGACCCAGGAAAATTGTGCCACAAAGTACAAGGCAACAAATCAGCCTCGTCACCATTCTGCAGAACTAGATGCTGAGTGTAACCCACATGTTATCTGGGCCTCCATCCCGGGGAGACTTGGTGGAACTTAACAGTAAAGAATCCGCCTGCAATGCAGGAGACTTGGGTTTGATCCCTGGGTTGGGAGGATCCCCTGGAGGAGGGCATGGCAACTCACTCCAGTATTCTTGCCTGGAGAATTCCACGGACAGAGGAGCCTGGCGGGCTACAGTCCAAGAGGCTGCAAAGAGTCAGACACAACTGATGACTCACACACACACATACACACACACGCACGCACAGACACACACGAAAACGCACACACACACACGCACACGTGCATACATGCATGCGCACGCACGCACACCATCCTGGTGCCTTAGCCTACGGCTGCCTGGAACCCTCCGCTGGTGTCTGGGCTTCTCTCGCCTCTGTGCCCCTGGCCTCACAGGCAGGCACTGACACACACAGCATCCTGCCTCGTCAGCACTTTCCAGCACAAACTCCACTCGCTGGAAGCATGTGAATTTTGTCTGACATGTACTAAAGATGCTGTTTGTCAGAGCAACAGTCCCGCGCACCCCTCACAGAGACCATCTCCTGAGTTTCCACATGGCTTCCTTCCGGTACAACCAAGACTCACCCCACCTGATTCAAAGCCCATCGTCAGTTTGTCCTCAGTCCCTTTAAGGCATTAGCTTCTATCCGCAGTCAATGCATTAAGAAAACTTCTATAAACAAACATAGAGCTCGCTGTCCCTCATTCTCTCATCACGGACTTTTAGAAATTTTGAGTTTCTTCATCTCATTTCAACCAATATGCAGTGGAGCCTAACTGTTCACCTCTCTCCATCCACAGGACTCTCCCTTAGAAAGTGGTAGAAATAAAAATAATCTGACTGTTGAGTCGCTCAGTCGTGTCCGACTCTTTGCGACCCCATGAATCGCAGCACTCCAGGCCTCCCTGTCCATCACCAACTCCTAGAGTTTACTCAAACTCATCCATTGAGTCAGTGATGCCATCCAGCCATCTCATCCTCTGTTGTCCCCTTCTCCCACTTTCAATCTTTCCCAGCATCAGGGTCTTTTCAAATGAGTCAGTTCTTTGCATCAGGTGGCCAAAGTATTGAAGTTTCAGCTTGAACATCAGTTCTTCCAATGAATATTCAGGACTGATTTCCTTTAGGATGGCCTGGTTGGATCTCCTTGCAGTCCAAGGGACTCTCAAGAGTCTTCTCCAACACCACAGCTCAAAACTGTTGAAAAGCAATAACTATCTTCACTTTTCTACAGGGTCAGAGCTTTCTGAGCAGAGTGGTGGCTGCCCCAATGAAAGGTGTTTGAATAGCCATGAGCATTAGAAGGTGAAGACTGGGACCACTGGAGAGACTGACAGCCTTCTCGACCTGAGACCTATGTTGACCTTCCAAAGGGCAAGGGACCTGGAGACCTTGGTTCTCTCCCGGAGAGCAGAGCGTTTGTCTATATCCCAGAGCACAAGCTCCTTTTCCCGTGGGGTTGTGGAGAGAAAGAGCAGCTGTAACTGCAGCTCTCATATCAGCTTCAAGAGTCAGAGTCCTGAGGTCCCTCCCCTGTGGTACAAACTCCCAGGCATGCACAGCTTTCTGGATCTCAATGCAGTTCCCTGATGAGTGTGGGAAGCCAGCATGGCTGGGTCAGTAATGAAGAGTGGGTCTAGGACCCATAACCTTGTGTTTCCCAGCAGGACAAATAAGTCTGGGTATAAAAACATGCAAAATGGTACAAGGACTTTCACCTATTTTGCAATTTTTAAAAACATTTTATTTTTAATTTTTTTATTATAGTTTTGGCTGTGCCGTATCTTTGTCTCCACATGCGAGCTGTCTCTAGCTGTGGCGAGTGGAGGGCTATTCTTCATTGTGGGGCATGGGCTTCTCATTGCGGCCACCTCTTCCATTGTGGAGCGTGGGCTGCAGAGTGCACGGACTTCAGTCGTTAGAGTTCCTGGGCTCAGTAGTTGAGATTCCTGGGGTCCAGAGCACAGGCTTAACAGCCATGGTGTATGGGTTTAGATGCTTCTCAGCATGTGGGAGCTTCTTGCACCAGGCATCAAACCCATGTTCCCTGCATTGGTGGGCAGATTCTTAACCAAGTAAGTCCCTGTTATTTCAGTTTGACAGAGAATGAATCTTGTAATTTGAACTGCATTTTTCTTTTTCCTTTCAATGCAGCAGGGTTTAATACTGGAACTTTGTGGATCTCACCAAAAGGTTAATGACAGGATAGCAGGCAACGAGGGCTTAAGTTCCTTTTTCAAATGCTCTTCTAATGTGTTGTTGACTAAAACACTGGGAGGTCACCATGATCCAAACAGGCCATCAGAAGTAAGTACAGTTTCACTACACAACTGTGCAATAAATGACAAAGATATCCTAACTGTTGTTAGGACAACAGAGATTATAGGAAGCCACCAACAGTAGTATGACTCTCAATTTCAAATGTGAAATATAAAGGAATGTGCATCTTTGAATCAAGTAAATATGATACCTGAAATAATCTTGACCTTAAAGAAATGGAAGGGGGAGAAAAAACAGTTATTGTTGTTCACTCACTCAGTCCTGTCTGACTCTTTGCGACCCCATGGACTGCAGCACACCAGGCCTCCCCATCCATCACCAACTCCCAGAGCTTGCTCAAACTCATGTCCATTGAGTCAGTGATACCATGCAGCCATCTCATCCTCTATTGTCCCCTTCTCCTCCTGCCTTCAGTCTTTCCCAGCATCAGGGTTTTTTCCAATGAGTTAGCTTCTTGCATCAGGTGGCCAAAGTATTGGAGTTCAGCTTCAGCATCAGTCCTTTCAATGGATATTCAGGGTTAATTTCCTTTAGGACTGACTGGTGCAAAATCAAAACTAGCTGCTGAACAACTATCAACAGGAGAATGTTGGATCCCATCAAAAAAAAGATACCCCATGTCCAAGGGCAAAGGAGAAGCCCCTGCAAGATGGACACTACGGGGCATAAGACACGGAAGAGCCTAACGGGCTGGTGGTCCTGCTCCACTTTCTGAGCCTGAGGGCATCACTTTCTCTTTCTCCTGATGGACGATATCAGTGCCTTTATCCCAGAAAGATGGTGTTTTGGAAGGATGTGTGCTCATCTTCCCTTGCGAGAACACCAAAATCTCAACTACCTGCGGAACAACCGTCAACAGGAGAATGTTGGATCCTACCAAAAACAGAAGAAACAGTAGTAGCGATTAACCGAAATTATTCTATCAACAATTTAAAGAAAAACTTATCAAATAATCACCATTAATTATCACAATGGATATTGTTAAGATAACTTGGGCCAATTTCTAAATTCTCCTTTCTCTCAAAATTCCCAGTAGTAATTAATGCCCCCAAAGACTCTGACATATCAAATGTATATGTGTTGGCAAACAGAACAGTACATGAGCAAGTGAAGACGGTTCAGTGGTAAAGAGTCTGCCTGCCAATGAAGGAGACACAGTCCCTGGGTCGGGAAGATCCCTGGAGAAGGAAATGGCAGCCCACTCCAGTATCCTTGCCTGGGAAATCCTATGGACAGAGGAGTCTGGCGAGCTACAGTCCACGGGGCCACAAAGAGTCAGACACAACTGAGTGACTAACACAGTGGTATAGATACAAGTAGGAATTGACATGAGATATACTACAGGTAGAAGTAGGTTGAGGGTATCCCCCAGCTGCTGATTCCACACTGTGAGAGTGAAGCCCACCTGCACAATAAGTCTAGGATGCTAATAGAAAAAGTGTTCACATACTGAGGTCTGAGGAAGTCCTGGCTTGTACCTGAGTTAGCTTGAATTTTATGCTAGCTATCAATAATGCAGTCTGTTTGTGACCTCTCAAAAACACACTGTACATCTGCTTTAACATTAAAGAAAGCAGTGCATTGACCAGAAGTGAACTATGTCCATGTTAAAAATAAAGATTAAATGCCTCCTTTCCTGGGACATCAATACTGGTCCTGCTTTAATGATAAGACTCCCTTCCCAGCTGCCAAGGCCATACTGACTGGCTCCTGGCTGATTTATTTTTAAACCTTGAAGGAACATATCCATGACTTATTTGATGTTCTTTGTTCTAACAAAATATAAAATTATAGCTGAAAATCATGCTTCTTCTGAGTAATTTCTCAGAATTGTTTAAGAGGCTGTCTCCTGAGGTGACAGTCCTCAGTTCAGTTCAGTTCAGTCACTCAGTCATGTCCAGCTCTTTGCAACCCCATGAATCGCAGCACACCAGGCCTCCCTGTCCATCACCAACTCCCGGAGTTCACTCAGACTCACATCCATCAAGTCAGTGATGCCATCCTGCCGTCTCATCCTCTGTCCTCCCCTTCTCCTGCCCCCAATTCCTCCCAGCATCAGAGTCTTTCCCAATGAGTCAACTCTTTGCATGAGGTGGCCAAAATACTGGAGTTTCAGCTTTAGCATCATTCCTTCCAAAGAACACCCAGGGCTGATCTCCTTCAGGATGGACTGGTTGGATCTCCTTGCAGTCTAAGGAACTCTCAAGAGTCTTCTCCAACACCACAGTTCAAAAGCATCAATTCTTTGGCGCTCAGCTTTCTTCACAGTCCAACTCTCACA
>SJYF01000057.1:5401146-5415642 GCA_006410515.1 Procapra przewalskii | reverse complement strand
AAATCTATAAAAAACAAAATTTCGCAAGGGACACAAAGCAGCTCTAAATAACTTAAGTGGAAGAAGAAAATGAACAGCTCCCAACTCATGGGACAGAGTGAGGCTGGCGATGGGTCAGCTGCTTTCGAGTTCTCTCCCCCTCTCTTTGTCTCTCTGTCCCTCTCACACACACACACTGTTTCTCTCTGCAAGTTGTCCTTATTCCCTAATTCCCTGGTCCAGGAAGTCTATTATACAGCTCAGAGCATCTGTCTCCCGTAAGCCTAACAGCCTTACGCTTCCTAATCAGATAAGGCAATGACTTCTCCCCACTTATAGCATTCTACATCACAGGGAAAGACTCTAGGTGGTCAACTGAGGTCACAAACCCATCGATGGACTCATCACTGAGGCCAGGAGCATGGATGCTCTGATTGCAGCCCCTACTAGAACCACACGGCTGGAGCGGGAGGAAGGGAAGACTCTAGAGGAGGGGGAGATCTGCCTCGGAGACAGAACATCATCTATAGGGCGCTGGCAAATTATTCTTCTGCCTTTCTGTGCAGACACGAAAGGCAAAGGAAAGGAGACAATTCACTGGCCAGCTGGGCAGTCCAAGAGGGTGGCCACTAAGCCACATGTGGCTATTAACCCTTGAAATGTGCATGGGGTGTGCTGTGACTATAAAATACACATTGATTTCCAAGACACGGTAGGAAATGAGTGAAAAAATCTCATTAATAATGGTTTCTATTGATTGCATATTGCAATGATAATCTTTCAGCTGCTGCTGCTGCTGCTAAGTCGCTTCAGTCGGGTCTGACACTGTGCAACCACATAGACGGCAGCCTACCAGGCTCCCCCGTCCCTGGGATTCTCCAGGCAAAAACACTGGAGTGGGTTGCCATTTCTTCTCCAATGTGTAAAAGCGAAGTTGCTCAGTCGTGTCTGACTCTTAGTGACCCCATGGACTGTAGCCCACTAGGCTCCTCCATCCATGGGATTTTCCAGGCAAGAGTACTGGAGTGGGGTGCAATTGCCTTCTCTGAATCTTTCAGCTATACTAGGTTAAATAAAAAATATTGTTGAAATTAATTTTACCTGGCTTCAAGTGTTGCTTTTTTAATGTGGAAATTAAAAATTCTGAATGTCATGTTCAGCTCGTATACTATTCCCACTAGAGGTGGCTCCTCTAAGACTGAGGACCTTGCCTTGACCACCTGAGACCAGAATATCTAGTAAGTGTTAGGTATACAGAGGGAGAGGGTAGGATGGACTTGACTTTCTTTCTACACAAGTTTGTCAGTAGGGTGTTTGGTTCAGTGACATGATTTTTTTTTTTAATAACTCTAGCCAGAGTCCCTGCTTGGTATCCCCAAGCCATGCCCTTAAAAGAATCATATTAGGGCTTCTCTGGTGGTTTAGTGGTTAAAAATCTGCCTTGCAATGCAAAGGACACAGGTTTGATCCCTGCCACAGAGCAACTAAGCCCGTGCACCAGAACTGCTGAACACGCGCATCGAGAGCCGGGTGCTCCCCAACAGGAGAAGCCACCGCAACGAGGAGCCCGCGCATTGCAACAAAGAGTAGGCCCCGCTGGCAGCAACAAAGGCCCCCCACAACTAAAATATACATAAATGAATGAATATTAAAACAAGAGAGAACTGTGTCAAAGATCAGCATCTGTTTGGGGGTGAGGGGAGGCAGCAAGTGACAACTGACATACATAGCTGTGAATCTTCGGGTTTTCCAAATCCATAAATAAATCTGTAAGCCAGAAAGCCTTCCCTTCCATCCCATAACTCAGGTTGAGCAGGCTGAAGGGTGATTTGGGGTAAAATGTGCTCTTTTCCAATGTCATGGTGTCACAAAGATCTCAGATTGTGGGTGCAGCTACTGCAGACCTGATGCATGGGCCATCTGATGAAACCAAACAGACTTTCTGTTGGATGCCAGGCTGTTTCCTATGTGTGACCCTTTTTTTTTTTCTTTTCCTAGGAAACCCATGTAGGATGCCGAGGGGATCGAAAGTCTGGGTTGGAAAACTCATTGTCTTGCACCGAGAAAGCTTCAGCTTTACAAATCTAGCTGATGCAACCTCGCCTCCTGCCGTATACAGAAAGTACACAAGACTTTGCATGCGTTACCAAGCTCCCCTCTCAGCATCCCAGGAGAGGAAGGAGGCAGTTCTCTGCCTTCTGCTTGACAGGAGGAGGATTTAGAGATGTCTATTTTAGTCAAAGCCTGCCCCTAAAAGCTTGTGACCTAAAAGAAGCCCTCCAACCTTCTGCCTTCTGGCTTTTGTCTCGGTTACATAATAAGGCATTCAAGGACACTTCAGAAAATATTTCCAAATGCAAAATATAGCATGCCCTCCAAAGGGCTGCCCACACCTTGAAAATAAAAGGCAAAGCTTGCCGCAGCCTCAAAGACCCCATGGACCCTCACCACAGTCTGGCCCTCCAGCTCATCTCTTGCTGCTCTGCACAGTCTGGCCACATGAACCTCACTGTTTCCCAGAGAGATGGAGCTGGTCCTCCCACAGGGCCTTGGCCTGGGTGGTGCCCTCTGATCTCTCCTCCTCACCTCCTCACAGTGGACTTCCTGGATCAACTCTTCTAAAACAGTACAAGCCCATCCCACCTCCAGCTGGACTCCAATGCATTAACTAGTCCTATTTTCTTTGGGACGCAAATTTCTAGCCGAGTCGTCTTTCCTCTGCTTAGCAGTTGATTGTCTACCTTAATCTGATAAAATGCAAGCCCTTTGAGGGCAGTGACCCTGTTGGAGATTGTTTTCCCCTGAGTTCCCAGAGTCCCCAGCCTTGCACAATAGGGAAATGAATGAGATTTAATACACATGTGCACACACAGCTGGAGGAGAGCATAGGAATATAGCTATATCTATACCTATACTTATATCTAACCGACTTGACACCTCTATCTCACTGGCTTGGTGGACAAGAGTTTCAGCAAGCTCCAGGAGTTGGTGATGGACAGGGAAGCCTGGAGTGCTGCAGCCCATGGGGTTGCAAAGAGTCAGACACGACTGAGCAACTGAACTTAACGAAACTGATACCTATATCTATATATCTATATCTATACCTATGCATTGGAGAAGGCAATGTCACCCCACTACAATACTCTTGCCTGGAAAATCCCATGGACAGAGGAGCCTGGTAGGCCGTGGTCCGTGGGGTCGCGAAGAGTCAGACACAACTGAGCGACTTCCCCTTCATTTTTCACTTTCATGCATTGGAGAAGGAAATGGCAACCCACTCCAATATTCTTGCCTGGAGAATCCCAGGGACGGGGGAGCCTGGTAGGCTGCCGTCTATGGGGTCACACAGAGTTGGACACGACTGAAGCGACTTAGCAGCAGCAGCAGCAGCAGCATACCTATACATACTGTGTGCTCAGTCATGTCTGACTCTTTGAGACCTCATGGACTGTAGCCCACCAGGCTCCTCTGTCCATGGAATTTTCCAGGCAAGAAATACCGGAGTGGGTTTCCACTCCTCCTCCAGGGGATCTTCCTGAGCCAGGCATCAAGCTGGCGTCGCTCACATCTCCTGCATCAGCAGGCAGACTCTTCGCCACGTGTGCCACTATATCCATATCTGCATGCCTGTGTGTGTGCATTCATGGGCCCCGTATGTTATATGGTGCCTAAGAGAATGTGATGTGTGTGTTATGAACTGGATTGTTTGCTCCCCTCCCCTGCCGGCATTCATATGTTGAAGTCCTAACCCCAGTGGCTCAGAATGTGACCTTGTTTGGAAAGAGGGTCATTGCAGATGAAATTACTTAAGAGAAAGTTATACAAGAAGTAGGGTGAATGCTTAGTTTGCTAGGACTAATGTCCTTACAAAAAAGGGAATTTTGAGCCAGACAAGCACACAGGGAGAATGCCACGTGAAACGAAGGCAGAAATTAGGGTGATGCTTCTACATGCCAAGGATTTCCAGCAAACCTCCAGAAACTAGACAAGAGGACCATACAGATTCTCTCTGGCAGCCTCAGAGGTAACCAACCCTGCGTACACCAGCTTCTAGCCTCCAGAATTGTGAGACAATAAATTAGCTCTTTAAGCTATCCAGTTTGTGGTACTTTGTTTGGGCAACCGTAGCAAACTAATGCAGTGGTTCCAGTGAGGCTCAAGTAGCAGGTCTGAATGCTTTACTGTCATTCATAGGCACATAACAATTCACTTTTTCTCACTGTGGTTGGCAGCTAGAAGTGAAATATCATCAGCATTCCAGAGGAACAGAGTGGGCAGTAGGTTGAAAAGCTGTGATCAGACTCAGTTGCTGAGAATTTTATCCAACCAACTGTTCTATGACGACAAGCCATCATGGTCCTCTCTTTTGCCAGTCCTAGATGGCATCCAGCCTCTGTTTATCAGATTGAATCCCAACTCAGTATGTGAGGGTATCTTAAAAATGCTCATAATAGGTACTCAATAAACACTAGCTTCCTTCTTCCCTCTCCCTAACCAACATTATCAGCCTTCAGGAAAACATGCATTTTGAAACAAGATATCCTTAAACCCCATCAAAATGACAAAAATTTAAATGGGCAGGACAGTTGCTGGCCAGAATGCGAAGCAACTGGGACTCTCGTTTATCACTGATGGAACGTAACTTAGCACATGGTGGGAGCATAGTCTTTGGAAATCTCTTTGGAAGTATCTACTATAATTGAACATACACTGACTCCATGCCACAGCCACTCTTCTGTCGAGTATGCAGCGACTGATTTTGTATATGTATATACACACAAAAAGATATGTTAAATATATTCATAGTAATATTATTCATAATAACACCACATCAGAAACAATCCAAGTATCCATCGATGCTAGAATGGATAAATGAACTGAGGTGTGCTCACAGAATGAAATTCTACATGATCGCTGATACAGATGAATGGCAGCTGTGTGGGACTGTATCAATGAAGCTTACAAATATAATAGAAAATGAAATGAATCAGACACAACCATTTATGTAAACTCTAAAAGAGGCCAATCAAATCTATGGTGGCAGAGTGAGAACAGTGGCTATTTTTGGAAGGTAAATGCCTGAAAGGATATGCTGAGGGGTCATGGGTGCTGGCACTGTACTTATCTGTCTACTGGCTGCACTGGTGGGATCAGCTTGTAAAAATTGATCAGGTTGAAATCTCATGATGTGTGCACTTCTCTCTGTCTGTATTATTTTCTAAATTAAAGCAGTACAGTGAAGTCGCTCAGTCGTGCCCAACTCTGAGATCCCATGGACTGTAGCCTACCGGGCTCCTCTGTCCATGGGATTTTCCAGGCAAGAATACTGGAATGGGTTGCCATTTTCTTCTCCAGGAGATCTTCCTGAGCCAGGGATTGAACCCCGGTCTTCCGCACTGTAAGCAGACGCTTTACCGTCTGAGCCACCAGAGAAGTCAAAGTAATACCTACTTCAATGAACAAAAGTGAAGGGTCAAATGCAGACATTCAGCCAAGACTGAAACCACCCAGCTGGCTCACAGACTCGTGAGCAATAATAAAGTGTTGTTTTAAGATACTAAGGGGAATAATTCGATGCCTGAAACAGCTAACGGATTAAACAACACCCAGGGAAAGGCTTCACATAAACTACGATAAAATTCCCCCTATAATTTACTGCATGGCGTGCACACCATGAGGGCCCCTGCAAAGCAGGCAGGCGTGTTAGCCGTCCGACCCCATTTCCAGCCTCTTCTCCCTTGTTTGCCTTTTCTGCTGACGCCATAAATGCTCTAGCTGATGTCTCCATGTCCTCTGCAGCTGCATGTGGCCACGTGACGTGATTCAGCCAGGTAGACAGAAGCTGGACTCTGCTACTGACCCGTCTCTTCCTCTCTCTTCCTACTGCGGGTGTGATGCCTAGAGCAGTCACATCATTTCTGAGGCAGAACAAGTCCATTAGGGCATCAAAGGACAGAGCTTGCCAGATTTAGGAAAAAGAAAATGATAATAATTATTAGTTATCTAAAAGAAATATAAGATGCCCAGGTGAATTTGAAATCAGGTAAACGAAGAATCATTGGAAGATCCTTTAGAAGCTAAACAAAGAACTAACATATGGCCCAGTAACCCCACTACTGAGACTATATCCTGAGAAACCATAACTCGAAAGCACACAGGTACCCCAAATGCTCACTGCAGACCTCTTTACAATAGCCAAGAATATGGGAGCAACCTAAACGCCCATCAACAGAGGAATGGATAAAGATATATTCAATGGAATGCTACTTAGCCATAAAAAGGAACAAAATTGAGTCATTTGAAGTGATGTGGATGAACCCAGAGCCTGTTACACAGAATAAAGTATATTAGAGAGAGAAAAACAAACATTGTGTATTAAAGCGTATATATGAAATCTAGAAAAATGGTGCTGATGAACCTATCTACAGGGAAGGAATGGAGATGCAGACACAGAGAATGGACACGACAGGGGAAGGAGAGGCTGGGATGAATTGAGAAAGTACCATTGACACATATACCTGTGTGCTAAGTCACTTCAGCCGTTTCCAATTCTTCATGACCCCGTAGACTGTAGCCTGCCAGACCGCTCTGTCCATGGGATTATCCAGGCAAGAATACTGGAGTGGGTTGCCATGCCCTCCTCCAGGGGATCTTCCTGACCCAGGGATTGAACCCGCATCTCTCATGCTTCCTGCATTGGCAGGTGGGTTCTTTACCACTAGGGCAACCTTGAAAGTCCCACACATATACATAACCATATGTAAAACAGAAAGCTATTGGGAAACTGCTGTATAACACAAAAAATTCAACCCAGTGCTTTGTGATGGAGGCATGGGGAGTGGGAAGGAGGAAAAAAATCATTTTTTAATGTAAGCATCTCCCAAACATATCTCCATTCCAGACTCTATTACTGAGCCACACATCAGTACACAGACTTCCTGTGTATGACTGAAACCCCAATTTGCTTACACGTCTGAGGTCAAGAGGGTTTCCTCTCACTCCTAGCCACATGCCATCCTAGTTGATTATTTTCAAACCGACAGACAAGTGACTCTGCAGGTCCATCAGGCTTGACTGGCACCCCTTTCCTTTTTTAAACTAATTTCCACTGGGGTATAGCTGCTTTACAATATTGTGTTAGTGTTACTGCAAAGCAAAGTGAATCACATATACATAAACATGCAGCCCCTCTCTTCTGGACTTCCTTCCTGTTCAGGTCACTACAGAGCATTCAGTAGCGTCCTCTGTGCTATACAGGAGGTTCCCCTTAGTTAAGCATTTTATGGTATCATTAGTGTATATGTGTCCATCCCAGCCTCCTAATTCCTCCCTCTCTTCACTTTCCTCCTGGTATCCATATATTTGCTCTCTACATCTCTGTCTGTTTCAGCTTTGCAAATAGAATCATCTGTACCATTTTCCTAGATTCCACGTATATGTGTTCATGTCTTTCTGATCAAAAAAAAATGGACAGAAGACCTAAGGAGACCTTTCTCCCTTTCAATACTACATAACTATTGTTCCAGCACCTTCTTCCTGCCAGCGGTACGAGTGGGAAATCTGGCAACATTAATGCATATATATGGAATCTAGAAAGATGATACTGATGATCCTATTTGCAGGGCAGCAAAGGAGACGCAGACATAGAGAACAGGCTTTTGGACACAGTGGGGGAGAAGAGGGTGGGGTGATCTGAGGGAGTAGCACTGAAACATATACATTACCATATGCGAAATAGACAGCCAGTGGGAATTTGCTGTGTGACACAGAGAACCCAGAGTCCCTGCTTTGTGACAACTAGAGGGATGGGATGGGGAGGGAGGTGGGAAGGAGGCTCAGGAGGGAGCGGACGTATGTGCACCTATGGCTGATTCATGCTGATGTATGGCAGACACCATCGCAAACTGTAAAGCAATTATCTAAAGTAAAATTTGAAAAAGAAAGATCTTACAGCATCCCATTTTCTTCTATTCTTGTAAATAGCAAGTCTTTCTTCCCCGGAGGTTCAGTAGTAAAGAATCCACCTGCAATGCAGGAGCCTTAGGAGACCCAGGTTCAAGCCCTGAGTCAGGAAGAGCCCCTGGAGGAGGGCTTGGCAACCCACTCCAGTATTCCTGCCTGGAGAATCCCATGGACAGAGGAGCCTGGTGGGCTACAGTTCATAGGGTCTCCCAGAGTCCTAAATGACTGAAATGACTTAGCACGCACAGCACGCAGGTCTTTCTCTTTGGAAGCTTCTAAAAATTTTCTCTAGGCCCTGAAGGGCAGTGATACTTCCATCCCAGGCCTATGGGTATCTCATTTCATGCGCCTTCACTGGAGCTCAGTCGACGGCTTTCATTTGCACGTGAGCCTGCCCTAGCTGGGGATTCAGCGTGTCTGTAGTTGATGACTCCCCTGTGCTGTTACTCTGTCTTTTGTATATTAGCTTTCGTGGCTCTAGCAGGCAAGCTTCTTATTTTGTTTCCCCTTATGGCTTTTATCTGTTATTTTCCCCTTTATGATTTTCAGCTCTGTATATGTTGTGCTTGGTTTAGAGCTATATCTTCCAGTTCATCTTTCAGATCACTAATTTGTGTCTAAGTGGAGGATGTTATCCCTTTAAAGATACGTACTTTTAAAAAAAATTCAAAAATAATTCTGTGGTTCCGGTATGTGCTGTAATGGAATCTCTTAAGTGCCTTTCTGGTTTCTAGTCAAGATGCCTTCTGCAGGAGGACCATTTCTAAGCAAGCTGACTGTTTGTTCCTCCTCCCCCAGGGATCGCTAAGATGCCTTGCTTTTTCCCCTTGCCTACTTGCAGCTCCCTTTACCCTTGAAGCCATGCCCAGCTGCTGGGGGGCCACAGTGGCGGTTACCCATGGATAACCGCCATGGGTACCCAGGGGCACAGCAGACCCTGGTCTTAAGGGCCCATGAGAGAGCAGGAGATGCTTGGGTCCCTGCCTGCAGCTGGGGAGTAGGACCTCGTTTCTCCTCTGCAAAGCTGATGCTCTCTTGTTCTCAGAGGTAGGCCACTGGGCTCACCTGATCAGCTTGTCTGAGGCTCCCTGGGACTAGGGAGACAGGTGGATCTTCCACAGTGGGGGTTCCTGGCAGCTCCATCCTTCCAGGGGGCCCAGGGGTGTCCTTGAGCTGGTACTGTTGAGCCCAAGGCTCATTCCAGGGCTCCCGGGTGCCAGGCTCTCAGTGGCCCGAGAGGACCAGACTCCAGCCTCTCACAGCCTCTAAGGCTCCCTTATATCTTGTGGCCCTTGCCTCTGCTAAGTTCAGTGAAGGTAGTTGATGGTTTAATAGACTGTGAGAAAAAGATATCAGGGGTAAGTTTCTTCACCACCATCTTCCCAGAAATGTCTCACAGTTTTTATTCCAAAGTTTGTATAGCACTGTATTACATTTTTAATCAGAAAAAATTTTAATACCCAAAGTAGCTTTGGTTAAAGCATAATAAAATGAGAAATAAGTATATTTGACTTCATTTAATTAGGATTTTTAAGATTCTTACTTCCAAGATCATGTCTAGCAAAAGACTGGAAACCACTGTGTCTAGCTGTCAGGGACCAGTTGAACAAACTATGGCATAGCCATGTACATGGAATACTGTGCCCACAAAGCTATGAAAAAAGATAAAGGTTAATGTGTACTGACAGAGAGAACACCAAGTTTTAACGGTAAGAGAAAAAGCATGGTGCAAAATAGCGTATAGTGTATTTCTATAAAGAGTCAGTAGTAAATATTTTAGGCCTACAAGGCCATACACACTTTCTGTTACAGCCCCTCAACTCTGCTGTGTTAGCAAGGAAGCAGTCATGGGCAATATGTAAACTAGTGGCCATGACTGTGTTCTAATAAAACCTCATTTGCAAACAGAGGTAGCAGGCTGGATTTGGCCCATGGAGTATTATTTGCCAATTTCTAGGGTATCCGAGATTCCCTAGGGATTCTCAGATGGCTCAATGGTAAAGAATCCACCTGCCAATGTAGAACTCTGGGTTGGGAAGATCCCCTGGAGGAGGAAACGGCAAGCCACTCTAGTATTCCTGCCTGGAGAATCCCATGGACAGAGGAGCCTGGCGGGCCTTAGTCCATAGGGTTGCAAAAGGCTGGACATGGCTGAGCAACAGCACACAAGCAAGACGTTTCCTAAGTGAACTCTCAGTGAGACACACCTTTGTACAACCTACTTTTCTTGATTGCACGGAGTCTGACTTGCTTCTTGGCCAATGAAATATGGCAAAGGTGAAGGGATTTTGCAAATATAATTAAGATTCCAAATCAACTGTTTCTGAATTAATCAAATGGGGAGAGTATCCTAGGAGGTCCTAACCTAATTAAGTTCAGTTCAGTTCAGTCGCTCAGTCGTGTCTGACTCTTTGCGACCCCATGAACTGCAGCACGCCAGGCCTCCCTGTCCATCACCAACTTCTGGAGTTCACCCAAACCCATGTCCATCGAGTCGGTGATGCCATCCAACCATCTCATCCTCTGTCATCCCCCTCTCCTCCTGCCCTCAATCTTTCCCAGCATCAGGGTCTTTTCAAATGAGTCAGCTCTTTGCATCAGGTGGCCAAACTACTGGAGTTTCAGCTTCAACATCAGTCCTTCCAATGAACACCCAGAACTGATCTCCTTTAGGATGGACTGGTTGAATCTCCTTGCAGTCCAAGGGACTCTGAAGAGTCTTTGCCAACACCACAGCTCAAAAGCATCAATTCTTTAGCACTCAGTCTTCTTCACAGTCCAACTCTCACATCCATACATGACCAGTGGAAAAACCATACCCTTGATGAGACGGACCTTTGTTGGCAAAGTAATGACTCTGCTTTTCAATATGCTATCTAAGTTGGTCATAACTTTCCTTCCAAGGAGTAAGCGTCTTTTAATTTCATGGCTGCAGTCACCATCTGCAGTGATTTTGGAGCCCAAAAAAATTAAGTCAGTCACTGTTTCCCCATCTATTTCCTATGAAGTGATGGGACCAGATACCATGATCTTAGTTTTCTGAATGTTGAGCTTTAAGCCAGCTTTAAAATCCCTCAAAAGAGGCCCTTCTTTAGGTTAGACATTCTGTTTTCATTGGCTTTGAAAGAGAAAGCCACCATGATGTCATGGCTACAAAGAGATGAAGTCAGCCAATAGCTTGAGGGAGGCTGGAAGCAGACCTGCCCCAGTGGAGTCTCTGATGACAGAGTGTGCATGCTCAGGCTCTCAGTAATGTCTGACTCGTGACCACATGGACGGCTGCCCACTAGGCCCCTCTGTCCTTGGGATTTTTCAGGCAAGAATACTGGAATGAGTTGCCATTTGCTACTCCAGGGGGATCTTCCTGACCCAAGGATCGAACCCATGTCTCTTGAGACTCCTGCTTTGGCAGGTGGATTCTTTACCACTGCACCACCTGAGAAGCCCCTCTGATGACAATGCAGCCCAGATAACAGGTCAACTGTCATTTTGTGAGCCCCTGTGCCAAGAACCCCAGAGAAGGCAATGGCACCCCACTCCAGTACTCCTGCCTGGAAAATCCCATGGACGGAGGAGCCTGGTAGGCTGCTAAGAGTCAGGGACCACTGAGTGACTTCACTTTTGCTTTTCACTTTCATCCACTGGAGAAGGAAATGGCAACCCACTCCAGTGTTCTTGCCTGGAGAATCCCAAGGACAGTGGGCCCCCATCTATGGGGTAGCACAGAGTTGGACACGACTGAAGCAACTTAGCAGCAGCAGCAGCAGTGCCAAGAACCCAGCCAAGCCCACCCAGACTCCTGACCCACAGAAGCTATGAGGTAATAAATCATGCATTGTCTTCACTAAATTTGTGCTAATTTCTTGTAAGGCCCAGAAAACTATCATACCTATTATATAGAATCTGCACTTACTTATGTAAGGAAGGAAGAAATAATATATATGCATGTACGTTTAAATTTTATAAAGAGACATCAGAAGGATAAACAGGAAATTTATAAAAATAATCGCCCACAGAATGAAGAAGAAATGTGTGTGTCCAGGGCAGGAAGCAGGACTTTTCAGGCCATAGCTTTTTGTATGGTATGGATATTTAAATCACCTAAATATATGATCTATCCAAAAAGTTAAATTCTAAAACATCTCCTGCTTTCTAGTTAGGCCCTAAAAGGTGGTTTCTTTCAGATCTGTACCCTTGATGCTTTACAGTTACTGTTTATGTTCATGGTACCTTCCAGCCTGGTTCTTTTCAGTATCAGAACCACTCATGTGACCTGTGTCTTTACATCCACATGTCTCCTTTCGATCTGAAATTGCCGTTTTCAATTTGACTTTCCCCATCATTGTTCTCCCAGGACTCAGCACTGGCACGGGGACACCCTGATAAATCCTTGCTGATGTTCACCTTGGCTTTTCCATACCTACCAAACCCAGGTGAACAAATCCTGGTAACAAAGCCCCTCCCTGTCCAAATTTCCCTCTCCGCTTGAAATGAAGCATGTCCACAGGACAAGCTGCCTTGCCGCCTCCTTACCGCCCACCTACCATCAAGAGATGTTGATGAAACACGACTCCTAAAGCATTTTAAACATCTTTTTGGGAATATGTTATGCAGAGAAGACATAGTAATGGCAACAGCAAAACATGGGCATCTGCTCATCTTTGGCTCGATTTCTGAAAACAACTTTCCATTTTTCTAGCACATTCACTCCCAGCTGAGCCAACTCGCTGTAGCCACGGCCCCCAGGGACAGAGGTCAAGACTGTGGTCCAGCCTTCCTTCCAGACTCAGCTCCCCTGACGAACACTCATTTTAGGTGGTGAGATACTCTGCTCTCTGGCCGACATCTGGGCCAGCAGACCGTTGCTTTGTTCTGAAGCCAGAGACCCCAGTCCACGCGTGTTTCCCCACAGCCCAGAGTCTGCGTTTCTTCCTTTCATTCTCTGAGGACTGGACTCCAGCCTCTCTCTTTAGCCCATGATGGTTGTCTGGAGCCAAAAGGAGGTGGTAAGAGTTGACAGGAGAGAAAAAGAAAGACAGAGGGCAGGTTGAGCCACACTTCCCAGAACCCAGGAAGGCATCCTTGAGTGCAGATGGGGGTGAGGGTCCGGCTGCCTTCAAGGTTCCGCTGGGCTCAGCCAAGGAGCTCTCCCAGCCTGAATGAATAGTGACGCGGTCTCAGATGGCGGGGGTGCAGAGGCTGGGAGTGGAGATGCCTGCTGCACACATGCCCCTGTGTACGTGGGTTTTCCTGCAATTAGTTGCCCTGCAATGCTAATTGGAGGCCAGCCAATATGTTCTATCAATAGCAGATGCCTTCAAGCCCCTTGGGCACCCCAGGTATAATTGTCCCCACCTGGAATGATTACTGAGCTCCCACCCTGTGCTCCTTAGCCTGGAGGCAATGCCTGTGCAGACCCTGGTACCTTGTGCTCTTTTGCAGGCCTGAGTATCACCTAAGCTTTCTGAACCGACAGAGCACATGAACCAGTCCCTGGTTAGAAGCTGGGGGTGGAGCAGGGGGACATTATAAATTTTCCCCAGGTGGCAATAAATAACGCCCCACTCAAGCAAAAGTACCAATAAGGAGGAGAAAAGGCTCACAATATGCTGTTAAGTTTTTTAAAAAAGCAGGTTACAAAACGGCATATGCTACAATCCCACTTTCTAAATATGTGCATTTGCAAAGTATCTTCCGTTTCCCTTAAACTCCAGACTCATTGCATCTCCATGTACACGTCTACCAACATTTCAGGTGTGATGGATCCTAGATGGAGGTGGGACGTGCCCTTCCAGCTGCTTCCCCACCATGTCAAGAAAAAGTAGGGCGCCCTTCTTTCCAATGTTCAAAGCCATCATGACCCCTCTTTCTCTCCCATCTGGCGCCCCATTTGATGGGCAGTTGATAAAAACTTGAAGTAAAGTTCTGAAAAGTAGATCGCAACAAAGATAAATATAGGAGACAATGAATAAGAAAATCAGGGCTCTATCTATGAGGTCCAACAGCCTAAGAGGTCTAACAGGTGCTCCATGGGAGGGACAGGTAGAAAATGAAGGAGAATTAATGTCACTTTTTAAAAAACTGACATTAAATATTCCAAGGACTGGTACATCTGAGTTTCTAGATGGAAAGTTTTTTCACAAGTACTCAGCAGGAATGAATGAAAATATACTCACGCTAAAGTTCAACCCTAGGAAATTTAGAGACTAGGAATGAAGAAAGGATTCTAACACTTTTCAGAGAGAAAATACAGGTTGCCAACAGGAAGTCAGGGACTGAAATAGCATTTAATTTCAAAAGAGCAGTTTTAGAATGGAAGAGAAAGTAGAGTGATGCCTTCAAACTTTTAAGGAGAAATGATTTCTAACCTAGAATCCTATACCAAGTCAAGTTGGGGGAGAGAATAAAACTTTTTCAGACATGCAAGTCCCCCTAACAGTTTTTATTCCCAAGGGCACTTTGTTAGGAAAATACTGCAGGATGTGCTCCACCAAAACCAAGGAGTAAACCACGAGAGAGAAAGAGAGAGAGAGAGAGAGAGAGAGAGAGAGAGAG
>SJYF01000057.1:5365421-5388072 GCA_006410515.1 Procapra przewalskii | reverse complement strand
AGTAAAAGAGAAGTCTATTACCTTATTTAGTGATTAATCACTTCATTAGTAAAAGAGAAAGAGAAGCTCTCTCTTACAGGAGAATGCCAACTAATAAATCCAAAAGAAACAATACAATTAGAAAATTGCTGGTAACCAAGATAGTAATAATTGATTCATGCAAAAAGTGTCAACAGATGCCAAACCTGGAGAAATACAGTCTGATGAGGAATAAGATATTTACATTGTCTCAAAATATCTTCCACAGAATATTTATTGGTTACTTATTAATCAACACATTCATCATACATATTTATTAACTAGGGGCTTCCCCAGGGGCTCAGTGGTAAAGAATCAGTCTGCCAATGCAGGAGACGCTGGTTCAATCCCTGGGTCAGGAAGATTCTCAGGAGTAGGAAACGATGACCCACTCCAGTATTCTTGCCTGGGAAATCCCATAGACAGAGGAACATGGCAGGCTACAGTCCATGGGGTCAAAAAAGAGCTGGACATGACAACAATTTATTAACTATTCAGCAGAGAACCCTGACAGACATCAGCTTAATCAGCAGTAAGGAACGTTAGCATCCCTAGTAATGGTACAGACTGCCAACACGTGTCTCCTGATTGCAGGCGCTGAGAAGGACACAGCATCACTTCTGCGAGATGTCTGCCCAACACGCATCTCCTGAATCAAATCACGAGGTGACATAAAGCAAACATAAATTGAGAGAATTGTGCAAATAAGAGGGGAAGGCGATGGCGCCCACCCCAGTGCTCTCACATGGAAAATCCCATGGACAGAGGAGCCTGGTGGGCTGCAGTCCGTGGGATCGCAGAGAGTCGGGCACGACTGAGCGCCTTCACTTTCACTTTTCTCTTTCATGCATTGGAGAAGGAAAAGGCAACCCACTCCAGTGTTCTTGCCTGGAGAATCCCAGGGAAGGGGGAGCTTGGTGGGCTGCTGTCTATGGGGTCGCACAGAGTCAGACACGACTGAAGCGACTCAGCAGCAGCACCAGCAATACAAATAAGAAGCCTGGACTTTAAGAATGTCAAGATCAGGAAAAGATGGACTGGAACGGAGAAAATGAAGAGGCACAACGACCCAATGCAGTGTGTGACCCTGGATCGGTTTCTGACCCATGAAAGACTTTGTTGGGGCCATTAGTCGGGATCTGGAGAGTGTGATGGTGTAAATGCACTGACGTCAATTTTCTGACTTGGATCACTGAATTGTTTATGCGGGAGAGTGTCCTTGCACAGAGGAAGCATCCTAAGGTATGAAGGGATGCTCACCCATCATGTCTGCAGCCACTGCCAAGTGAGAGGGACAGACTCTCCTGGCCATTCTAGATCTCCATCACCTTGAAGTTCTCTCCTGCATCCATTTCATTCTTACAATGAGCACCCTCCTCAAGGTCAACGCATATGCTCATTGGGGAGTTAAGAATTCAATTTTACTTTCCAAACAACCCAAGACTGATTTTGGCACATGCTAATATGGAAATAAGTGAGAAGAGGAAGTGAAGCACTTAGGAGTGATGGAAGTAATATTTCAGTGAAAGCACCCTGGCCTCTCACTTTGCAAAGTGCCTCTGTTCTTCCTTCCTCAGCCGTAGGTCTGAAACTAAACGACTCTTCTTGCTTTAAAAGAAAGTAGCCTTGTGAAGGATGAACTCCAAAACCTTGGATATGCTCCATCAGAAGAGAATTTCTACCATTTCCTAGGCAGCATGGCGTGGTGGAGAAGGAGCCCAAAGCTCCCAGGCTGGCCACCTGATTCTCAGCTGAGAAACTTGTGATCAGGGTCCATCTCTGACTGAGGTCAGTCCCCATCTAGAAAATAGGGTTAATTATACACAGTTGGCCTCAGAAGGTTAGCTGTGGGCTCAAATACAGCATTACAGATAGAGTGGCATTAACTATTAAGCACCCAGTAAATTATACTTGTTTTTATTCTTAGTTATCTGGATGCTTTTCTATTGAAGCATTGTTGACTTACAATATTGCATTAGTTTCAGGTATACAGCAAAGTGATTCAGTCACTCATATATATATACGGCTTCCCTAGTGGCTCAGACAGTAAAGAATCTGCCTGCAATGCAGAAAACCCAGGTTCAATCCCTGGGTTCAGAGTGAGAGACTAACACTCTCATATACACATATATATATGTCTATAATATGCATACATATATAATATATGTATATATAGCTTACATATATATTTTTTCTATTGGAACATATATTATTTTTCCCAAATCATTTGGGGAGGAAAAGATATCTGCAGTACTAATGTTTTCATCCAAAGTGTTGTGCTGTTTTATAAATGATCATTAAGATAAACATTTTTTAAAATATCTGAATAAAATAAATATCAATGTACCTTCATGATGCTGCTCATACAGCTGACCATGTGTCATCTTGGGTTTTTGAATTATAATTTATGCCTTCATTTGACATCAAATAAGTACCCAGCAGGGCTTCCCAGGTGGCTCAATGGTAAAGAATCTGCCTGCCGAGGCGGGAGACACGGGCTCGATCCCTGAAATGGGAAGATCCCCTGGAGGAGGAAACGGCACCCTGCTCCAGTATTCTTGCCTGAAAAATTCCACGGACAGAGGAACCCGGCAGGCCACCGTCCACGGAGTCACAGAAGAGTCGGACACGACTCAGAGACTAAACAGCCACGATAACAACAAAGTACCTGGAAACACTGCTGCTCCCGCCTCGAACAGACCCACACAGAGCACCAGTTACCTTACATACTTGCCTTTCTATGTTTAATCTGTCTCTGGAAATTGTACAGAAATCTGGTAAAAGATGCTAGGCTGAAAGGAAGACATCCTCTTCGCACAACACCTTTCTCATCTTTGACATTTTATATCATAAAAATCTCATGCCCTCTTTAAAAGTCAGTAAACTTAGTTTCAAAAGACAATATTTTCATTTAAAAACCCTAGTCCTGACAACTTTGAGAAATTTTTGCCACCCCCTAATTTGAGGCATGAGTATAGACATCATAATTCATCTTTATCCAAACCTGAGTAAATGTATAATTTTTAAAACTTTACATGACTAAATTGGCAGGCTATGAAAGTAAAAAAGTGAAGCAAAAGCACCAAATTGTAATGTGCATCTCAAGAAGAAGATGATGTATTCTTCTGAGACTTAAAGAGCACGTCGAAAAATGTGTAGCGAAAGATAGGCAAATGTAAAGTGTTTCACAGAAGTCTCATGGTGGCCCATTTAGATATTGGCTTGGGACAACATATTAAAAAGCAGAGACACTACTTTGCTGACAAAGTCCATATAGTCAAAGTATGGTTTTTCCAGTAGTCATGTATGGAGGTGAGAGTTGGGCCATAAAGAAGGCTGAGCATCAAATAATTGATTCTTTTGAGCTGTGGTGTTGGAGAAAACTCTTGAGAGTCCCTTGGGCTGTAAGGAGATCAAACCAGTCAATCCTAAGGGAAATCAGTTCTGAATTGTCATTGGAAAGACTGATGCTGAAGCTGAAGCTCCAATACTTTGGCCACCTGATGAGAAGAGCTAACTCATTGGAAAAGACCCTGATGTCGTGAAAGATTGAAGACAGGAGGAGAAGGGGGTGACAGAGGATAAGATGGTTAGATAGTATCACCAACTCAGTGGACATGAATTTGAGCAAACTCCAGGAGACCATGGAGGCCAAAGCAAGCAGGAGTGCTGTAGTCCATGGGGTCACAAAGAGTCAGACACAAGTAAGCGACTGAAAAACAACAGCAGGATTTATCATGAGCTTGATGTAAAAACCCAAGTAAATCCACTAATATTAGCCTTTACCATTGAAAGGGTTTACAGCTGGGGAGGGATTACAGTACAGTCATACTGTCTGCAACTATAATTAAGATCTTCTCTAATTAGCTAACCATCTTGCTGGGGCTTGTAACAATTAGAGGTACAGGATAGCGCAGGAATTTATCATGGGTGTGTCCACATGTGTGCACGTGAAATTCAGAATCAGCAAACTAACCAAGCGAAAAGCTTCCAAAGGCTACCGGCTCCATCCTTCTGATTACAAAAGGGAAATCCAGAAAGCAAGAAAGAAGGGAGATGCTGAATGGAAAGGCAAAGCTGCCCAAAGGAAAAGGAGCTTCTGTTGCTTCAAGGGGATGACTCAGGGAGCCAGTCGCACCCAGAAATGCCCAATTGAGAAGCAGATCTCCTATGCATGTCAGAACCGGAGGGGAAACTCTGACTGCTGCTTCTGAGTGATAGGCCAAGAAGACCACAGCCCATGGGAGAAAAGATCACAGCCTCGCCAGGGAGGCAAGACCCAGGGTCACCAGATGTCTTTATTTGCTCTTGTTGCTTTGAAAACTGGGCAAGATTTGCATTTACTATACCCATTGTTCCGCAAACATTTCTTGAGCACGTACTACGTGTTGTGCTGTGTGTTCTAGAGTAAAATAAAATCCACCTCTGCTTTCCTAGAGCTTCGTTCAAAAGTGTGTGTGTGTGTGTGTGTGTGTGTGTAGACCCTAATTTTGCTCACCCCTTTCTGGATCCCTGCTCCCAGAGGCTCTATGATGCCTTTACTTCTGTTTGGTGCTTGACAACCCTGCCCCATCTCAGTGACGCCCATCCCAATCCACTCATCTTCGTCTCTTGCCCACAACCTGTGCCCCTGCTTCTTCCCTGGCTGCCTAGAATACTCCTATCACAGCATCCAGACAGACCCTTTCAAAACTTAAATCTGCTCATCACCCTGCACGACTCCCCATCTTCCTTAGAGAAAAGCCAAGCCCTTAAGTCTTTTCAGCACCCTCTCAAGCCCTTGCCACCCTGACTCCCTTCTTCCTGGCCCCTTCTCCTTCTGCTCCGGCACACCCACTTCACTCCATCCACACTGGCCTCCCTGCTGTTTCTTGGACAAGCCAGGCAGGTGCTGGCCGCAGGACCTTTGCACTGGTTGTTCTCTCTGCCTGGAATGCACCTCCCCCAAGATATCCACATGGCTCAGGCCCTCACCTTCTTCATGTCTCTTCTCAAATGCCACTGCTCAATCAGGCCAACCTGCCCACCCAGAACAAAACTGTACCCCCCCGCTGCCTGCTTTCCTAATCCTTTGGGGGGCTCAGATGGTAAAGCGTCTGCCTGCAATGCAGGAGACCCAGGTTCAATCCCTGGGTTAGAAAGATCCCTTGGAGAAGAAAATGGCAACCCACTCCAGTACTCTTGCCTGAAAAATCCCATGGGCAGAGGAGCCTGGTGGGCTACAGTCCGTGGGGTTGCAAAGAGTTGGACACAACTGAGTGACTTCACGTCACTTAGCTCTAATCTACTTATCCTCTCTTCTGCAAACTCCAATACTTTGGCCACCTGACACAGAGAGCTGACTCACTGGAAAAGACCCTGATGCTGTGAAAGACTGAAGACAGGAGAAGAAGGGGGTGACAGAGGATGAGATAGTTAGATAGCATCACCAACTCAGTGAACATGAATTTGCACAAACTCTAGGAGATAGTGAAAGACAGGGGAGCCCTCCATGCTGCAGTTCATGGAGTCACAAAGAGTTGGACACGACTTAGCTGCTGAACAGCAACAAATAGTCCTTACCATCTTCAAATATTCTATATACTTAATGTATTTAATGGGTTGTCTTTCTGCTCTTGCTAAAATATAGGCTCTTTGAAACCAAGGAAAGATTATTTTCCCACCACTGATGGACTCAAGAACACTTGATCGGGGCCTGGGGCCAAGAGGAAAGTTGATAAATATTTGGTGATTTATGGATAGGAGTGGCAGCAGGCCAGGAAATGTTAGTTTTCATGAACTTCCACTCCCTTAAAGCTTATTTGAAGGCAGAGAGCCTCATGATTAAACGTCTGTCCAGCTGGCCTTTTCTGAGAGTGGTAATATACATGTCCCATATATCAGATATTTGTGAGAGGGCTGGGGGAGAGGACGGTACCAGCCAGAGCAAATTGCCAGAAACGTAAGTGCTGTGCGGAACTCTGTTCTGGATCTTAGGCAGTAATGAGAACGAGCGTTTGCGGTTTGTAGAGAACCTGCACATTCATTTTCTCACCGGACCCTCTCTGGGTTCTGGTAAATTATGCATTAGTGTGGCTGGACGCACTTCACTTGCGATGGAACTGCTGTTTTGAGAAGCCCAAGGTCACCCAAAGAGCAGAGTCTTGCAGAATGGAGATAAGGTGTCAGAGCTTATCTTACCAGAACTGTTTGTACCATGCTGTGCCCCTGCCTTGAAATATGGGCCCAAAAGTTCATTTGGATTTTTCCATAACATCGCACCAAAACCCTCGGGAGCTTTTGGGCCAGTACTTCACACTTGTGTTCAGTTGCTCAGTCATGTCTGACTCTTTGCGACCCCGTGGACTGTAGCCCGCCAGGCTCCTCTCTCCATGGGATTTCCTAGACAAGAATGATGGAGCGAGTTGCCATTTCCTTCCCCAGAGATCTTCCTGACACCAGGTATTGAACACTGGCAGGTGGGCTATTCACCACTTCACCAATGCATGAGTGTTAATAGGATTAACCGTTAAGGGAACATTCATTATTTCTACTCACCGTTTCACCTTCCACTGTAGAATAAAACGCAGGATGCAGGAACTCCCACAAAATCAATCTGTGAGGCCGTGAATTATTTTCTGATGAAACTTGTAAACACTGGCAGGTCAAGACATAGAACTTTGTAGCCACTGCATCCCCCACTCAAGTCTCCCCTGGATCACACAGCATCCTCCCATGTCCCAGTTCAGTTCTATTCAGTCACTTAGTCATGTCCAACTCTTTGCAACCCCATGGACCACAGTACTCCAGGCCTCTCTGTCCATCACCAACTCCAAGAGTCCACCCCCACCCATGTCCATGGAGTCGGTGATACCATCCAACCATCTCATCCTCCGTTATCCCCTTCTTCTCCTGCTCTCAATCATTCCCAGCATCAGAGTCTTTTCCAGTGAATCAGCTCTTCACATCAGGTGGCCAAAGTATTGGAGCTTCAGCTTCAACATCAGTCCTTCTAATGAACACCTAGGACCAATCTCCTTTAGGATGACTGGTTGGATCTCCTTGCAGTCCAAGGGACTCTCAAGAGTCTTCTCCAACACCACAGTTCAAAAGCATCAATTCTTCGGCACTCAGTTTTCTTTCTAGTCCAACTCTCACATCCATACATGACTACTGGAAAAACCATAGCCTTGAGTAGATGGACCTTTGTTGGCAAAGTAACATCTCTGCTTTTGAATATGCTGTCTAGGTTGGTCATAACTTTCCTTCCAAGGAGTAAGCGTCTTTTAATTTCATGGCTGCAGTCACCATCTGCAGTGATTTGGGAGCCCCCAAAATATAGTCTGACACTGTTTCCACTGTTTCCCCATCTATCTGTCATGAAGTAATGGGACCAGATGCCATGATCTTAATGTTCTGAATGTTGAGCTTTTAAGCCAATTTTTTCACTCTCCTCTTTCACTTTCATCAAGAGGCTTTTTAATTCCTCTTCACTTTCTGCCATAAGGGTGGTGCCATCTGCATATCTGAGGTTATTGATATTTCTCCCGGCAATCTTGATTCCAGCTTGTGCTTCCTCTACCCCAGTGTTTCTCATGAGGTACTCTGAATATAAGTTAAATAAGCAGGGTGACAATATGCAGGCTTGATGTACTCTTTTCCCTATTTGGAACCAGTCTGTTGTTCCATGTCCAGTTCTAACTATTGCTTCCTGACAGTGCTCCTGCCAAAATGATAGCTACCCTGGCTTTGGTCCTAAAAACTTCTTTGCATTTCTTTATAACTTTACCATCCAGATGTGTATGGTTCAGTCACTACAGTTTTGCTGTTGTTCAGTCTCTCAGTCATGTCCAACTCTTTGTGACCCCATGGACTGCAGTGCACCAGGCCTCCCTGTCCTTCACCGTCTCCCAGAGTTTGCTCAAACTCATGTCCATTTGGTCCATGATGCCATTGGAGAAGGCAATGGCACCCCACTCCAGTACTCTTGCCTGGAAACTCCCATGGACGGAGGAGCCTGGTAGGCTGCAGTCCATGGGGTCGCTAAGTCAGACACGACTGAGCGACTTCACCTTTACTTTTCACTTTCATGCATTGGAGAAGGAAATGGCAACCCACTCCAGTGTTCTTGCCTGGAGAATCCCACAGATGGGGGAGCCGGTGGGCTGCTGTCTATGGGGTCGCAGAGTCGGACACTACTGAAGCGACTTAGCAGCAGTAGCAGCAGCAGCCATCCAACCATCTCATCCTCTGTTGCCCCCTTCTCCTCCTGTCCTCAATCTTTCCCAGCATCAAGGTCTTTTCCAGTGAGTCAGTTCTTCACATCAGGTGGCCAAAGTATTGGAGTTTCAGCTTCAGCATCAGTCCTTCCAATGAATATTCAGGACTGATTTCCTATAGGATGGACTGGTTGGATCTCCTTACAGTCCAAGGGACTCTCAAGAGTCTTCTCCAGCACCACAGTTCAAAGGCATCAGTTCTTTCACCTTTTTTGGCTCAGCCTCTTTTATTGTCCAGATCTCACATCCATACATCACTACTGGAAAAACCATAGCTTCGACTATACGGACCTTTGTAGGCCAAGTGATGGCTCTACTTTTTAATACGCTGTCTAGATTTGTCATAGCTTTTCTTCCAAGGAGTATCTTTTAATTTCATGGCTGCAGTCACCATCCACAGTGATTCTGGAGTCCAAGAAAATACAGTTTTCCACTGTTTCCATTGTTTTCCCATATATTTGCCATGAAATAATGGGACTGGATGTTTGTTTTTTGACTGTTGAGTTTTAAGCCAGCTTTTCCACTACAGTTTTAGCCCTACCTATTTTTAAAGCTTGGTAAGTCTTTCCATTAACAGTTTTCCCTGCCAATCTTTCTCTTGCTTACAATGTATCTGAAGAATAATCCAGCCTTTTAGGCCTATAGTTTCTGAATCTGGAGTGTGTGTGTGTGTGTGTGTGTGTGTGTGTGTGTGTGTCCATGCACATGCACACCCATGACTCTTGAGTCCATACTGATATTTTATTTTATTGTTGTTTATCATGAATTTTTTTTGCCTCAATTTTTATTTATTTTTTGGCCACATCCTATGGCATGCAGAATCTTAATTCCCCAACCAGGAATCGAACCTATGCCCCCTGCAGAGACAGCATGGAGTCCCTACCCCTGGACCACCAGAGAAGCTGCCATACTAATATTTCAAATTCAAAATCAGGACTAAAGGGTTTAACTTAATCTCTTTTATATTACACCCTTATATCCTGTTTCCTATATAGAGAATCCATAGTCTCGGGACTTCCCAGTGCCTCAGGAGGTAAGAACACACCTGCCATTGCACGAGATGTGGGTTTGATACCAGGTCCCGGAAGATCCCACGTACTGAGGAGCGACTAAGCCCATGTACCACAAGCACTGAGCTCGAGCACCTAGAGCGCGTGCTCCACAGCGAGAGAAGCCACCGCAGTGAGAGGCCCACGCACCACAACTAGAGAAAGCCCAGGCAAAGCAAAGAGGACCCAGCGCAGCCAAAAAGAAAGCAAATAAACAAGAAATTTAAAATTGAGACTGCACAGCCTCAAAAGCACACGGGATCATAGAGTATCCCATAATTACTCCCAGGCTCTATCCTTATATACACTTCTCAGAACTCTACCACGATCACCGCCAGCAAAGGGGAGACAACAAAATATACCTCCCCACCTCCCACCACTTCCCAGGGGTGGTGCTGGGTCTCAGTTGTCAGACCACGCGGACCTACACACTACTGTGGTGGTTTGGTCGCTCAGTCATGTCTGACTCTTGCCACCCCGTGAACCCGAGCCCAGCAGGCTCCTCTGTCCATGGGATTTCCCAGGCAAGAATGCTGCAGTGGGTTGCCATTTCCTTCTCCAAGGGATCTTCCTGGAGTTTCAACTCCTGGATTCCTTGCATTGCAGGCGGATTCTTTACCCACTGAGCCACAGGGAAGCCTGTATCCTCTCCCTTTTAACCTTCACTCAACCTTAGTCCCAGAAGCATGGAGATAAACCATGCTCCCCACTAGTCTTATGACAATGACTCTGGTCCTTTGAAAGTCATTCCTTAGTGGTCGTTTTAGAAAGGCTTCATGAGAGCCATCATCCTTTTTCGTAACACTCATCTCTGGCCTTTATACTTAACAGCCTATTTGCTTTCCTTGAGTGTATTAAATACATCCCTCCCTTTTCTTTGAGTGCAACACGATTAAGTAGAAAATTCTAATAAACGTGGAATTTTCTTCCCTCTGTATGAACCCCTCCTTTTGCCTCATTACCTGGAGAGTTTCTTCTTTCCTTTCTTTAAAGTCCAATCATTTAGTAACAGATCTTGGTGCTGATTGTTGTGTATTGATAGTCTCAACCCACAGAGAGTTTTTCTAACACATTGCTTCAAGTACACATTTTTTTAATTTCAAAAAATCTTTCTTGAAGTGGAATTGTTGATACTATTATAAAGTGTTGGCCATCTTCTCTGTAGATCTCTAGTTTAGATCCTCTTTTCCTGTTTCAGTATTGGCCACTTTCTCTCCAATATTTTTCTATCTCCCTCTTCATTTCATTGTGATTAAAAGTATTTTCAATTTCCCATTTCTCTGAAGGTACTGCTGGTTGTATTTGCTTTTGATTTCTTTCCAGTTTCACCTTCAGAATAAAATGATTTTCCTTCTTATTTCTATTTTTTTTTAAGTTATGTCACCTCATTCTGGAGCTTCCCACATGGCACTCGTGCTAAAGAACCAGCCTGCCAGTGCAGGAGACGTGGGTTTGATCCCTGGGTCAGGAAGATCCCCTGGAGGAGGGCCTGGCAACCCACACTAGTATCCTTGCCTGGAGAATCCCATGGACAGAGAAGCCTGGTGAGCTACAGCCCATGGGGTCGCAGAGTTGGACACAACTGAAGTAACGCATCTTCTTTCTGAATTTTTCTCATTTATATCTTGTGTCATTTTCTTAATATCTCTGAGTTCATTCAGAAAAAGTGTGTTACAATTTTGACCCGTTTGTGTTGACCATATTTTTTTCATATACAAGGATGTTATTCTGCTTCTTAAATTCTTCTTTTTCTTACAGTAATTTTGTATGGAATTTGACGTTGTGCTTTTCTACTCCTCAGCTTCATGTGAATTTTGGCTATCTCGAATTTTAAGAATTTTTATCATATAGTGTGTGTGTGTGTGTGTGTGTGTGTGGAGAGAGAGAGTGCTTTTTGAGATTTGTCCGCTTTTGTCCCCTCTCCTATTCTTATCTTAATGCTCTTGCCCCTCCATCCATGTGTCTTTATCTTGCTCAGTTTTGGCTGCGCTGTCAGTTTCTCCTCAGTGGGGTTCCTCTACTGAAAGGCAGCTCTGGCAGCTGCATTTCCAGCACTCACAGAAACTAGGCTGATCAGCGCATCAGACCCCCCTCAAGGGCTCAGGCATTTATCCACTATTACAGCAGGGGGTGTGTGCTTAGTCGCTCAGTCCTATCTGACTCTTTGTGACCCCATGGGCTGTAGCCCACCAGGTTCCTCTGTCCATGGGATTCTCCAGGCAAGAATACTGGGGTGGGTTGTCACTTTCCTCCGCCAGGGGATCTTCCTGACCCAGAGACTGAACCTACATCTCCTGTGTCTCTTGCACTGCAGGTAGATTATTTACCACGGAGCCACTGAGGAGGGGAAAGATTCTAGTTTAATCTACTCTACGCAAACTGCCCTGCCATGCTTTCCAGTGAGCATCATTGGCTATTCAGTAGGTTCTTCTTTGCTAAGGCCCATTAGACACCCTGTTCCTTCACCCTGCTTCACTCCCACAGACACTGATAATACTTGTAGCTGTTGGTAATACATCCCCATCAGTATGGGAAATCATTGGAACACCCTGTCACCCAGCTTTGCTGTAAATGTTGTCTATCCACTTCAGTTCTGCTTTTCAGATGTCTGTTTATATGTGGCATTCAGAGAGATCTAAAAATTTTGCTGCCATTTTCTGAGGGTTATCCATTTGCTTTATCAAAGATGAATGCTTGATCAAATTAGAAATTGGTAGAATATGCATGCTATGTTATGTTATACTATATTATGTTCTATTATATATATGCATACATATATATTTTATTTTATTTTCAGGAGTACTTCTAATTTTCTATAAGCCAACAAAATACTCCTTAATCCCTCACCACCCGGTAGCCCAGGGCAGAGCGCCCCCGCTCTCATGTGCTTGGAATCTGCCTGGAAACCTTGTTGCGTGTGAATTCCGGTCCAGTGCGTCTGCAAGGAGGACCAGGGCTTCTGCGTCTCTCCCTGCTCCCAGGTGGCGTCAGGGCTGGTTGTGCACAGACCACAACTAAGCAACGAAGGTCTGGGTGTCAGCACCTGTCAGCACGTTTCTGGAAGATTGGAAATATACACAGGATATGATTTTAATGAAGGATCACTCTCAGTCATTTCCCAAAATAAGTACTACCCTTGCAAGAGCGGCTTATTTTTTTAAATTATAAATGAAACTGAAATTCAATGCCGACTACTCTGAGAGCCTTAAGCTACACAATGGCACAAACATTCCTTCCTTTAACCCTCCCTCTTCTGATTTTTATAAATAGGAAAATGTGATAAGGTTAACTTGCATTTCCTCTAGAACTGGAATGCAAACCTGAATTTTTGACTTCCTTTTCCTGTCTCCTTCTTGGGGATCATGCTTCACCTTACGTGGAAATGCATAATTTCCTATCTTGGTCTTTGTCATCTTTACCCAATATTTTCTTTATTTTCATCCAAAACATGGCTGAATCTTTTTAACAAATTCTCTCTACTTGTTACCACAGGTACATCAGTTTGGAGGTACTGCTTTCTAACTTCAGCTTCATCTTGTCTAGAACAACACAGCTCTGTTACCATGGCTGCTGTTTGGAAAGTGAGGAAACCAGCACGTGACGTGAGAACACTCCTTCTGGTTAAATGACTAGTCTCCAGGTATCACAGTGTTGCTTCTCATTTCTTGAAGCTGAAGCAAATTTTATTTTAAAACACAGCATGTGTACCAATGTGATGCATTCCGATGCCATCTAGATCCACATTGAATAAATTATGTTAATTGGCTCAGCAAAGAATGAAGGGCTGCATGGGGAATAGCAGTGTTTCATAATCAGAGAGAAAGGAACCATGCCAGCTTTATCAAATGCCACATTAATGATTAAACAAATTAACAGAGAGCCATGGAGTTCCAGAAATAGCCTGCAGCAGATGGAGACTTCCCAGAGCTCACTACTTTGGAGTTGCAGTTTCTTTGACAGAAGTGAGGTTAAGCCTTGTTCACTGTAGAACACTGGCTCCTGCTGGGCACACCATCACCGCCTCCTTGGTGACTGTATTTGCCCCTCCCCAGCCCCACCTCTGGGGTCTGATAGTGTGGGTCTGCTGGGCTTTGGGAACTGCCTCTTGACAAGATCTCCAGTGATTCTCAGACAATAAAGAATCTGCCTGCAATCCAGGAGACCCAGGATCGATCCCTGGGTCTGGATGATCCCCTGAAGGAGGAAATGGCAACCCACTCCAGTATTCTTGCCTGGAGAATCCCATGGACAGAGGAGCCTGGTGGGCTACAGTCCATGGGGTCGCAATGAGTAGGACACGACCGAGCAACTAACAACGCCTGTGGTTCTGATGCTCCGTCAGAGCAGGAAATTGCTGTTAGAAGGATTCCCGTGGAGGGTGTATCCTGGGACACCAAGCTCTGAGAAGCAAGCCTGGCTGGTCACCAGAGGGTGTGGCCAAAAACCCACTGTGCCTGCGTCTCCCACTACCACCCCCCTCAGCTTTGCTCAGCAGAGGCATATTCTTTTGCCTGTGACTGTAAACTCTGGTCGGTCCACAGTCTTTCTTTCCCTTTCATATAAGTGATGGTCCCAGTCCTGCAAGCATTACAGCTCTGCAGCGCAGGTATGGGAGTGATGGGTTCTAGGAATTCAAATCTTAGGATAACCTATGTGTTAGTTTGTCAGGGCTGCCATAACAGTGAGCCCCGCACTGGGAGGCTTAAACCAGGGTTTAGGATTCATAGTTCCAGAGGCAAGAAGCACTGAAATCGAGGTGTCTGCACAGTTGATTTCTTCTCAGGGGCAGGAGGGAAGGTTCTGTGAGGGCATCTCTCTCTGGTTTATAAATGGACATCCCTGTCCCCCACCCTCCACCCCCATTGTCTTCCCTCTTACTTGTCTCTGTGTCTTTATAAGGACATCATGCAAGTGTGCTCAGTCATGCCTATCCTTTTGTGACCCCGATGGACTGTAACCCACCAGCCTCCTCTGTCCATTGGATTATCCCAAACTAGAATACTGCAGTAGGTTGCCATCTCCTCCCCCATGGGATCTTCCTGACTCAGGGATCGAACCCACATCTCATGCATCTCCTGCACTGGCAGGTGGATTCTTTACCATTGAACCACCTGGGAAGCCCTGCTTAAAGACACCAGTCACATTGAATTAAAGGCCCCCTCTTCAAAGACTTCATCTTAGCTTGATCATCTGCAATGATCATATTTCAAAATAAGATCACTTTCACAGAAACTGGGGGTTAAGGCTTTAATATTTGGGAGAAGGGAACCCAGTTCAACCCATAACAACCCTTTAGGCCACTGTGATTGCAAAGATCAGCGTGATCTTTAGAGTGAGTTACAAACTTTAGAAAACACAGCTGAGAAGCCTTTTAAGTCTTCTTGAATTGCATGCATTCACAGTTCATTGCATAATTGCGTTACCTTGCTGCTGGCTCCTGGTCTAAAGGCCCCTGTTGATAGGTTGATGACTACCCCTCTTTGTGCATTAAGTGATAAGGTTGGGAATACCTCTTACCCAGAACAAGGAAATGTTCTTTCCCCCAGACTTGATAACTTCTAAGCACTCTAGGCCACGTTGTTACTAGGAAAGCTAATCAAGGTGGAACATGAGAACTGGCAGAAAGTTAGTGTTGGCTGGTGAATCAGGCGAATTCCTGACCTTTTCAGTGTCCATCTGAACAAGCTCTTGGCCGGCGGCTTGGCTCCTGGTGAGCGGAACTGCGGGGATCGGTCCACTTCCCCTGCACCTCCTCCTATGCCCTGTGGCCCCGCTGCCCGCTGTCAGTGCCCCAGGGGCCATGGCAGACCCCGCCCTGCTCTCCCTCCTGCGTGCTGGTTTTCACAGCCCATCTCTAGAGGTGCCGGCTCGCTGTCTGCGTGAAGCCTGAGGGGAATTCACAGGTCCCCAACCCCTTCTCTCCCAGCCACCAGGGCAGCCCCGTGGTCCCAGCTTGCACAGCTGCAGAAGTTCAGAGCATAAGCATTTCCCAGAGACTTTAAAGCATGTGGGGATCTCAAAAGTAAAGCCATTCTGGGTGTTTCCGTCAACTGCATGCAGTCTATTTTACAGCTGACACTTGAGAGCTTTCGCATCTGACCTCCCCGGCCTGCTGTACCTGCGCTGCTCCCAGACCCGGTAAGAGCACCACATTCCCACTTTCCCAGACCCAAGTCGCCATAGACTCCTCCTCCTCCAGCCCCTCAGCCAATCCGCGCCATCTAGTCCGCGTGACCACGCCCACATCTTCTTGAGCTCTTCTGGCCACCTTCACCCTGCCCTTCCTCAACTCCTGATCTATTGCGGTAACTTCCTCCCATGCCCCGCTGGGTACATCACACGGAGTCCTGTCACCTTTCTTCCTCCAGCAGATCAGAATCTTGGAGGGGGAGGCTCCTGCAATTACGGGTTGTCAGATCTTGGGCAAGATTCCAACCCTCTGTGCCCCTGTGGTCTAGCCTGTAAGAGGAGGAGGAGGATGATAATAGCACCTATATGGCAGGTCTACCGGCAGGCGGAGGAAATGAGGTCATATGTAAACCACTCCACATAGTAAGTGCTCAGTTAAATCTATCTCTCTTTAGATGCCTTTCCAATGTGACTCTAAGGCATCAGCTCCATATTTCTTATCACACATAGAACAGCTATTTTTATATACTTTTATCCCCATGTTAGAGTATAAGGCCAAGAAGGTAGTGGCTTTCGTTTATTCATGTTGTTGCCCAGTACTTAGTACTGTGCCCAGAATATACTGTCTTCAATAAATAGTTGAATGATGAATGAAAGAATAGAGTCATGGTGGTATTGGAGAAGACTCTTGAGAGTCCTTTGGGCTGCAAAGAGATCAAACCAGTCAATCTTAATATCAACCCTGAATATTCATTAGAAAGAGTGATGCTGAAGTTGAAGCTCCAAGACTTTGGCCACCTTATGCAAAGAGTTGACTCACAGGAAAAGACCCTGATGCTGGGAAAGATTGAAGGCAGGAGGAGAAGGGATGACAGAGGATGAGATGGTTGGATGGCATCACTGACTCAATGGACATGAGTTTGAGCAAGTTCCAGGAGTTAGTGATGGACAGGGAAGCCTGGTGTGCTGCAGTCCATGGGGTTACAAAGAGTCAGACGCAACTGAACAGCAGCAGAATGAATGACTCTCCCTATATCTCAGCATTGGAACCATCAAAACTCTTTGTTCTGTTTAGTTGTAAAAGCTCAAATTTATTTTTGATTAGAATTAATTATCTATAAATGTTAGGAGACTAAAAATGAGATTTTTGAAAATTCATATGTAGACAAAGAAGTAAATGTTGACCCTGTAGAAATGTTTCCACTCTTAATTACAGTGGTTGCTGTCTTTCCTGGTATAATAATAGTGTTCTCCTTAAGCAAAGCAGTTTTTGAAATTCTTTTTATAAAGGCACATGATTTTTAAAAAATTGTTTTCTGTATTATGTACAGAACTGTAATCTTTTCATCCCAGTCATGTCTTTTAATAATAAAGCTTAAGGCATATGTGCAAAATACAAGAACCACAGTTTTTATATGAAAGCAAGATCTATCTGAATTATCTTCAAACTAATTCAAACAAGGAAAGACATTTTAAGGTGAAAACAGTGCAAAATGTTTCTTTTTGATGAAAAGTGAAACCTTTATTATCTAGCATAGCCAATTTTACATTTCAGCTTCTCTGTGCCAACGGAGCCCAGTGTTCGATCAAACACAAGTCTAAATGTTGCTGCAAAGGCTTTTTTTTTTTTTTTAGATGTGATTAACATTTAAATCAATGAACTTTGGACAAAGCAGATGACCCCCATGATGTGGGTGGGCCTCATCCAGTTCAGCTGAAGTCCTTAGAGAGAAGACTGAGGTTGGCTGAAGAGGAAAGAATTCTGCCTCCAGATGGCCTTCAGACTTCAAATGTACTGTCTTCCCTTTAAATTGGCCCATAAGCACATGAGCCAATTCCTTAAAATAGGTTAAAAATCTCTCTCTCTCTTTCTCCCTTTATTCACACACACACCTACACACATCCAACTATTGATTCTGTTTCTCTGTAAAATCCTGACTAATATAATATCCTTTGTAAAATTTTAAATAAGTTTTTTTCTTTTCAGTTGCATAAACAATTCAAATTTAATTTGGGGGTGGGAGGGGACTTCCTTGGTGGTCCAGTGGCTAATTCTCCACGCTTCCAGTGTACAGGGCCTGGGTTCTATCCTCAGTCAAGGAACTAGATTCCATACGGTGCAGCCCAAAGAGCCCACACACCGCAGCTAACACTGGTGCAGCCAAATAATTAAAAATAAATAAATACATATATTTTAATTTGACTTGGGGATTTTCCTACCCCATGTGTAGACATGGGAAAGAGCCACATCAACATGGCAGGGCCATGACTCAGTGTGGGATACCTACCCACTAGGCTATCTAATCCACATTCATTACGAGCCTACCCCCTGCAAGCACAGCACTGACTTCTAGGTTGCCTACTAGCAAATCCCATCAAAATCATCAAAATGACCACTAGACATGAATCAGCATCATTTGATTTTTAACCAGGATTGCTGAGCACTTAATAGCAGGCACTGCAGACCTCTATGTGCACCACAAAGTTGGGGGAGACCCTCTGCTCTTTCTGCCTTTACTTGAGCCTCAGTGAGCAGAGAATGCTGACAACTCATCCAGCCCTCTGGGAAACTCTCCCCTGCAATCACGTTGCTTCATGGTCTGCATACAGATTTCTCAGGAGGCAGGTAAGGTGGTCTGGTGTTCCCATTTCTTTGAGAATTTTCCAGTTTGTTGTGACCCATACAGTCAAAGGCTTTGGCATAGTCAATAAAGCAGAAGTAGATGTTTTTCTGGAACTCTCTTCCTTTTTCTATGATCCAGCAGATGTTGGCAATTGGATCTCTGGTTCCTCTGCCTTTTCTAAATCCAGCTTGAACACCTGGAGGTTCTCAGTTCATGTACTGTTGAAGCCTGGCTTGGAGAATTTTGAGCATTACTTTACTAGCATGTGAGATGAGTGCAATTGTGCAGTAGTTTGAGCATTCTTTGGCATTGCCTTCCTTTGGGATTGGAATGAAAACTGACCTTTTCCAGTCCTGTGGCCACTGCTGTTTTCCAAATTTGCTGGCATATTGAGTGCAGCGCTTTCACAGCATCATCATTTAGGATTTGAAATAGCTCAACTGGAATTCCATCACCTCCACTAATTTTGTTTGTAGAGATGCTTCCTAAGGTCTACTTGACTTTGCATTCCAGGATGTCTGGTTCTAGATGAGCGATCACACCATTGTGGTTATCTGGGTCATGAAGATCTTTTTTTCTATAGTTCTTCCATGTATTCTTGTCACCTTTTCTTAATATCTTCTGCTTCTGTTAGGGATGTTTATACATAAAATATATAGTGGAATATTACTCAGTCATAAAAAAAGAAAGACATAGTGCCATGTGCAGCAACATGGATGGTTAACCATGGTTAACCATGATAACCTAGAGATTATCACACTAAGTACAGTGAGTCAGACAGAAAAGGACAAATATCACATGATATCACTTATATGTGAAACCTAAAAAATTATAGAAAAGAAATTATTTACAAAACAAATAGCCTCACAGACATAGAAGACAAATGTGTGGTTACCAGAAGGGTTATAGGATTGAGGGGAGGCATATGGGGTTAATATATACACACTGCTTCACTGGTGGCTCAGATAGTAAAGAATCTGCCTGCAGTGCAGGAGACCCAGGTTCAGTCCCTGCGTAGGGACGATCCCCTGGAGAAGGAAATAGCTATTCAGAGTAGTTTTCTTGCCTGGAGAATCCTCAGGGACAGAGGAGCCTGGCAGGCTTCAGTCCATGGGGTCTCAAAGAGTCCGACATGACTAAGCAACTAACGCTTTCACATTTTCACTATAGATAAAACAGACAGACCACAAGGGCCTACTGTATAGCACAAGGAACTGTATCAATGTCTCCTAATAACCTGTAATGAAAAGAATCTGAAAAAGAATAGATATGTAGCTGAATCACTTTGCTGTGTACCAGAAGCTAGCACAACACTGTACATTAGCTATACTTCAATTATTTTAATGGTCAAGGAAAAAAAAAGCTCCCAACACCAGCAGAGTCTGTTTCCCAGGGTTGATGTATGGATGCCTGGAGTAGTGATTACTGTCTCCTGGGGTTGCAAGGCTGGAAGGCTGGGAAGGGGAGGTCTCCCCGTGGACCACGGTCCTCCCCCAAGGACAAGCTGCTTCTGATCAGAAGCCGAGGAAGCCAGGCAAGGACACACCGAGGTTACATAAATCAGAGCCTGTGAGCAGCCCTGGCAGCTCTCACAGAGCCCCACTACTATCCCTGTGACCCTAAACCTGCTAGTACCTCAGATCGAAGAGACCCCCTGACTTACCCCCTAGACCTTCACTCCCGTCTAGGAGACTTGCCCGGCAGAGCTGGCCCTGCTGGGGGACATCTGCCCAGGATGGTCCCCACTCCAGCCACTCTCCACCTGCTCCATCACCTGCCCCACAGCATACACACTTTAGACAAATACATTTGCCATAATTTAACATTAATTAAAAATAATGATGCTCGTCTCTCATAGGATGCATCCAATCAATCAGGCGGCCGTGACTTTTATGTTTTTCCAGCCTGGAGAAGTCAGAACAAGGTCCTCTCTTTCTCCCACTTGAGAGTCTCCCAGGACTCCCGTGCTTATAGCTGTCCTGCCTCAGGGCAGGCGTTTCCCCCAAGACCTTTTGCTGCTATAAGGATTTGGGGGCTTACAGGGGGCTGTCGGTTTAACTGTTTGGAAGCAGATGCTCTTTCTTACATCTTGCTTTTCCTCCTCCTTCCACCCACTGACCTCTGCACCTTGGCAGGAAAATGCACCTCCCTGCCCAGGTACCAGCTGAGCTCTGGGGGGAGAGAGACAGGCGCTGGGATGCTCTTCCTGCCGCTGTAAATGATACCCATGACCCTTCCCACAGTCTCCCTAAGGCCCCGACCAGCTGCAGCTGCTGGGAGCACAGTTGGCCTTTGTGAGATCTCACACACAAGTGAATCAAAGAGCAGGGACTAGAGCCAGTGTGTCAGCTGGATGTGCCTGTGGGCCCCAGTGGAGGACTGCCAAGTCTCCGGTCTCCACCCCTTGTGCATGTCTGCAACCCCGGAGACACCCTGGCCAGAGGGGGATGACAAAATGGCATCAGCTCGGAGATCCCTGCTGCCACCCAGCCCCATGGTACCATCATGCCCCACCCCGAGTCTGCGCCCACTCGTCTCCGGTCAAGCCCATGACGGTTCTACTACCCACCCTGTGGGCACATGCCCCATTCTGAAATAAGGAAAAACTAAGCCAGTTCACCTGGCTGGTGCGTGATGGAGCTGGGATCAAGGTGAGGCCTGCCTACCCCTGCACTCTACCCATCCTGATACTCCAACTTTGCAAATAGGTCTCCTGTTAGGTGTCATCCTTTGGGTCTGGGGAGTCCACTCTGAGATGGGTGTCATTATTCCTGTGGGTTGTAGATGGTCCTCCAGTGGGGATGGTTCTCATAGGGTGGGTGGGGGGCGGGGACTTTGCTCCCCAGGGGATATCTGGCAATGTCTGGAGACATTCTGGGTTGTCACAACCTGGGAATGGTGAAGGACTTTGATACTGGCTCCTAGCGGGTACAGTCAGGGGTGCTGGTAAGCCTCCTGCTGTGCACAAAACAGCCCCTAAGATAAGACTTATTCAGCCCCGAATGGCCATCATGCAAGGCTGAGAAAACCACCCTCCAAGATCCAGACAGAACTAAGCCCCTACCAGTTTCCCAAATTAGCCAAAAACATGGTTAAGGGAGAGTAAAGGCTGTTCTCTCTAATTATTCATGTATATGACCAGTATTTACTGAGTGCCAGCTATGGGCCAGGAAGATCCCCTGGAGGAGAAAATGGCAACCCACCCCAGTATTCTTGCCTGGAGAGTCCCATGGACAGAGGAGCCTGGGGGGCTACAATCCGTGGGGTGGCAAAGAGTGACCTAGCAACTAAACAGCAACAACAAAAGCTATGGGCCAAGCACTCCTCTGACTGAAGGAGACTAACCAGTGAGCCAGAGATATGCTCACCCGGAGCCGATGCTCTAAGGGGGATGAGGTGGGATACAGAAACCGACAAATCAACAACAGAAAAACGCTGGACAGTGATAAGGAATATTTGGAGAACTGCTGCTGAGTGCAGCCATGAAATTAAAAGACGCTTGCTCCTTGGAAGGAGAGCTATGACAACCTAGAAAGCATACTAAAAAGCAGACGTTACTGTGCTGACAAAGGTCCATCTAGTCAAGGCTATGGTTTTTCCAGTGGTCATGTATGGTTGTGAGAACTGGACTTTAAAGAAAGCTGAGCACCAAAGAATTGATGTTTTTGAACTGCGGTGTTGGAGAAGACTCTTGATTTCTTGGACTGCAAGGAGATCCAACAAGTCCATCCTAAAGGAAATCAGTCCTGAATATTCATTGGAAGGACAGATAGTGCAGCTGAAACTCCAATAATTTGGTCACCTGATGCAAAGAACTGACTCATTGACCCTGAAACTGGGAAAGATTGAAAGCAGGAGGAGAAAGGGACAACAGAGGATGAGATGGTTGGATGGCATCACCGACTCAATGGACATGGGTTTGAGTGAGCTGCAGGAGTTGGTGATGGACAGGGAAGCCTGGTTTGCTGCAGTCCATGAGGTTGCAAAGAGTTAGACGTGACTGAGCGACTGAACGGACTGAACAAGGTGGTATTAAGAAGGAATGAGTGGCTGGTTTTGACCTGGTAGTCAAAGTGGCCCCCTGCAGGAGTGGCATGTAAGCTGAGGCCTGAGCCACCAGGTGTCAGCCACTGGCATATCTCAGGAAGAGAGTTTCTAGGTGGAGAGGAAAGTGACGGCACAGAGTCAAGGCAGGGAGCAGCCTCATGTATATGAGAAACTGACAGCAGCCAAGCAGGAAAGGGACATGGGAAAGAGGGGGGATGAGACTTGGGGGCTGCTATAGCTTTCCGGGGACAGGGGCTTAGAATGTCACCTGGGGTGAAAGGACATACTGGAGGGCCTGATGGGATACGCATGGGCTCTGTTCTCTTTCCAAAGATGGTCCACTGATTACGAATGGGCTAGAAGGGAGCAGAGGCTTCCATTTAGATGGTCACTGGGTGGTCCTGGGAGAATGATGGGGGTGTGGTGGTGAGAGTGGGGTAAAGGGAAGTCCAGAGATGGGGAAGCAGGTTTCAGAACTCAGCATTTCTTCTGAAGGGATGAAGGCAGGACTGGATAAGTCCTGTAT
>SJYF01000057.1:5321546-5334778 GCA_006410515.1 Procapra przewalskii | reverse complement strand
CTCAGCCTTCTTCACAGTCCAACTCTCACATCCATACATGACCACAGGAAAAACCATAGCCTTGACTAGACGGACCTTTGTTGGCAAAGTAATGTCTCTGCTTTTGAATATGCAATCTAGGTTGATCGTAACTCTTCTTCCAAGGAGTAAGAGTCTTTTAATTTCATGGCTGCAGTCACCATCTGCAGTGATTTTGGAGCCAAAAAAAAAAAAAAGTCTGACACTGTTTCCACTGTTTCCCCATCTATTTGCCATGAAGTGATGGGGCCAGATGCCATGACATAAGACGCCGTAATTCTGAGAACTGGCTTTAAGGAAATGGAAACAACCCAACCCTGTAACTGAAGACTAACTGCACTTGAAGCCATCAAGAAGATAACACTGACCAGACCCCGGCGTGACCAATTTCAAGATGACTGTCAGAGCTGACTGCCCTGCTCAGCTTATAGGCTCCCTCCCTCCCTCCACCTATACACCCCTGAAATTCCCCCTTGAAAAGCTCTTCCCCCCGGATTAGCAACAGGGAGTTGGCTCTGCCTCTGCTGGTCCATCAACACCCATGTGACCCTCCCTGGACTCCTCCCCTTCATGGCTAGACAAGTGTCAACCCAGGTAGACGCATCTGGTGTGGACAATCCTCGGTGTTCATTCCGCCTTCAGCTCCAGGGATGAGGCATTCTCTTTGCTGCCAGAGCCCCTCTGGGTGGCTTCTTGGACAAGACCAACACAACTCACGCCAGCCCCTCTTCTGGGCGGCCAATGCTAAGTCATCAGGAAAAGTTTGTGTTGGTCGGTTCCAGCCTGGCCTCCTTACTGATGATGGCCGTAGGCTCCCTGGACTCTGCCAGGCCCCAAAGCCCAAGCATCCGGTTCTCCTGACTGCAGAGAACCCACTGCAGGCCATCAAATGGTCTCATGGGCACTCCCATCACTAAGGGTGAACTGACCCTCCCCCACTTAAGGGACAAGGAAGGGCAGGTGGGATGAAGGTGAAAGATACAAAATGCAGCAGTTCTCACTTAAATCCCTTCTCACATCTCTTTTTCCCCCTCAGATTCCCTGGTGCATCCTTAGAAACATGTTTTAAAAGACTGCCTTTTATAGATTCCGTCTGGCCTCATGGGCTGTTTGGTAAATGATATCTATCATACTGGAGCGTTTATCAAATGTCAGTTTTAAACCACAAGCTTTACTAAACATGCTGCACATATGTCATAAGTCAGGGAAATATGTCATAAACTCAGGAGGCAGGGGCCGCAGCAGGCACTTTGGATTGCCTGCCCAAATCAACTCCCCACACCCATTCTTGCCAGCAGAGTTCCCCTTTTATTCACCCTGCTCCCTGTAGGCTTCTAAGAGCCGGGGTGGGGCATTTCCCCAGATGGAAGGTGAGCTATACCAGGAATTACATAGCCCTGTCTGTCCTTGTAATTGAAGCTAGCATGGCACCCGGGCCCGGTCCTTGAGATGGAGGAGGAATCCACCAGGAGCTCTGGGGAAAATCTCCAAGCTCTTCAAAGGAGTCAACCAAGGTAAACAAAATGTGGTCTACCTAGGCAGTAGGATCTTATTCGGTCATGAGAAGGAATATCTTCTGTAACAGGGGTGAACTTGAAAACAGTATGCCGAGTGAAAGAAGCCAGACACAAAAGCCACCTCCTATACGATTTCACCTATGTGGAATAGGCAGGTAAAGCAGGTCTACAGAGACAGAAAGCACAGTAGTGCTTCTCATGGCCTGGAAATGTTAGGGCACTGTTTGGAGTGATGAAATCTTTCTGGAATGAGATAGAGAGGATGGTTGCACAATATCATGAATGGACTCAAGGCTAATGAATCATAGGGTTTAAAGTGGTTTAAATGGCGAATTCTGCTTTTTTTTAATGTTGGAGTATTACTCCACGTGGCTTATCAGTAAAGAATCTGCCTGCAGTGCAGGAGACATGAGACACTGATTTGATCCCTGGCTGAGAAGATTCCCTGGAGGAGGAAATGGCAGCCCACTCCAGTATTCTTGCCTGGAGAATCCCATGGACAGAGGAGCCTGGCGGGCTATAGTCCATGGAGTCTCAAAGAGTCAGACATGACTGAGTGACTGAACGTGCACACACTTAGTTGATTTACAACTGTTGTGTTAGTTTTAGGTGTACAGCAAAATGAGTCAGTGCTACAAATACCTATGTTGTGTGCTTTTTACTGAGACTGGAGGTGGGGCAGAACCAAGAGGGAGCAGGTGTTTTCCTGCAGTCCGTGCAGCAGTGAGGGACAGCGGTGTGACCCTGGGCACACACTGGACTCCAGCCTGGAGACCGAGGGCTGCTGAGCACAGGAGCGAGGCCCTGAGCCCTCGCACTCAGCTCTGGAACCCCCCACCTCTGGGTTTCATATTATGGAAGGTATTTTTTAAGGTCCATGTAAAAGCAGCACTCCTTGGAATAATTATCATCTCCTTTTAGACCGCTACACAATTTCCTTCTCAGCTAACTGATGATCTTAGAAAATACAATTTGCTCATAAACATTCCCTTCAATTCCCAGAGGACACAATACTTCTTTCCAGTCCCCTTGAGAAAGTCTCTACTCAAGCAGCAGAACTAAAGAACAAATTTGATTTCACCTCCATCCCAGATATGATTAAACTAATTTCGTTATGGAGGGAGCATAGGAGGGGCTCAGGAACCCAGGAGCTGAATGAGGCTGGTGAGGCTTCATTTCTTGTTTATGTCCTGCAGCCTCTGGACATTTCTGAAGTCCTTCAAGGATATGAATACATCCTGCAGAAGTCATGGTATAAAGGGGCCCTTATGGCCCCAAAGAGTTTAATGTGGCTGATTCATTGCCCAGGTTAGGGCATAAACTCTCAAAGAAAGCACTCTCAATGCCCAGAGGCTGCAGACTGAGAACTAAAGCTGTTTATTCTGCCTGCCTCTTCCCGACCGTCTCTCCTGTCATCCCTCTATTCGGTGACCTCCACAATAAAATTAGCTGGACGCCATTTAGAGTTGGAAATCAAAGTTAAGCTTGCAAGTTAAGGTGAGAATCTCCAACAAGGGAAAGAAAAAAAAATCTGGTCCAATGGGAATTCACAGGAAATGGTTCTAGGAGTGTGTTGGTCTGGAAGATCAGCAGTGAACAGAAAGGAAAAATGCTGGTCTGAGAGGAGATGATAAGAGCGCAGTGGAGTCCTGCGGTGGCTGATAAACCTGCCCTTGAAGGATTTGGGGAGCAGCTCATTTTGCCCAGAAGGGCCCAGGGAAACACGTAAAGTCACCAGGAAGCGAGATCCCTCATGATTTTGCTTTCCTCTTTCTATGTTTTTCTAATCTGCTGGTGTGTTCCACAATCAACATGGATTATTTTTCAGAATAAGAAAACTTACTTTTAAGCATATTTTAGATTCACACTGTCTATTAGGTAAGGAGAAAATAACTTTCATCGGGTGTTTGGATAAGAAAGGAAAATTTTTTCATATCTTCTTGTGTTTTAAACCTTTTTTTTTTCCTTAAGCTTTTTCTAGCACATTTTAAGATGCGCAGGTCGTTGTGGGCGTGTTTTTCTGGAATGTGTGATTTCTCAGGGCAGCAAACGGATCCCCCAGGCAGTTCTGCCCACAGTTTGCTGCCTGAAGCCTCCGTGGAAATGGGTATAAAACATTTGCTTTATCTAAACGGACAGTTTTCAGCCCACTGAACAAAATCAGGGAAACACATGTTTCAGAGTTTGATGCTTAGCTAAAACCATATACTGGGTGGAGATGGGGGATGTTGCCCTGTTTTGCATTCAAAGTTAAATGAAAGTCACTCCGTTGTGTCCAACTCTTTGCAACCCCATGGATTATACAGTCCATGGGATTTTCCAGGCCAGAATACTGGAGTGGGTAGCCTTTTCCTTCTCCAGGGGATCTTCCCAATCCAGGGATCGAACCCAGGTCTCCTGCATTGCAGGTGGATTCTTTGCCAGCTGAGCCACAAGGGAAGCTCTTTCTGCATTCAAAGTACCTGCAATTCGAGCTATTTACTGAGATAAACAGTGCCTCAGCAGTCCTGGTTGAGAGAATAGTCCACAGACCCATTACAGCCTCTTCTCTAATCTCAAAGCAGAAGAGCAGGACCATGGGGTGACTGGCTACGTGAAGAGGTCCACATTGAGAATAGCTTTGCCAGAGAATTCCTTCTTCAATTTACTGTAAACAAAAATGCCAGCCACACCCTGCCATAAAAAATCCCTCAAGCTTTGCCTCCATTCTGCACAGCAGGAAAGATAAAGTCCCTTTCTGTCTGCCAAATATTTTAAGTTTCCTTGAAAACTTGGAAATGAGCAGATTTTCATAGCTGTCCAAAGCCACCCATATGAATAAACACTTTGTGTGTAAAAATAACTAACGAAAATAAAAACGATAACAATAACAAGGCTTAAATACAAGATCTGCTTAAGAATGACCTCTCCAGAGGGCCTCCTCCCAGAATGGCTGTGGGGGAACTGGCAAGGCCCCAACCACCCACCTAGTCACCCACCTAGAGAACCTTAATTAACAGAGTGTGTGTGTATGTAAAACTCCACAGCTGTTGATTCAGACCTGAGAGCCTTGCCTCTCCCCACCACCATTAATACTCACCTCGGGCACCTTGGGCCGTATCTTCATGGACTTGGTTTCAGAAGCAAGAATGGACAGTCCTGATCCCGTCCCAGGCAGCTCTGATTGAGCTGCTCTCTCTGGGGACTTCCTCCTCAGTCAGCCACACAGTCTGGAGGAAACAGAGGTTTGTACCCTTTCGAACAGATTGAACTGTGTCCCCGAAATCCATCCCAAGTCCTAATTCCCAGTACCTGTGGAGGTAACCCTAATTGGAAATAGGCCCTTTGTAGAGGCGAGGACTTGAAGTGTGTGTGTGCATGCCTGCTCAGTCATGTCCGACTCTGTGCAACCCCACGAACTTTAACCTGACAGATTCCTCTGAATTTTCCAGGCAAGAATCCTGGAGTGTGTTGCCATTTCCTACTCCAGGGGATCTTCCCAACCCAGGGATTGAACACAGGTCTCCTGTGTCTCCTGCATTGACAGGCAGATTTTTTTACCACTGTGCCACCTGGGAAGGACTTCAAAATGAGCCCAAATTGGATTTCGGGTGGGCTCTATGGGTGACAGAGGATGAGATGATTGGGCGGCATTGCTGATGCAATGGACATGAACTTGGGCAAACTCCAGGAGATGGTGAGAGACAGGGAGGCCTGGCGTGTTGCAGTCCATGGGCTCACGAAGAGTTGGAAATGACTTGGAGACTGATCAAGAGCTAAGCCCTATGACTGTTGTCCTTACGAGAGAAAGGAGCAGAGATTGAAGACACAGAGCCAGAGGAGAAGCTCCAGGGAGAGGGATGTGGAGACGGAGACAGAGAGCCAAAGAGTGTGCCTACAAGCCAGGGACGGATGGCTGCCCCTGGAAGCTGGGAGAAAAGTGTAAAGTGGATTCTTCCTCAGCCTCCAGAAGAAACCAGTCCTGCCAGCACCTTGGTTTGAAGTTTCCAGGCACCAGACTGGGAAAGAATATATGCCTGTTCCTTCAAGCCACAGAGATTGCAGTAAGTTGTTTGGCAATGAATTCAAAGAGTATATTTCAAAGAAGTGAACACATTCTCCCAACCTAGAACCTGATGGTTCAGCCATGGTCTCCAAAGTCTGGGTTATCATGCCTCCTTTTAGCCGCCAGCTCCACCCAGAGCTCAGCCCCTTCCTTCCCTCCCACCTGCTCAGGCCTCTTCTGCTGCATTTCTCCTACCCACGTCCTAAGTCTTGGCTGCTTCAGAATCACAGGGAGAGTTTTTAAATAGTTTAGACACCAGGGCCCCACCAAAGATCTAAGATCGATTAAATAAGACTGCATTGGCATGGGTGTGAGGGTGAAGCCTGAACACCTGAATTTTTTAACAGCCTCCAGTCACGGTAAGTTTCAGCCGAAGTGCAGGAGCCCCTACCAGCCCTGGGACCTCCAACTGGCATCTCCGCTGCCTCCTCCACCTACTGCCCACTGAGGTCTCTTCCACAACCACTTTGATGTGGCTCCCAGCACCCATGGGCCTCAGACTTGAGCCTGCATGACACTCTCCAGGGTAGCCTATCTAGGTGCAAATCCTCAAGCGTCTACCCACAAAGACAGTTCCATATATCCAGTTGTAGGTCCAAAACTATGAGTTTTTAGCAATCTTGAAATTGTTGAACATTAGAACCTCCTTAGGTGCTTTACCTGGGGTGGGGGTGGGGGGGTGGAGAAGAAGAAGAAGTGTCCAGTTGAATCAAAAATTCTAGGGGAAACACACAGGCATCAGAATTTTAAAAAATTTCTGGCTGATTCCAACATTCAGCCAAGCTAGAGAGCCACTGTCTCAGGAAGGGCCTGAGTACCAACTACAGTGATGGATACAATAGGTGGTTCATGCCCTCCTGGAGGATACCGTCTGGTGGAAAGCTGAGGCCGATATTATTAATTATTTAAATCCACAAATAAATAAGCAATTTTAAGCTGCAGTGAGTGATGTGATGGAAAAGAATGTAGCTGTATAAGACAGACTGATGTGATATCCAGGATTGCCTCTCTGAGCATGAGTTGGAGACAAGTAGACTGTAGCGACCAGCTGGTCCCAAGTAGAGAAAGCAGCATGGGCAAAGGCCCTGGGGTCGGGACATTTCAGGAACCTAAAGAAAGCCTGAGCAGCTGAAAGGCAGTTAGCAGTGTAAAGGGATGGGAGTGACTTTTACTCAGAAGGGAGAAAAATAGAACAGGAACAGGTTTGAAGCGTGAGGAGTGAAGGCAGATCCAGCTAGCCATGTGGGATGTGCTAGGTTTGAGCTGTGTGAGTTACCCACACTGGTGCTGGAAAATCACAGCAGTGAATTCAAAGAAGTGAATACGCTCTCCTGACCTAGAGAGGGTAGGGTTGCAGGGAACTTGTCTCGGGCTGCCGTAACAGAGTCCTACCGACAGGGGCCTTAAGCAACAAGTGTGTATTCCTCGAAGTTCTGGAGGGTGTTATGAGCCCACCTGGAGACGGTGGCCCTCTACCAGCCACGACGGAGATTTCCCCAGAAACTGAGCCAGCCAGCACCCGATCCTGCACTTCCAGCCTCTACGAAGTTGCTGTGTGCTGTTCACTCAGCCTGACCTTTTCCCTAGTCCTCCTTTTCACCTGATCAGATGCTATTTATGCTTCTGAGCTCAGCACAGGAGCCCCTCAGCCTGAAAATGCTTCTGGGCTCCATGCTGACGCTTCTCCTCTGTGCCGATGGAGGTCTGGGCACATAGCTGCTCTTGGGTCGAACACTTTCCCTGGGGATCTGGCTCTCTCACCAGAGGGGAAGTAGTCACAGGCTGGACCTGTGTGTCGTTCATCTTGTATCCACAGCAGCCCAGCACCTGACATGCAGGAAGTAGCCAATCAGTAACTGAATCGGTTATCCGGGACACCCAGGTATGGGCATGCCACATCACTTCAGTCATGTCTGACTCTTTGTGATCCTATGGCCTGTAACCCGCCAGGCTCCTCTGTTCTTGAGATTCTGCAGGCAAGAGTACTGGAGCGGGTTGTCATTTTCTCTTCCAGAGGATCTTCCCGACCCAGGGATCAAACCCAGGTCTCCTGCAGCTGCTGCATTACACTTGGATTCTTTAGCACTGAGCCACCAGCGAAGCCCACTCAGGTATAAACCTTTGTTTTCAAAAAGTGCTGTTTCCAGAGTACATTCATGTCTACACACAATGGAATCACTTTTCTGTACACCTAACTAACATGACATTGTTAATCAACTATAGTATAAAATAAACAGCTAAAAAAATTTTTTTAATAAAAAAGAAAAAAATTATTTCCAGTTCAGCAAATGTCGTAGTATTATCCTTTGGGCATTTGAATACAGGCACTTTGCAGTTGAGCTTTTCGCATGCCCGTGTCCAGGAGGAAGATGGTCCAGAACTGACCAAAGGCCCTGGAGTAAACCTACATCACACTTGATTGATTTTGGAAATGTGCTATCAGATGCTCAATTTATTGCACATTGACTTTGGGACTGAGATATCCAGTAAAGCATGTTTTAAATCTGACTGTGATCATGTGTGTGTGTGTGTGTTGTATGTGTGTGTTCAGTCCTGTCTGACTTTTTGTGACTCCATGGACTGTAGCCCGCCAGGCTCCTCTGTCCATGCGATTCTCCAGGCAAGAACACTGGACTGTGTTGCCATTTCCTCTCCCTGGGATCTTCCAGACCCAGGGATCAATCCCGCATCTCTGGCATCTCCTGAATGGGCAGGCAGATTCTTTACCACTGAGCCTCCACACCATGATAATACACCCTTGCTATAAGCTTAAATAACTTAACGAATATAAAGATGCTTCCGGATACGTAAGCACTGATATAGACATAGCGAATCGCCACTAAGGTTTTGTCCTTAGCGTTATTGTAGGGTGCTTCCTGTTGCATGCCCCAGCAAACTGAGTATGTGGGCGGTGGAGAACTGCTACGGCGCTAGCGATCAAGGAGCCCCTGCCAGTGCAGGATACGTAAGAGACGTGGGTTCGATCCCTAGGTCAGGAAGATCCCCTGGAGGAGGACGAGACAACTCTGCAGTATTCTTCCCTGGAGGATCCCATGGACAGAGGAACTTGGTGGGTTACAGTCCACGGCGTCGCAAAGAGTCAGACACGACTGAAGCGCCTTAGCAGGCACATGCTCCCTTCATTAGCATGGGACTCAGGCAAGTAATGTCAGTGTTCTCATTCTCCATCTCCATCAAAATGGGGACTATGCTATCTGCCCTACAGGGCTGGGGTGAAAATAAAGTGTTAGTGTCTGAGTAAAGCCTAGAGCTCCAGGAGAGAACAGTGCTGGGGCTGGCGCCAGAAGGCGAGAGCAGCGGGTGGTGTTGGCTTGGGATGGTGGTGCTGTTAATGACGATGCCGGCCTTGCTGCTGCTAAAGGTGATGTCGTGGTGAGGATGGTGCTGTGACGGTGGGTGGCATCGGGATGCTGGGCCTGAAAGCCTTCAGACGGCCTAGACAGGGCTCCGTACCCTGCGTGGAAAGAAGGCGATCAGTAAATGCTGTTTGACTGAATAAATGAAACAAGTGGCTCGGGAGTCCTTTTATTCTCTACATTTTGTCAGTCACCGTGTTAAATTCAACAGGTTGAAGAGACAAATATCATATGATATCACTTATATATGAAATCTTAAAAAAATGGTACAAATGAACTTGTGTACAAAACAGAAATAGATCCACAGAGAGAAAACAAACATGATTACCAAAGGGGGAATAAGGGGAGGGATAACTTAGGAATTTGTGATTAACATATACACACCACTGTATATAAAATAGGTAAACAATAGGACAGGGAACTAAACTCTGTGCAGCACAGGGAACTAAACGCATTATCGTATATATTAAGTATATTATCTTCTGTTATAATAACCTATAACAGAAGTGAGACTGAAAAGGATATATATGTATATATATATTAACATATATACGCACATGTTTATAGCTGAATCACTCTGCTTACAATTGAAACTAACACAACGTAAATTAACTATACTTCAATTTTAAAATGTTTTTAAAAGGAAGAAAGAAAAGAAAAATTCAATAGGCGCAAATGATGTGTAATATTATGAGGGTCCAAACTACATTATAGTCTATGTGAAGAAGCCAAGATAGGTTTTCCAGAACCTAATTTTCCTACTAAATAATGAAAACTTCAGCTAAAATCTGGTTTCAAATGTTTTAGATTTTTGACGTTGTGCCTTCTCTTTCCTCTTTCGCCCAGGCATGAGCTCACCTGGTTGTATGAGCCCGATTTCACAGTTCAGAGGGTTTTCCAGCACTAACCTAGTTGAGATGCTCCGTTACTCCCCGCCTGGTTGCACTTGAATTTTATAAGACAGAAAGGATCTTGAAGAAACCATTCTTTCCCCTTGAGTTCCACTTGGAGCAGGAATTAGAATAAAGGTCCAAGCTCAGTTCTAAAATTAGAATTAGACATGTTTAATTAAATCAGGATTTTGGCAAAGAATTTATTTCAATTCAAAGTTAAACTCTGAGAGTAAACAAGAAGTCACTAAAAGCATGTGACTCCTCCTTGGCCAGATCGTGGGGTCACTGCCCATGTCTGTGAATCAGACATAGAACCATTGCTCTTCCAGCTGGTTTTTCTCAACCAAACGCCCACACCACAACTTAATGGTCAGCCGCTAGACTCCCTCCCCTCACCTCCCTTCCAGCAGCCCTGTTCAGCGATGTCCAGACTCATTCCTCAGATACTTGTGTGAGAGCAAATCTACATCAAATCCAGATGAGAAAAATATGCCTGAAAGAGAAGGAAATGATTTAGTGGAACACTTGGAGACTTTAATGCAAATGTGTTGACATTAGTCTCTGCATACAGATTATAATATTCCCAAGATACCTTCATGAGAATTGTACTAAAGCATCCACACACCCAGGGCATGGAACTGTAAGACAGCATCGTAACATGTGATCCACTGCCAAGTACAGAATAAACTAGATGTGTTTGTGTGGCATTTATACATACGGTTTTATTAATATTGAGATCTCATTGCATACATATAAATATTGTGTGCCGTCAACTGACTTCCTCGAAAATGCTTGTTATTTTTTGCTGTTGTTCAGTGAGCCATGTCCATCTCTTTGTAACCCCATGAACTGCAGCATGCCAGACTTCCCTGTCCTTCATTACCTCCCAGAGTTGCTCAAACTCATGTCCAATGGCATTATTTAAATCAAGACCATCAGGCTGGGCTGCAGAAAGAACCCAACCTTCTAAATGAGGTGAAAACACCTATATATAGACGGAAATCTCCACGATATATAGACAGAAATCTCCACGAAGAACAAAAGAAATCATAACCAAAGTCATTTAATTGAAAGCTCATCCGTGAGAAATGAATCTAATTTTGATTTTTGGTTACATCAGTCCTCTCTTCCTTTACTCCTTCACTAATTATTTCTTGAGCACCTACGGTGTGCCAGGCACCGTACTATAAATACATAACTCATCTTTCAGCATTTGTTACATTCTAAAAGAACTTCGTGCAAAGATTAAACTAGGACTTCCCTGCTGACACAGTGGATGAGAATCCAGTTGTCATCGTGGGGGAAACAGATTCGATCCCTGGCCCAGGAAGATTTCTCATGCAGCAGAGCAACTATGCCCGCGTTCCACAACTACCGAGCTTGTGCTCCGCAACAAGAGGAGCCACCGCCACGAAATGCCCGTGCGCCGCAACAAACAGTAGCCCCTATTTGCCGCAACTAGAGAAAGCTCTTGCAAAGCAAGGAAGACCCAGCTTAGCCAATAAATAAATAAATAAATAAAATAGATGTTTTAAAAAACAATTTAAGCTACTTGTTAAAAAAAAAGAAAAAATTATGTGATTAAGACCAAATTTCTCTCTCAAAACCTCATTAAGCAAAGCTGCACTATGAAGCCACATGTGGAGGCGTCTTTGACATTCTTCACTCTCCTGCTCTGTGATATTAAGTATAGGGTGTGGACACATTTACGTCCTTTTGTCTAAAAATGACATCATTTGCTTCGCTGAGAGATAATTTTAGGAGCAACACCAACCGTGATGCGCTTGGAATTCTGTGCCTCATTTCACCTGTTGGAATGCAATCCCCTCCAAACTATTTACCCCCTCCCAAACATTTCTCTTCAGATATTCTGGGCTTAATCATATCTAAGAAATAGAGCTGAGAGAACCCACAGTCAAGAGTCTAAAATCCAAATTTGTCTTCTAAATTCTGCTACTTACCCTGCTGGGACCGTGCAACGAGGGCAATTCCTTACAGAGGAGATTTCCCAGCTTAGAATGATATCCTGGGGTCTATCACTGGGACGTCAGGTAAGACAAGAACCAGGAATGGTTTTGCACCACTCAGCTGGCGTGTGTCTGCAGCTGATGTGCTCAAGCTGAGGCACACAGTTCATTGTCAGTCTCTGGAGGCTGAAGCGAGGCTCTGGGTAAACCATCACCTTTCACAAGTCACAGAAGCCTTAATTCATTCCAGATCAGCCATTTCAGTCCTGGGAAGAGTTCCTTTGGAAACATCGTCTTGAAAGGGAAGGGAAGTGATGCATTCGTGAAGATGCCCACCCCAGCTGTCACCCAAGAAGTCATAGCTTGTGTACATCTAGTTGAAACCGAGTCCCTCTAAAACAGCTCCCTCGCTGAGTTTATGAGGAACCGTTCTGTCTAAAACTTTATTCCTTTTCCTGTCCGGTTCCTGTTCCCCTCAAGGTTGAGGAATATCAAAGAGAAGAGGGGATTCAACCCAAGCAGGACCCTGTAGGGCCCTCCTGGGTACAAAAGTCCCCTCCCCCATTTCTTGTTTGTAGAAAGCATGGCTTTAGTCTCATGGGCCTTCCCCCAAGTTCCAAAGAGCAGGCTCAGTTAGTCAATGATGGGGACAATAGACTCATAGGAATCCTAAGGATGTACATAATGATCTAACACATATCTTTGGGTTGTTTTGTAGAAACTGAGACACCCTCCCCCGCCCTGCCCCAATCCCCACCTAAGTGGAGGATGGTGGCTCCGTGCTGACCACAAGTACTTAGATCTCAGCCAGTTGGAACCAGAAAACTGAGATTCCTGTAACATCATCCTGTTACCTCACCATCAACCAATCAGAAGAAAGCCCTTGAGCTTTTTAAGCATCTGTTTCACACAGCTGTTCCTTAACACCATCTCCAAAAACTCCTGCTTGAAAGTCATCTGGGAGGTCAGGTCTTTTGGTCACGAGCTGCCCGTTGTCCTTGTTTCAGTTCAGTTCAGTTCACTAGCTCAGTCGTGTCCAACTCTTTGTGACCCCGTGAACTGCAGCACGCCAGGCCTCCCTGTCCATCACCAACTCCTGGAGTTCACCCAAACTCATGTCCATCGACTCGGTGATGCCATCCAGCCATCTCATCCTCTGTCGTCCCCTTCTCCCGCCCCCAATCCCTCCCAGCATCAGTCTTTTCCAATGAATCAACTCTTCGCATGAGGTGGCCAAAGTACTGGAGTTTCAGCTTTAGCATCAGTCCTTCCAAAGAACATCCAGGACTGATCTCCTTTAGGATGGACTGGTTGGATCTCCTTGAAGTCCAAGGGACTCTCAAGAGACTTCTCCAACACCACAGTTCAAAAGCATCAATTCTTCAGTGCTCAGCCTTCTTCACAGTCCAACTCTC
>SJYF01000057.1:5295676-5312715 GCA_006410515.1 Procapra przewalskii | reverse complement strand
TGTGTGTGTGCACGTGTGTGTGTGTGTGCACGTGTGCACTTGCAGATGCACTGGAGGGCAGGCTCTTCCTCTCCCTTTGGATGTGAGTGGGAAGGCAGAGAATAGACTCTGAGACAACTATCTTATATCCGAGGGCAGCCATCTTACATCCAAGGGCAGCCGTCTTATTTTTCTGACGTAAAGAACTGACAATTGGGTTTTATATGGTTTACACAACAGGTTGCTAATTATTTAGTAAAGGTAGATGTGCATGCAATTCATGACCTTTTAGGGAAGGGTTACCTATACTTTCTTGCATATCTGTGAAGATGTCTCTATTTCAATCATGTCAATTAGGATTCATGATTTCTATCTATTGCAATTATGAAGATACATCAGGGTTTTAACAAAATGCCAGTTTAGCCCTTAAAAATAACTGGCACAAATTTAGAATGATCTTGTCTTTGTCATTGTTGTTCAGTCTTTCAGCTGTGTCCAATTTTTTGCAACCCCATGGACTGTAGCATGCCAGCTTCCCTGCCCTTCACCATCTCCTAGAGTTTGTTCAAACTCATGTCCATTGAATTGGTGATGCCTTCCAACCATCTCAACTTCTGTTGTCCTGTTCTGCTCCTGTCTTCAATCTTTCCCAGAATCAGGCTCTTTTCCAATGAGCTGGCCCTTCACATGAAGCAGCCAAAGTATTGGAGTCTCAGCATCAGTCCTTCCAATGAATATTAAGGGTTGATCTCCTTTAGAATTGACTGGTTTGATTTCCTTGCTGTCCAAGGGACTCTCAAGACTCTTCTCCAGCATCACAGTTTGAAAGTATCAATTCTTCAGCACTCAACCTTCTTTGTAGTACAACTCTCACATCCTTACATAACAACTGGAGAAACCATAGCTTTAACTCTATGGACCCTTGTTGGCAAAGCGATGTCTCTGCTTTTTAATATGCTGTCTAGGTTTGTCATAGCTTTTCTCCCAAGGAGAAATCCTCTTTTAATTTCAGCCAATGTCTGCAGTCAATGTCCACAGAGATTTTGGAGCCCAAGAAAATAAAGTCTGTCACTGTTTTTATTTTTTCCCGCATCTATTTTCCATGAAATATCAATAACCTCGATACATAGATGACCCCATCCTTCTAGCAGAAAGTGAAGTAGAACTGTTGCTGCTAAGTCACTTCAGTTGTGTCTGACTCTGTGTGACCCCATAGACTGCAGCGCACTAGGCTCCTCTGTCTCTGGGATTCTCCAGGCAAGAATACTGAAGTGGGTTGCCATTTCCTTCTCCAATGAAGTAGAACTAGAGCCTCTTAATGAAAGTGAAAGAGAAGACTAAAGAAGTTGGCTTAAAACTCAACATTCAGAAAACTAAGATCATGGCATATGGTCCCATCACTTCATGGCAAATAGATGGGGAAGCAATGGAAACAGTGAGAGACTATTTTGGGGGGCTCCAAAATCACTGCAGACGGTGACTGCAGCTGTGAAATTAAAAGACGTTTGCTCCTTGGAAGGAAAGTTATAACCAACCTAGACAGCATATTAATAAGCAGAGACATTACTTTGCCAACAAAGGTCTGTCTAGTCAAAGCTATGGTTTTTCAAGTAGTCAGGTATGGTTGTAAGAGGTGGACTATAAAGAGAACTGAGCACTGAAGAATTGATGCTTTTGAACTGTGTTATTGGAGAAGACTCTTGAGAGTCCCTTGAACTGCAAGGAGTTCCAACCAGTCAATCCTAAAAGAAGTCAGTCTTTATTATTCATTGGAAGGACTGATGCTGAAGCTGAAACCCCAATAGTTTGGCCACCTGATGTGAAGAACTGACTCATTTGAAAAGACCCTGATGCTGGGAAAGACTGAAGGTGGAGGAGAAGATGACAGAGGATGAGATGGTTGGATGGCATCACCGACTCGGTGGACATGAGTTTGAGCAAGCTGCAAGAGTTGGTGATGGATAGGGAGGGCTGGTGTGCAACAGTCCATGGGGTCGCAGAGTCAGACGTGACTGAGCTACTAAACTGAACTGATTTTCCATGAAGTGATGGGATCAGATGCCATGATCTTCATTTTCTGAATGTTGAGTTCTAAGCCAGCTTTTGTACTCCCCTCTTTCACCTGCATCAAGAGGCTGTTTCATTCCTTTTCACTTTCTGCCATTAGGGTGTTGTCATCTGCATATCTGGGGTTATTGATCCGATTCCCCAAACACTTACTTAATAGTGACCTGCAGGAACGTTTTATATCAACGAACACTCGTAAGTTGTCATTGCATATTTATGTTTGGGGCTACTTGGAATTTTCCATTATTTCTCACTTTGCATTCATTTGCTCCATTTAATTTGGGAACCGAAGGCCAATACCTGTTGAATACTCTCAGTGGCCTGCATACTGTCCTAGTTCCCCCAGCTGAAGACAGTGCCAGGTGCATGACCACTTCACAGGCAGGGCCCTGAGAGGCGGCAGAGAGCTGTAAGCAGAGGGGCCGGACCTCTACCCCCACCCCCACTGTCCTCTCATCATCTCTGCCAGCAGCGCTAAGGGCCCCCAGTATCAGCAAGTGGGGTGCTGTGTATACAATATTACACTGACTGTCATACTGTTAGACAAACCTTTTCTCAAGAGAGATTTCCCTTTCAATTGCAATATAGAATAAAGAATGTATAGTGTATAATTGCCCAAGTATTCAGCAAAGGAACTTATATTTAAGTCAAGTCCAATAATTAAATGTAAACCCTTAAGACATATCTCCCTAAAGAGGCCACTCTTTGTGCTATTCTGTAATTAACACACACAGATACACACAGACACATATTCTCACTCTGAATATTGATGGAAGAAGGAATTAAGAATTCTGCCAGTAAACACTGTGTTTCCAAAGAGCTCAAAAAAAAAAAATTAAAGCAACGTTTTCTAGCATTTGGCTTCACGTTTGTTTCTGAGAATCCACGAAGATCGCAAATGCGAGTGGATTCTGACTCGAGAGGCAGTCACTTGGTGAAGTGTGTTTTCATTCATTTTGGAGTGATACTCGTCAAAATCACCTCCAGAAAAGGGCTTCCCAGAGACTGCCAAAGGAAAGAGCATTATACAGCCTTTCTGAAGCATATTTTATGTTCAACAATCCTAACCTGGATGGTTGTTTTAGAAACATACACAGCACAGTTGACCATCGAATGTCCCGTTTGACTCAGCAGTCTCTGGTGAGAAAAGCTCAGGAGAGCGTTAGGACCCGGGGGACGCAGGACCACAGGTAAGGGGGCAGATGTCTACAGGGAAGAACAGCAAAGCCCTGCTTCTCCTACACTGATCAGCTCAAGACACCTGCTCCTTGATGACTGGCTGAAAGTTCTCCCGAAACAAATGCCAGCCCTTCACACCAGGACCACGTATGCAACCCGTGTTTATTTTTATAGCAAAGCCAAAAGGCTGCCACTGTTTGCTTGGCAGAATCCAGGCCAACACAGCATTTGGCCTTGAGGAAATTTAGGTTTCTCCTTCAGCAGAGGGCTGTACGGGCAGATAATGCTGCAGCGAATTGCCCGCTGGGCAGGGGCCAGTCGCCCCAAGTCCTGGCTAGCTCCTCAGGGGAACAGGACCCCCAGGAGAAACAGCACCAAAGAGCAAATATCCCCCGCGCTGGGGCCACCAGGCCCATAGGCAGTCTTTGGAAGCCTCGAACAGACAGGAGAGGTTTTCTTTTTAATTAATTAATTACTTTGCCTGCACCAGGTCTTGGTCTCGGCACACAGGACCTTTTTAGCTGTGGCTTCCAGGCTCTAGCTCCCTGGCCAGGTTCCAAGGCAGGCTCCCTGCATGGGGAGCATGGAGGCTTAGCCCCTGGACAGCCAGGGGAGTCCCACATGAGAGTCAGTCACCACTTCAGTAATCTGCCTAAAAATAACCAAGTATGCTTTGCAGGAGAACATGTCCTGCACGGAACACTGGGCTATACTTGTGCAGTGCGGCTGGGACATGAGATAGTCCCTCCTTCTCCAGTCCTCAGGACCGAGTAGGGAAGAAGAGAGACAAATCCATAGGATTAGACAGTCAAATATGAACATGGGAACTGAAACCCTATCTTCTTCAGATCACTCACAAAGCCAATGATCGTATGCGGAGGTCTGAGAAGGTCTGCAGTGAAGAGCTAACCATTTCCAAACTTCCGTGACAAAGAAGCCCACGCTCGTGTCCTAAGGCTCTTGGGGTCGCAAGGTCCCCTCAGATGGAAGACCTGGTATGGCCAGTCCAGGGTCCTTTCCTTTCCCTCCAGTTCACCTCCGCGGACAGAGGATTTGACACTGAAGGCTTTTCTGGCCATTCAAGGCATTAATAAACTTGAACCAAATACTCAAAAACCCTACACCAGAAACTATAGTCAATATCTTGTAATGAACTATAATGGGAAAAAAAACTTTTTAAGAGCATATATAAATATATAATAATGGAACAGCTTCGTTGTACACCTGAAACGAACACAACATTGTAAATTACCTATATTGTTGTTGTCGTTGAAGTCGCTCAGTCATGTCCGATTCCTTGAGACCCCAGGGACTCTAGCCTACCAGGCTCCTCTATCTATGGAATTCTCTAGGCAAGAATACTGGAGTGGGTTTCCATGTTCTCCTCCAGGGGATCTTCCCAACCCTGGGATCAAACCCATGTCTCCTTCATTGCAGGCAGATTCTTTACCACTGAGCCACCAGGAGAGCTAAACTACCTATACATTAATCAAAAAAGAAAAAACTATACAATTCCATGTAAAGACTCCCTTGACAAAGTGAATACTCCTTTGGGAACACAGGCTTTCACCTCCTAAATTACATGTTTGCTCTCAAACAAACTGGCTCAGCTGTTGCCTGCTGGCCACAGGAGTATCATTTGCTGCTTCCTCGAAATGACAGAGTTTTGTCCTGGAAAGGGGCCCTTTTTGTCAACAGGGACTATTTGCCTTCAGACTTTCTTCACTCCTCTCGGGGAAGCTGGGTCTCCCTGAGCCTCAGCATCGGCCTCGGTTCTGCGGCGGAGTCAAGGGCGAGTCCTCCACACAGTTCAAGCTGTGGGCGAAGCAAGCGCAAGGAGAGAGGAGACGCTCACCTCCTCTCCTGGGTCACCCGCGGTGCCAGGTTCGGTGTTCCTGATTCGAGGTGGGGGTTGGGGTGCCGTGGCCTTGAGCCTCTGTGAAAAGCAGCAGGCCGGGGTCTGAGAAGGCGGACCCCACTGGGAGCCCGCCCGGAGCCACAGAGCCTCAGGGCCTCTTCTCTCCCTTCCTCATCACCAGGAGGTCCTGGCTGGGCTGTCAGGAGGGATGACTCAGGCTCCAGGAATTCTTCGCTTTACTTGCAAGTCCAGCCAAGGAGAGGAAACTCCCTTGCATCTGGCATCCTTCTGGGGGACCCGGGGACTGGCGGGCGCATTCTCCCAGACTGGGAGGGGAAGAGATGCTATTATTCTTTCCCAAAGCTGCAGATGTATCTTTCCTGAGGTGGCTGTGTATTGAAAATACCTACCTAGTGAGAGCAAACTTTCACTTAACCCAGAAAGTAGCAGATGCAGACTTGACTTCTGAATAAGAATGGGCCTGAGGACTGAGTTCTAAAGGCGTGGCATTCCTGGTTAATTTCCTTTTTATTGTTGTATAATGGATTTACAAGCTTGTTGATTTCTTAATCAAAATTTCCAATGGTTGATCTTAGGAACTTTGCAAAAGCATCTGTGATGGTTGCACATATCTAAAAATTCTCTTTTATATCCAACAAATTAAAAATAACATAGATAGTTCTAGAAAGCTGGCTCTGATGTCCTCTTGCTCACCCTCAAACTAGAGCTTTCAGGTCCATTCAAGGATGATGAGAGGGCTCAGCAAGCAGTGACACAGATGAAAGAAATCCTCACGCAAACCCCACATCTATTGGGTTGGCCAAAAAGTTCATTTGAGTTTTTCCACAAGATGTTACAAAACATTCTGAACAAACGTTTTGTCCAACCCCGTAGTTCTGGAACCCAAGCTGGGTGGAATTGCTGCGGGTCAGGGTTTCAGGACCACATGCCTGTCCGCTGTGTGCATCCTTGGCCATATTCCAGCCTGCACTGTCGATGAAGATAAAGGCCAACCAACAAGGTCTACAAACAAGTCCTTTCAAAGATGGAGCCATGGACTTGTCCCCCTCCTCTGCTTCCGAGGACGTTCTAGGAATCCTAATCCCACAGAGCAGAGCCCAGCATGGAAAAAAGGAGAGAACCTATGCAGGCCTCCTTCAGACACACCCATAAAGCTTTAACAGTGGACAAGGCTTTTCCAGTAGTCATGTATGGACGTGTGAGTTGGACCATAAAGAAAGTTGAGCACCAAAGAATTGATGCTTTTAAAGTATGGTGTTGGAGAAGACTCTCGAGAGTCCCTTGGACTGCAAGGAGATTCAGTCAGTCCATCCTAAAGGAGATCAGTCCTGAATATTCATTGGAAGGACTGATGCTGAAGTTGAAACCAATAGTTTGGCCACATGATTCGAAGAACTGACTCATTTGAAAAGATGCTGATGCTGGGAAAGAGTGAAGGCAGAAGAGAAGGGGACAATAGAGGATGAGATGGCTGGATGGCATCACCGACTCGATGGACATGAGTTTGAGTAAGCTCCGGGAGTTGGTGATGGACAGGGAGGCCTGGCGTGCTGCAGTCCATGGGGTCACAAAGAGTTGGACATGACTGAGCAACTGAACTGAAACAAGTGCCAACCATCTGGAGCTGATAAAGCAGGATGCTGAACACTTCCTAAGTCTTTATACAGCTGTGATGCTGCTTGGGTGGCTGGTATTGCCTTTTTATGGCTCTGAAAACTGGTTTTCATGGAGGGGAAGTGAGTTGCCCAGGTTCATACTACTGGGACCAACATATGTTCCTTCCAGCCCACAACCACATAATTGAACTAGAATGTGAGCAGTTTGGAGCTTAATTCAAATACCACTGGAGGACTAAACTGTTGACCTCTGTGCGAAGCAACTTGAAATGATTAGTTAGAGTTAGTCACTCAGTCATGTCTGACTCTTTGCAACCCTACTGGCTGAAGCCTTACAGCCTCCTCTGTCCATAGGATTTTCAAAGCAAGAATGTTGGAATGGGTTGCCTTTTCCTTTTTCAGGGGATCTTCCCAACCCAGGAATCAAACCTGGGTCTCCCACATTGCAAGCAGATTCTTTACCATTTGAGCCACCTGGGAAGTCTTGTAATGACTATCAACATTTAAAAATCTTACATTCTTTGGCAATTTCACTTACAGGAATTTATAGAACACACACCCATGTGTTAAACAATGTGTCCAGGCGCATTCATTGTAGCATTATTTGTATTAAGAAAAACTGGAGGGATTTCCCTGGCAGCCCAGAGGTTATGACTTCACTTTCCAGTGCAGGAGGGTGCAAGTTCAATGTCTAGTTGGAGAGGGAGCTAGGAATCCACATGCATCAGGGCCGAGAAACCAAAACATAAAACAGAGGCTGTATTGTAACAAATTCAATGAAGACTTTAAAAACGGTCTGCATTATAAAAAAGAAATAAAAAATTGGAAAAAGTAAATCAATCTCCTTGAAGAAGCAATATCTAAATAAGAGCAGGCACATTAAAAATAGAATCTACGCAGCCTTTTAAAGAAGAGAGAAGCTGATTGCTGGGCACTGATGTGAAATGAGCTCTAAGAGGCAGCCTTAAATATCAGAGTAGAAAACTCCGGAAAGCATGTGGGGTTGTAGGTGCACAAAAAGGGGTGAGGATACGCATGCTTGGGATGCATTTGTTTATGCTTGAACCACCTCTAGGAAGTGATGCAAGAAACAGGAGACAGTGATTGCCAGTGGGATCATGAACCGAGGGTGAGGGTGAATGGAGCCAGGGGAAGTTGCTGTTGAGTCGCTCAGTCGTGTCTGACTCTGTGCAACCCCATGGACTGTAGCCTGCAGGCTCCTCTGTCCATGGGATTCTCCAGGCAAGAACCCTGGAGTGGGGTTGCCATTTCCTTCTCCAGGGGATCTTGCTGATCCAGGGATCAAATCTGCAGCTCCTGCATTGCAGGTGGATTCTTTCACTGCTGAGCCACTGGGGAAGCTCACCCCTTTTATACCTTCTGAATTTTACACATACTGTCTGTTTGAATTTTAAAACTAATTAAAGAAAGAAGGAAAGCCTTCGTTCATGAACTTTGGCTGCCTCTCCAGGCCCATCCTGTGGTTTCACTGAACTGAGAGTAGCTTTACCACCAGGGTTGTGACAAGAGCAAACAAGAGTCTAAGAAGGTGCCTGGAATCCTGCTCCTGAAGAGGACAATCAGGGTTCATGCATGAGCATTATGGTAGCTCATGGAATCCCAAGTCGCAACAGGCCTCCGTGTCCTGGAACCCAGACCCCTTCCACAGTACCCCAACATGTGCTGGCCCACCCCCATCTAGGAAGTCGAGATACCCATAGCTCGTGTTCGCCATGAGCACTCGTGAGAAAGGCACAGGAAAAAGCCTCACACTGGGCCTGGGCACACAGTACATGTTCATTAAATATGGTCTTACTGAATGTGAGCAGGCCATATGGAACATCCCCTACTGGAGGGGAGGGGGCGCCCTCTCCAGTGTTCTGCCCATTCACCTGCCGTAAGCACTTCCCACTGCGGCGGAGCTATCATTTTCTTAACTGTGCACTTATTTTGCTTTGAAACTTTGAGACACATAAATGTCAGTACAGATGAGCCTCTTTTGCACACGGTATGTTATTTTTCATGCAACCTTGTTTCAAGAGCTCAAATATTCAACCAAAGTAGTAAACTTTGGGAGGAGCGGGTGCTGTTGCAAACAATAATACATGACTATGATATTGACTCTGTTTTCAAAAACAAAACTGCAAAAGAAGCAGGTCTGAGGGAAAGGGAAGAAAACATGAATATGAATAAATAAGGAGCCCAAGTTAAAAAAAAAAAGGCACTAAAAATCAGTCTGGATGGAAGAACCAGACTCTACTTACATCATCAATCCCTGAACTCCCTCTGGGACAAACAGAGTCCTGTAACACTTGGGGCCAAGTGTTTTGGCTAAAAACAGAAACAGCAAAAAGCCTGGTATTTTAAAAGGGTTAAAAGGCGTAACATCAAAATAAAGGAAGTTTGCATTACCTCTGTCCCCACAGAGAAATGCTCACCTGTTGGAAGAAAGAGCTAGGGGAGCATCTTACGGGCAGGAGAGCTGGCAGCCCCCACGGCCGGCAGAAGCCATGGGGTGACAAGAAGAACGGGAGCTTTGCTGAGAGGAGAGGGCGTCATACTGACTGATGACACTGGGCAAGGCAACATCACCTCCCTGAGCTGGACTCTTCTGCCCACTCAGATCATGGTGACCTCTCTTCAGCTCACCCCAAATCTGGGAATCCCAATTCCTTCTCTTTGGCCCACTCAGCTTCTGGGCTCTGCCCTGACCTTTACAGCTCTTAACTAAGAATGTTTTGGAAAGGAAGGTGCTTTGCAGAGTGGCCCGTCCCCACTGCCAGACCAGGCTGTGGGGGTAAAAACAGAACAAACTCCAAAAACAGATATTTTCATAAACAACAGAAAAATATTTTCTGGACATTTTTTTATTGAAGTATAGTTGATTTACAGTATTATGTTAGTTTCATGTATACAGCACAATGTTTAGTTATGTATACTCTTTTTCAGATTCTTTTCCCTTATACGTTATTGGAAAATGTTGAGTATAGTTCTCTGTGCCACACTGTAGGACCTTGCTGGCCATCTATTTTATATATAGTAATGTGTATCTGATAATCCCAACTTACCACTCCCCTCCACATTTCCTCTTTGGTAACAATAACTTGTTTTTTTAAGTCTGTGAATTATTTTCTGTTTTGTATATATGTTCATTTGGCTTTGTTTGTTTGTTTTTAGATTCCACGTATAATATAGGTGATATCATATGATATTTGACTCTTTGCAGATGTATGGACCATAACCCACCAGGCTCCTCTGTCCATGGGATTCTCTAGGCAAGAACACTGGAGTAGGTTGCCAAGCCCTCCAGGGGATCTTCCCAACCCAGAGATCAAACACCCATCTCTTAGGTCTCCTGCCCTAGCAGGTGGGTTCTTTACCACTAGCGCCACCTAGGAAGCCCCCATCGTATAAGTGATATCATATGATATTTGCCTTTCTCTGGCTGGCTTCTCTTGGTATGACAATCTCTAGGTCCAGCCATGTTGCTGCAAATGTGCCGATGGCATTCTTCCATTCTTTTTTTTTATGACTGAGCAGTACTCTGTCAGTGGACATTTAGGTTGCTTCCATGTCTCGGCCATTGAACACAGTGATGCAAGCATCTTTTCAAATTAGAGTTTCTCCAGGTATATGCCCAGGAGTGGGAAAGCGGGAATGCAGGACCATGTGGTAAGTCTATTTCTAGTTTTGTAAGAAACGTCCAGACTGTTCTCCATAGCGGCTGCACCATGTACATTCCCACCAACAGTGTGGGACAGGTCCCTCTTCTGTACATTGTCTCCAGCATTTGCTGTTTGTCGACTTTTGGATGAAGGCCATTCTGGCCAGAGTGATGGACCAGAAATTTTAATTTGTGCTCCTTGGGAACCTCCCAACTACTCGCTGCTTGGATCTTCCGATTGCATCTTACTGTTTTATTCAAACTCTACTCCTCCTGATGCTGGTGAGTTGCCTCTGGCTTTTAAATACAACCTGTCACTTCTCGTTTCCATTGAGATCCAGGCATTAAAACTGGCACTGCTGGCATTTCAACTATGCCCTCATTTTAAATGCATAACATCCTCTTTGGACCCAGTGGTCAACATCATTTAGCTCCTGACATTCTGATGAACCCAGAAACTGCAACCCAGAAACTTATCCTGCCAGGTGGTAACATTCAGTAAACATGAGTTTTCTCTCTCTCTTCCCCAGCAAGCATTTCAGGCCAAAACATCTTTTCTTATTTTCTGTCTTGCAGGAGACATGGGCCCTGAGTTCTAAAGCTTACCGCAAGGAAACAGAGCTTATAGTTTTTTCTTTTCATTGTGTCTCTGTGCACTCTAGTTTAAACCCCTTAAAGCTCAATTTCTAGATAAAACAATTTTCTTTAGAATTTTAAAGAATGTCCATAGCATTTACTTCAGTGTCTAACCCTACTGTGAAAACTCCAGTGCGTTGCTTTCATTTCCATATTTTTCTCAGAAATATTAACTTGTTCCTTTACCAGAAGGTTCAGAGTTTAATTTGATAGAACATACAAAGACCCCAGAGTACATTTATATTTCTTGTCTCTGCTGGCGACTGAAAAACTAAAAAAAACCGTGTTAGGAACAAACTGTGAGCCACGTAGCTGATTCTGTGACACAGACCCCAAACTGGCATTTCAGCCTTGTTCTTGTAAAGAAACCGAAAGAGGGAAGAAAGCAAATCCAGGCTCCTTTGCCTGAGCACATCTTGGGTGTTAATTTAGAAATTCTGCCTGCCAGTTGTACCAGATGCCAGAAAACCATAAATTTGAGGGGTGTCTGTTGGCTATGTGCCTCCCTGAGAACTCAGATGATGAAGAGCCTGATTTAAGCTCTCTTGGGGATAAATATGTCAAGGCTCAAATTCTGTAAAAGAATCATAGATCAACCCCAATCTGGAAAACGAATACTGGTGAAGTTTTAAATGTTCATCAATTGTCGCATCTGCTGAATTTGACGGGCTTCCCTGATAGTTCAGTTAGCTGGTGAAGAATCCGCCTGCAGTGCAGGAGTCCCCTTCCCCTGTTTGATGAATCCGACTCCCAGAGGTGACATTAATAAAGCAGGATGTTATCCTGGGGAGAGTTATACAGAGAACCAGGAAGACTTTCTAGATTCCTAAAAATATTTTTCTTTCACTATTTTATTTTTTAGGGAAAGAAAACATGGCTGAGTCAATAAACTTAGTTTGGGGGATTTGCCTTTGGCTGACAGTTATGCTATGGTAATGTAAAGGAAGAGGGGGAAGGAGGAAAGAAGAAAGGAGAGGAAAGAAAGAAAAGGAAGAGAAATAAAAGATTTCCTTGGGCTTCCCAGGGCTTCCCTGATAGCTCAGTTGGTAAAGAATCTGCCTGCAATGCAGGGGACCCTGGTTCAATTCCTGGGTCAGAAAGATCCACTGGAGAAGGGATAGGCTATCCATTCCAGTGTTCTTGGGCTTCCATTGTGGCTCAGCTGATAAAGAATCCACCTGCAATATGGGAGATGTGGGTTTGATCCCTGGGTTGGGAAGATCCCCTGGAGAAGGGAAAGGATGCTCACTCCAGTATTCTGGCCTGCAGAATCCCATGGGCTGTATGTATAGTCCATGGGGTCGAAAAGAGCGACAGAGTGACTCTCACTTTCACTCAGGCTTCCCATGTGGAGCGCAGTTTAGTTCAGTCACTCAGTCACGTCTGACTCTCTGCGACCCCATGGACTGCAGCACGCCAGGCCTCCCTGTCCATCACCAACTCCTGCAGCTTGCTCAAACTCATGTCCATTGAGTCAGTGATGCCATCCAAACATCTCATCCTCTGTCGTCCCCTTCTCCTCCCACCTTCAATCTTTCCCAGCATCAGGGTCTTTTCAAATGAGTCAGCTGTTCGCATCAGGTGGCCAAACTATTGGGGTTTCAGCTTCAGCATCAGTCCTTCCAATGAATATTCAGGACTGATCTCCTTTAGGATGGACTGGTTGGATCTCCTTGCGGTCCAAGGGACTCTCAAGAGTCTTCTCCAACACCACAGTTCAAAAGCATCAATTCTTCAGCATTCAGCTTTCTTTATAGTCCAACTTACACATCCATACGTGACTACTGGAAAAACCATAGCTTTGACTAGACGGATGTTTGCTGGCAAAGGAATGTCTCTGCTTTTTAATATGCTGTCTAGGTTGGTCATACCTTTCCTTCCAAGGAGCAAGCATCTTTTAATCTCATGGCAGCAGTCACCATTTGTAGTGGCGCTAGTGGTAAAGAATCCACCTTCCAATTCAGGAGACGTAAGACACGCAAGTTCTATCCCTGGGTTGGGAAGACCCCCTGGAGGAGGGCATGGCAACCCACTCGTGTTCCTGCCTGGAGAGTCCCATGGACAGAGGCACCCGGCAGGCTACAGTTCATAGTGCTGAAAAGAGTTGGACACGACTAAAGTGACTTAGCATGTGTGCCTGTACAAAGATAATTCCTGTCTAATGAATAGAATTCTACATTAGCTGCTATCTTCCAGAAGCATATATATTTTTTAATAATGAGAAAGCAAGTTACTTTGAGGTCTGGTGAGGATCTGATTGGCTTTATTTTTTGTAATCTTGGAGAAGTCAAGACTTCCCAGTTACATGAGCTTTATCTGTTAGCCGTCATTACGCAGCAACCCATTGAAGAGCATATCAGGTATTGCTCCTCCCGAGTCTGCCAGCTCTTCTCGCTCAAGGTCTGTGGTCAGCTCTGGGCCACTTGGCATCCGATGGCCTTGGCTGGGGCCCGTCAGCTCTCCTCCCTGTGCTGTCTCACCCCCTGACTGATTAAGCTGGCCTTATCTCCTAGGATCAGGGGTTTCTGGTGTAGAAGTGCCCACTGCCTCCGAAGACCTAGCACTAAACCAGCTCATCCTTACTCTAGTGGCCAGAGCGATTGACAAGGCAGTTCAGGTCCTGGGGACGCGGGAAGCAGTCTCTTCCTTTCCTGACAGCCGGAGTTCCGAGGCCCCATAGCAAAGGGCGTGGTGGAGAGATGCGTTCATCTCCATCAGTCCTGAGGGCCTTGCCATCTGTTGCCTGATATTCTGTCATTTTAATGGCTGCTCGGTGTTCCTGCTGAAACAGGGTAGCTGGGAGCACACAGTCTGGGAAAAACACTCACTGCTTGGCATTGAGATGTAAAGGAGCCTCCGTGAGGGAACTTGCAGGTAGAGTTCTCTGCTGCGAGGACGCCTTCATCACAGAGCAGGCTGGGGAGAAAGGAACCAGTAAGCAGCCTGCCTCGCTACACATCTGCAGTGCTGGTGAGGGATCTACAGGGAAGACGAAAAGTGCATTTGCCAAAATCCAGTTGTAAGCTGAAGCTCCACTACTTTGACCACCTGATGTGAAGAACTGACTCATTGAGAAAGACCCTGATGCTGGGAAAGATTGAAGGCAAAAGGAGTAGGGCGTGGAAGAGGATAAGATGGTTAGACTGCATCACTGACTCAATGGGCATGAATCTGAGCAAACTCCAGGAGACAGTGGAGGACCGAGGAGCCTGGCTTGCCACAGGTCTTGGGTCACAAAGAGACAGACACAACTTGGCAACTGAACAACAAGTTGTAAGGTATCCAACTTCCACTCAGAAGGAATTCTTCTGTACTCAGGGATCAAAACTTTTGAATGGGTCCCATAACATCCAGGATTCAGGCCAGGGACCTCAGGCTGCAGTGCAAAGACCTTGACAGCGTGGCTGCAATCTCACTCTCCATTCCTACACCAGAAAGTCCCAATCTTGTAAATAACAGACCTCTTCCACAATGGGATACAATCTCCTGAGGGCTTTTAGAATTTTGAAAAATCATTTTACTAATTTTTCATGGTATTCAGGGAAGGAATAGTTAGAGGAATAAGTAATTACTCTTTATTTTAGATGAACATATTCTTGAAGAGTTACTATGGGTCCACAGCTCCCTACCCACAATAGTAAATTCAAAAAAGCTCTGAAAAACAGAAGGTCTTTTCTATATTTGGCTCAAATTTATTTGTCCACAAATCTGACCTTAACTGACATAAGGCTATTCAGAGTATAGCCTGAATTGGGCTATATTTATCCTGCATGGTATGAATATTCAGAGGTTTCACTGTAGAAATATTAATGTACTTAATTGTAGGCTACAGCCCCAGACTTCACCAGGGGGTTTTATATAACGTATGACACATACAGTGTGCTACTTTGTTAAAAGCTCAAAAATCCTGAAATCAGAAACACACCTGCTTTAAGATTTTTAGCTAAGAATTTGGACCACTATACATTCATTGCAATACAACTCAATAATATTTAAAATATATCCTTTAAAATCTATGCAATCATCCTATATAAAGTAATGAGCTTCCCAGATGGCTCAGTGGTAAAGAATCCACCGGTCAGTGCAAGAGATGTGGGTTCGATCCCTGGATCAGGGAGAGCCCCTGGAGGAGGAAATGGCAACCCTCTACAGTATTCTTGCCTGGGAAATCCCATGGAACAGAGCAGTCTGGCAGGCTACAGTCCATAGGGCTGCAAAGAGTCCGACACCACTGAGTGAGCACTCAAGCATATACGCATGCACACACTGAAGAAGGCTCGAGAGTCCCTGGGACTGCAAGGAGATCAAACCAGTCCATCCCAAAGGAGATCAACCCTGAACATTCATTGGAAGGACTGATGCTGAAGCTGAAACTCCAATACTTTGGCCGCCTGGTGCAAAGAACTGACTCATTTGAAAAGACCCTGATGCTGGGAAAGATTGAAGGCAAAAAAAGAAGGGGTTGGCAGAGGATGAGATGGTTAGATAACATCACCAACTCAATAGACATGAATCTGAACAAACTCCAGGAGACAGTGAGAGACAGGGAAGCCTAGCGTGCAAAGCCAGACATGACTTAGCAATTGAACAATGGCAACAATGTACTGGCAACACCCATCATCCCTCGTTATGGTAGTTTAAAAAAATATATGTCCACAAATTCCGTGCTATTCCTCCTTTCAACTAGTGGAGTTTAATTCTCCTCCCCAAAAATTAGGAATAAGAGACTCCCTTCTCATGCTAGTAAGTGAGTAAGTAAGTGAAGTCACTCAGTCGTGTCCGACTCTTTGTGACCCCTTTGGATGGTAGCCTACCAGGCTCCTATTTCCATAGGATTTTCTAGGCAAGAGTACTGGAGTGGGTTGCCATTTCCTTCTCCAGGAGATCTTCCCAACCCAGGGATCGAACCCAGGTCTCCCACATTGGAGCCAGACGCTTTACCCTCTGAGCCACCAGGGAAGAGCCCTCTCATGCTAGAATACCGTAGAAGCACTGATGTCTCACTTCTCAGGTTAGATTATGAAAAGATTGTCTTCCATCTTGGATGCACACCCTCTCATCCACTTCCTCTTGGACCGTTTGCTCTGGAGGAAGACAGCTGCTCTGCTGTGAGCTGCCCTAGGGAGAAGATCAAAGCTGAGCAACTGTGGGTTGGGGATGACCTTCAGCCAATATCTGGCCCTCAGCCCAGCAACTCATCCAGATCTGAGACTTGACAGCAACTGTGGGAGACAGCCCGGGACCAGGTCCTTCAGCCCCAGCTGGACCGTAAGATGAGGTCACAGCCCAGGGCTTGACTAAAGCGCCATGACAGCCCCTGAGCCAGGACCGCTCCGCTAAGCTGTTCCTGCGTCCTTAATCCACAGGATCTGAGATAACAGACGCTTGTTGTTTCAGGCTGTGAAGCTGTGGGTAGTTTGTGACACAGCAATATAGAGTTTCCCTCGTGGCTCAGACGGTAAAGAATCTGTCTGCAATACAGGAGACCCAGGTTCGATCCTTAGGTCAGGAATATCCCCTGACGGGGATCTTCGGTATTCTCCAGCGTTCTTGCCTGGGTAATCCCATGGAGAGAGGAGCTTGCAGGCTATATACAGTCCCTGGGTCTGTAAAGAGTCAGACACGACTGAGCACAGTAGAGAGCTAATGCATCTCTCAGTGTTCTCCCCCGCAGCATGCTATTTCTTTCTCATCACACTTCTATCATGAGCCAAAGTCTTAGTTCGTTTTTAATTAGTTTGTTGTTTATCTTCTCTTCCTTGGGAGGGAGGAGCCAATGGGTGTGTGCATAGTTGTGTTCACATCACTTAATGCACAGCCTGGCTCACGGATGCGGAATAAACATTGAAAGATGGAAAGAGAGGGAGAATATTATTCTGGAGACAGAACCAGGGAGGCAGTGAGGGTTTGGGCTCAGGGTTAACAAATAACAGAATAACTTTTAAAGCCCCAAATCCCAGGGAATAACTGTCCCTCACCCCTCCCCTGGTCCAGGTGGTCCCCAGGCCGTGTGGACTCT
>SJYF01000057.1:5278595-5288607 GCA_006410515.1 Procapra przewalskii | reverse complement strand
GGGAGGGGAGAGGTCTTTGGAGGAGCAGGATCCTCATATTGAGAAAGCCAAAAGCCTTGCCAGTTGTCAGAAATTGGAATGGGGTTCGCTTCACTGGTTTTCAGGAAGCTCAGGTAAGTCTGGAACGACTTTTGGCCACTACACTGCGTGTTTGAACTCAGTAAGGATTGCTAAGCCCTGGCCAGTGAGGCTCAGCTGAGAATTAGTCTGCTTCCTGTAGAGAAATGCTTTCGGTTCTGAGAGTTCAAAGTAAGGATGTTTTCTCCCATAGTCTACAAGTCTAGGGGCATTTTCTGTGTGATTTAAGCCTCAGGGACTTGCCCATGGTTCCCAGAGGTGAATGTCTTATAAATGATAGTGTCCTTCAGAATCAATGAGGCTGAGGGTGGACAGGACAGCTGGCCTTTTTTTTTTAGCAGTTTGGGAACAAAGGGAGCCCCCAGTTTATTAAAAAACAGAAAAGTGGTAAGGAGAGGGGGCACCATGTCAGAAAAAACTAAATTAGCAGCTGGTAAGAGGCCTGGTCAGGACTATCTTGAAATCTGGAGGAACAGCTTGACCGAAGCCCATTCTGAGGAGGGATTGTCAAGAGAGCCTCTTGGAAGAGAATTTTCCCCAAAGAGAGCCAAGAGGCAAACTCAGCCCCGAGCAAAGCCTTAGTCATCAGAGTCCTCAGACTCTGTGCAACCCAGGTGACCTTGATCCAGCCCCCAGACATGTGGCCAAAATCCTGGGAGGGGGGAGACTTGGAGACGAGACAGAAAGGGGTTCTCCTCATGATCAGTCAGATTTGGGGCACAGAAGAGGAGAGGGGCTTTGCTCTTCAGGTGTAGCCCCCCGGGAAGGGGTCATGGGACCAGCAAAGGAGACGGCAGAGAGGGGAGGCTGGGGAAGCAGCTGGGCACCAAGGAGGGGCCAGAGGCACACATTCTTAAGTACAAATAAGACATCTCCCAGAGACCCCCCAGAAGGACGGGGCGGAGGGGAACAATGCATCAAGTGCAGGCAGGGAGAAGATACACGTGTCTACACCCATTTTAACTTCAGTCTCGGGGCCAAGAGAGCTCAGAACGCAGGAACATCCCCAGGACACGCAGTGAAGCCCCAGCATGACTGTCTCACATTGCTGAGGTTGCAGTTCTCCGAGAGCAGGCATTCCTATCTCTTTTGTTTAGGGCTCTCTCTCCAGAGGCTAGAAGAGTGCCTGGTATACAGCGATAAAGATATTTTTGGGTTGACTATGTTGCCCATAGAGTTCCACCACCTCAGTTCTATCGGGCAAAGGGGATGCTGACAAAGAAGATGATGTGACCTTTTCCTCAGGTGATGTTCACTGAAACGGCGAAACGAGAGGAGGCTCCCTTGGGAAAGGCTTAGAGATGGCTGAGTGTGTGGATGGATGGAGCAGGTAATGTTGGGGCATCATCTCAGGCAGTGACAGAGGGCAGAGCCTCCAACACCGGGCACCCCGCTCCACCCGCCAATGTGTCAGATCCATGGGCACTGACAGCTTATTAATATTAATGGAACTTGGCTCAGCAGTTTCTGAATATTCCTAAATTTGAGGGCTGCCTCGACACTTCCTGGGACAAGAAGCCAGGCTGAATTCAGACATAGACCTCAGAGTTTTAGAAGACGTTGAGCTTAATTATATTATTATTTTAGCCTTCCCATGCAAACCTCAATGTTTGCATTTCTATTGAGTTACTCCTGACATGGACTGGTGGCGGTCAGGACACGTCCCCAGCACTGAAGTGACCCTCTCACTCCTACTCACACTGGCATCACTAACATTTGCCAAATTAGAGGAAGAAATAGCCTGAATCCTGATGGAGAACCAGCCAGTGTGCACTCTGGAGTCACACGGGCCAAATCTCAGCTCTGTCGTTTTTGCCTGTAAATGTTGCCGATTTAGGTAAGTCATTAATACTTGGTTTGTCCAAGTCTATTCAACAAAAAACCTGGGATTTCTTTGGAAGGAATGATGCTGAAGCTGAAACTCCAGTACTTTGGCCACCTCATGCGAAGCGTTGACTCATTAGAAAAGACTTTGATGCTGGGAGGGATTGGGGGCAGGAGAAGAAGGGGACGACCGAGGATGAGATGGCTGGATGGCATCACTGACTCGATGGAAGTGAGTCTGAGTGAACTCCGGGAGTTGGTGATGGAGAGGGAGGCTTGGCGTGCTGTGATTCATGGGGTCGCAAAGAGTCGGACTGAGCAACTGAACCGAACTGAACTGAACATGAAGGAATTAAAACGTGGATAGGTTTCCTATTCCCAATGTAACATGGATCACAAACGTAGTGGATTCACACAGCCCAGACTTACTTTCTCCCAGTTTGGGAGGTCTCACTGGGCTGAAGTCTAGGTGTTAACAGAGTTTTTTTCTTTCCACATGCTCTGGGAGAAAATGCATGTTCTGGCCTTTGCCAGTTTCCAGAAGTTGCCCACATTCTTAGCCTGGTGGCCTCTTCCTCTACCTTCAAAGCCAGCAGCGGCTGGTCTGGTCTTTCTCACTGGGTATTAAAGACTTGACCGCCTGCTGCTTCTATTTATAAGGAGCCTAGGGTTTCCACTGGGCCCATCTGGATAATCTCCCTATTTTAAGATGAAGAGGTTAGCAATCTTAATCCCCTTTGCCTTGTAAGGTCACATGATCACAAGTTCCGGGCATGAGGACACAGACGTCTTCAGGGGACCATTTTTCTGCTGACTGTGACCCTGTCCAAGGTATGGGGTGAGGCTGTCCTGAGGACCAGCAGCTCTGTGCTTGCCATGTGCTGAGTGAATTTCTCCAGAAACTGGACACATGTGGGCACAGGAACACAAGAAGACAGAAGACTCCCACAACCTTGCCTAGTCCTCACCCCAGCAGAGGTTCCCATCCAACTTTCCCCACCCAGCCTGCTAATTTTAGAGAAAGTAACCATCCACCATGATTCAGCCAACCTCCCTTTTGCTTTTGCCTGCCTGGAATACAACGATAAACACCCTCTATGCCCAGACCCCTTATTTCATGTTCTGCCCAACCCATCAACAGTGATAACACTGACTAGGGTCCCTACTCAATACATGGACTGCACATCCATGACTTCCCCTCCAACATCCGGGAGCCAAGCTCCAGGATACCTCCCAGAGCAGATACACCCCATATATGCCCTTGGAGTAACACAGCCTTGCTCTCAGGAACCCAGTGCAAGGCCAGCTTCTTCCTTAACACAGAAGGGACACAGGAAGCCCCCGTGCGCGTGGCGGACAGCCAGCTTGCTCAGTAATTCCTAGCTCTCACACTCTCTGAGTCTTTCCTCACCATTGACGTTCCCACAGTCCTCAGGACCTTTTCCTCAAGCCACTCTTGTTCTTGTAACCTGAACACTCCTGACAGGACACCTTATTCCCAAGTGGCTTTTCTGCTTAATATATGCACCGGTCTCCGTGTTAGTCTGTGTAGACCCCATGTAAATGAAAGGTTCTGCTAAAACCTTCCATTGAAGGGTTGTGGAAACAAATTCTGTGGTGTTCTTAATTATCATCAAGACACAACCTGATGGACATAAAAGGAAAGAAGAGGGTTGGTCATGATCACCCTAAATGGCTGACTTTAATTATTTCAGTGGACAGTGTGGCCCTGGGGGAGGACATGAGTCTGGACTAAGTTGTTGCTGGGTTTAAGTCCCTGTGCTGTCCCTTTAGACCTGGGAGTCCCTGAGCTGGTTGGGCTCTCCAAACCTCACTTTCCTCCTCTGTAAATTTGCTAGGAATAACCCAATATGTGGGCTTCCCTTGTGGCTCAGCTGGTAAAGAATCTGCCTATAGTGCAGGAGACTTGGGTTCGATCCCTGGGTTGGGAAGATCCCCTGGAGAAGGGGAAGGCTACCCACTCCAGTATTCTGGTCTGGAGAATTCCACAGACTGTATAGCCCATGGGTCACAAAGAGTTGGACACGACTGAGCGACTTTCACTTTCACCCAACTGGCAGTATTAGAAGAGAAGAGAGAGGACATACCTACCAAAGTTGTCACATTTTGCACCAGATTCTGTTCTGATTTACCCACTGCAGTACCCCCAAGTCCCCCAAAGCGCAGCAGATGAACCAGCAGCCATACTCCCAGGTCTCACGGATTCTGAGTCAGGAATCCGGGCCCGGCTTGTCAGGAGAGTCCCCCGCACCTGCCACCGTCAGGTGAAGGCAGGGGTCTCACACTCAGCAGGAGGTGGCTGCCTCCAGTCAGCTGCACCGAGAAAGAGCCGAGCTCACTCTTCACAGTTGTATGTCTTATAGAACTGAGAGGAGACCAAGGCAATGTTGCTGGGGGCTATTCAGAGTTTGGTCCCAACATGTCTGTCGCATGAGCAACACGTACCCGTGTTTCATAAGTGCTTCTGTCTAAAGTCACTTTATTTGATCTATATTTCTTCAAAACCATTACATTAATTATCATGATAATTTAGCATGTCTTTATTCTAAGGGGCTTTCCTAAGTGGCTCAGTGGTAAAAAAAAAAAAAAAAATCTGTCTACAAATGCAAGAGATGCAGGTTCCATCTTTGGGTCAGGAAGATCCCCTGGGGGAGAAAATGGCAACCCACTCCAGTATTCTTGCCTGGAAAAAATCCCAAGGACAGAGGAGCCCGGTGGGCTACAGTCCATGGGGTCGCAGAGTCTGACATGACTGAGCGACTGAGCACTCTCACACACATTTTACTTTAAGCACTGACACACTAGCTGGGCCAAAGTGAGCATCTTCCCATGCTGGGTAACGTGACCTGAGTGTCCTTTGGCTGCCAGCCTCACCACCAGCGTCCACTACAGTGTGTTTATCAGCCATTGTTTTACTAGCCCACAAATCTGGCCACTTTCCCATCACCTCATACCTACTATAACATGTTACTTTAGCACTTTCCGGAGCGACTGCCGGACAGCTTGGCAAATGGTCCTCTTCCCTTGCGGAGATGTAACATACTGTTGTCTCATTAACACTGAACTCACAGCCAACCACTCTAAAGGAAGCTCGTCTAACAGGGATTTTCTCCATCAGGCATATTCCAGCCTTCTCGTGTTTAGGACACAGGACAGGGACGTTAGCGCCAGGCTTGAAAGCTACTTTAAATGGCAAGATCTCCAACAATAAGCACAAAGGTGCTGAAAACGCAGCACTAGATGGAACACAAAAAGGACATCTATATCCAGTATGAGATCAATTCGGCCAGGACGTGCACCCGTGCTGGTGTTCCAGTCACATCCCTGAAGGACCACAAAGATGCTACAAATGTGGATTTGAGGGTTACAAGTACACTCTAGCGAATAGGATAATGCACAAATATATAGTTAGTGAAAAATGAGAATGGACTCTTTCCAGTGTCCTCCTGGGAATGGCTGGAGGGCTGCACCCTGCTAGGCCTTATCCACCCAGGTGTCAACATGGCGGCCTCCCCACATGGCGGCCTCCCCAGACACAGTTGGACTAATTATGTGGTGACTGCATGGCTAAGGGCAAGTCCCAAGAGATTGAAAAGGAAGCTGCATGGCCTCTTCTGACCTAGCTTTGGCAGTCATACAAAGTCACTTCCGCCACATTCTGTTGGTTGCTAGGGAGCCCAGATTCAAGGAGAGGAGGTTTGGAGTCCACATCTTGTGAGAGTGATGCTATGAAGGTCACCTTTGGAAAACACAATCTGGACAGCTGAGGGGGAAAAAGAGGAACAAAACAAAGCAGTAGCTATTATTTGATACAAAACAACTACAACAAAAATGCTTCAACCAACGCCCACAAGTGTAGAAGTAATTACTCAGAGAGCTTGCTTTCATCTCCTACCTCAGGAGACTCAGGCAGCTGGCCCCACACTCAGCCCAGCTACACATTCAAGGGAAAGCTAGATGGGAGATTAGGAGAATGGCAAGGGAGCCAGAGAATTCTGTAATGCAAGACTTCAAAAAAACCGAGAGTTCTTTAAATCCAACTGGGACATAGTCTGGTCCCAGTCATGTGCCAGGATTTCACATCTGAACCACAATATAATGGAGGCTTGGCTTACTCAGAAACAAACACCTGCAGAGCATGTTTAAATAGATGTATTTGTTCAATCCTGCCTTAAACACATGAATCCAGAAGTCCATAGTACTTTGGACAAGTAATCCTGGTGTAGCCACTCTGCATGTGTGCTCTGGCATGTCCAGCTCTTTGTGACCCCATGGACTGTAACCCTTCAGGCTCCTCTGTCCAAAGGATTTGCCAGGCAAGAATACCGGAGTGGGTTGCCATGCCCTCCTCCAGGGGATCTTCCCAGCCCAGGGATCGAACCCATGTCTCCTGCACCGATAGGCGGATTCTTTACCACTGAACCACCAGGGAAGCAGTGTAGCCACTAGAACAGGTGTTCTTCTTCAAAGAATTGAACTCAACTGAGTGACTACACTTTTCTTGTCTTTCAATACTTTTAAATAAGCACTCGATTTTACTTCAGTAAAAGAGTCACTGATGTGAGAGGACTTTTGAGGCAGCATGGAATAAGGGAATCAACACAAGCTTTGAGGTTAACATGGAGGGTTTCTGTCAGTCTCAGTGCCCAGTTTCTGCATTGACTTCATCCAGTCTCTTCAATCACTTCCAAGTTTTACAACCAAAGGCAGTGGAAACATTCAAACATCAAATGTTACTTACAACCCAAATCACAGGACAAGGTTCAACCTCCCTAGTATATATGAACTCCTAGAAATTATTAATAATAAAATTTAAAGCAAAAAGCATGAAGAATGTGAATAGATACTTCATGAAAGTGAAAATATGAAGGATTGTTGATGCAGTGAGAATACACTGAACATCACTCATAATAAGGAAAGCAAATCAAAGCTACACTGGATTTCAAAGGTGCAATAAACTTTTGCTGGCAAGGGTCTCAATTTCATATGTAGCTGACTGGAGTGAAGTGTGCACAGCCCTTTGGGAGAGCAATTTGTCAACATCTGTCAAAATCGTAAATCAATTCCCTTTGTCCATCCATTCTACTGGGGAATTCATCAGAGCTATCCACAGAGAAAATGAAAGGAAACACTGCAGCTTTGATTGTGACAGCAAAATATTGGAAGCAACCCAAACATCTATCAATAAGGGACTGGTCATATAATGATACATCCATTTTGCCACTCTGTGAAATTCTACAAAGCTGTAAGAAAAAAGGATGATAAAACTCTCTAGGTGTGACATGGAAACGTCTCCAAGATAAATTGTTAAGTGAAAAAAGCAAGAACAACATGCATCAGGCACCACCATTATAGTAAAAAAAAAAAAACAAAAAACAAAAAAAACAGGAGATAGAAGATAAGACTTGTGTATTTATATTTGCTGGTAGGGGCTCCAAAGAGATCCATGAGATTTGAAAGCGACATTGGAATGGAGCTCGATGGAGGTGATGGATTGGAGGTAATTTTTATCATGCACCACTTCTGAGCATCAATGTTTGCAAATGCACTGCTCATTTAATTAAATGAAAAGTATTATTTAATAATTGAAATTTTTGAAATTCCAAATTGCAAACAATAGGTGTCTCCTAAGTAGGATAAGAAACAGAATGGGGTGTTCCATAAAGAAGTGTCTTCCTGCTCATTTAAAACATCAACCTGGGAAACGCAGACAGGAGAAGCCTGCTAGAGGAGAAACTAACATAACTGTCAGATGCACTAGTTTAGAAGCACAGTAAATAATGTCAGCTTCAATTTCTGTTCCTAAGTAAAGTGAAAGTGTTAGTTGCTGAGTCAGGTCCAAAGGACTAGAGCCCACCAAGTTCCTCTGTCCATGGAATTCTCCAGGCAACAATACTAGAGAAGGTTGACATTCCCTTCTCCAGGGGATCTTCCTGACCCAGGGACTGAACACGGATCTCCTGTATTTCAGGGCCTTCCCAGGTAGCGCAGTGGTAAAGAATCTGCTTGCCAGTGCGGGAGACTTGGGTTCGATCCCCGGGTCAGGAAGATTCCCTGGAGGAGAAAACAGCAAACCACTCCAGTATTCTTGCCTGGGAATTCCTATGGACAGAGGAGCCTGGCAGGCCACAGTCCCTGGGGTTGCAAAAGAGCTGGACCTGAGTTAGCAACTAAACAACAACTCCTGCATTGCAGGCTGATTTTTTACAGTCTGAGCCACCATGCAAGCCCCATTTCTAAGCAAAATACATTTCACTTCTGATGTTGAGACATAACTGAACCTTATTGTTGTCTTTCTGTATGCTTAAATAATGTCTGTAAGTAAATTAATTGTGCTACTGTATATTCATAGAATTCTGTGGCATATTTAGCAGGGCATGTTTGCCCAAAAAGGGACCATAATTCCACATAAAATATGTCTTTTTTCAAATGCTTATAATTGTACTATGCTCAGAGTATGAGAAATCTGATACAAAATAAACATAATTTCTATTATCATTGGGTCAAAATTCATTAAAGGGGGCGATTCTTGGATGTTATTATTTTGTATTGGACCCTTAAGAAATTTCCAGATTTTAAATATGTAGAACATAAGTCCATCACCATTTCATTCCCTTTTATTTATACAAATCTGCATCTTACCTTTAGAAACAGTCTTTCCTATTTAATTAACAAAAAGAACAAATCATTTCTTACCCACCTGAGACACTTTCTAGAACTAAAAGGGACACTCAATATTTGCATGGAGGCAAAGACATAGCAACTTAGCAGCAGCAGCAGCAGCAGCAGCAGCAGCAGCAGCAAAGACATAAGCCAGGCTACCGAGGCACACAGAGACACCCTATCTGCTGTGACATCCGTAATAAATGTGAGCTGCAGAGTGTGGGTTAGTCTGGCTTGGTTGCCATGAATCGTGTCTTTCCAGTAATGATACAAATAGCTTCCAGGAAGCACAATTTGAACCCTTTTCTATAAAGACACACTGAACAGACTTGAATCGGTTCACAAACCCCTGTGAATGTGAGAGGCCTATCCACCGAAGCAGTTCACTTTTTGCCAAAACTAATGATGTGTCCACGATGATTAACGCCAGCCTGATAAATGGAATGAAGCGTTATGAAAATTACTCTTGCTATAGTTTATTTGAATTTATTGCACCTGATTCATTTCCTAATCTGGAATTCATTCATGCATTTTTAAAAATTAGTGTGCTATATTACTTTCAAGGAGATTATCTTTATATTTTAATTCCACCCTATTCACTACACAATAGACCCTGCCCAGTGTATCAAGGCAGTAACAGTTCACATGCCCCATTCTTAGACATAATCTCCCAAAAACAAGTCCATCAATGTGAGGAAAGACTCAGTCTAATTTGTGTTATATACACTAAAGTAATAGCTTACTCCTTGGAAGGAAAGTCATGACCAACCTAGAGAGCACATTCAAAAGCAGAGACATTACTTTGCCAACAAAGGTCCATCTAGTCAAGGCTGTGATTTTTCCTGTGGTCATGTATGGATGTGAGAGTTGGACTGTGAAGAAAGTTGAGCACAGAAGAATGAATGCTTTTGAACTGTGGTATTGGAGAAGACTCTTGAGAGTCCCTTGGACTGCAAGAAGATCCAACCAGTCCACCCTAAAGGATATAGTCCCGGGTGTTCTTTGGAAGGACTGATGCTAAAGCTGAAACAGCAATACTTTGGCCACCTCATGTGATGAGTTGACTCATTGGAAAAAGACCCTGATGCTGGGAGGGATTGGGAGCAGGAGGAGAAGGGGATGACAGAGGATGAGATGGCTGGATGGCATCACTGACTGGATGGATGTGAGTCTGAGTGAACTCCGGGAGTTGGTGATAGACAGGGAGGCCTGGCATGCTGCAATTCATGGGGTCGAAAAGAGTCAGATACGATTGAGCAAATGAACTGAACTGAAGAGCTTAAACTGTTTCACAGATTTTACCAGTTCATTCTTTTGGTATCAGTTCAGTTCAGTCCAGTCGCTCAGTCGTGTCCGACTCTTTGAGACCCCATGAATCGCAGCACGCCAGGCCTCCCTCTCCATCACCAACTCCCAGAGTTCACTC
>SJYF01000057.1:5268257-5278510 GCA_006410515.1 Procapra przewalskii | reverse complement strand
GTCTTTTCCAATGAGTCAACTCTTCACATGAGGTGGCCAAAGTACTGGAGTTTCAGCTTTAGCATCATTCCTTCCAAAGAAATCCCAGGGTTGATCTCCTTCAGAATCCAAATCCTTTTGTTATGTTTCAAAATGGAAATAATGGGACTTGCCTGGTGACTCAGTGGATAAGAATCTGCCTGCCAATGCAGGGCACACGATTTCAGTCCGTGGCCTGGGAAGATCCCACATGTTGGCGAGCAACCAAGCCCATGCACCACAACTACTGAGCCGGCGCTCCAGAGTCCACAAGCCACAGCTCCGGAGCCCAGGTGCGGGAACCGCTGGAGTGCGCGCACCCCAGGTCCCATGCTTCGCAACAAGAGAAGCCCCTGCAAAGAGAAGCCTGCACACCACAGCTAGAGAGGAGCCCGCACCAGCTGCAACCTCCAGAGAAGCCAGCGTGCAGCAAGGAGACCCAGCAGGGCCAAACAAATGACTATTTCTTCAAAAGTGGAAATGACAGAGTTATTGGAGTTCTGCTAGTCACCACGACACGGAGTCTTGGAGGCACTCGAGGACACATATAAATCCCTTGAAATTACTGGCAGCATGTTTTGTGTTTGTGTGTATGCGTCTTTTTTTTTTTTCTCACTAAAGATTGATTGTAGCATTCATCACACCCTCAAAGGGGCTACCTGAGGACTCAGGAAAGTTAAAATAGATACTCCTGGGCCAGGAGAGCAGCTTTCCTCTAGGCGTTGTGCCCAGCTAAGTGGAAATTTTCTCACTAGGTTTTTCAATCAACAGAAATGGCCGGTGGTCATACACTCTCCTGTGTGACCCAACGCCCCAGGTCACGCTGCAGCTGCCCTCTCCTGGCTGGCCACCATCCTTAGCTTGTTCATATACACCAGATATGCACGGCACATTTTCCTCCTTGTTTAAACTTTTGCAGCGTGTTATTGCACTCCTGATTCAACTGCTGAGATCAGTAGAGTCAAAATCTCTTTTCAGTGACTTCCTCTTAGTTCTCCTTATTCCTCCTGTATCAGAAAAGAAAGTTTTTCCTGTTCACATGCTCCCAATGTGTTGCTAATCCATTAAAATCATTGTATTCTGTGTTATAATAAACCTACGACTTACTTCTCCAAGTCTGATTTGACACACAATATCTGTTTAAAGAGAGAAGACACTGGTCATTTTATACAAGTCAAAGGAAAACAAAATTTCCAAGAAATTATCCTGGAAATTAATTTCCAAGAAATTACTTGGAAAGAAATACTTTCCAAGAAATTACTTGGAAAGAAATACTTTCCAAGATTGTGAAATTCTAATCTTCCTTTAAACTTTTCATGGCCTTATGACAGGGGAAGCAACCTAAAAGTACACTGATAGATAAATGGATAAAGAAGTTGTGAGATAGATAGATAAATAGATAGATGCACAACGGAGTATTACTCAGCCATGAAAAAGAATGAAATAATGCCATATGGAGTCACGTGGATGGACTTAAGGATTATCATACTATGAAAAGTAAGTCAGAAAGAGAAAGATGAAACCCATATGGTATTGCTTATATATGGAATCTCAAATATGACACGAATGAATTTATCTATGAAACAGAAAGCGACTCACACACGTAGAGAACTGACTTGTTGCGAAGAGGAAGAGTGTGAGGAGGGATAGATTGGGAATTGGGGATTAGCAGATGCCAACTATTACATATAACATGGATAAACAACAAGGGCCTACTATTAACATATAGCACAGGAAGCTACATTTAATATCTGAGTCACTCTGCTATACAACAGAAATTAACACAACATTGTAAATCAACTATACTTCAATAAATTTTCTTTTTACAAAAATAAGAAAGCAAGCTTGCGGTGACCAAGGGGAAAAGCTAGTGGGGAGGAATAAATTAGGAGTTTGGGATTAACATACACTCAGTACTACACACAAAATGGATAACCAACACGGGCCTATGGCATAACACAGGGAGCTATACTCAATTTTTTTTAATAACCTATGAGGGAAAAGAATAAAAAGAAATGTATGTACAACTCAATCATTTTGCTATACATCTGAAGCTAACACAACTTTGTAAATCACCTATATGTCAACAACAATAATAACCTTTCCACGCCCTTGGGTATGGCAAATCTTTATGGGAGGACCTGAGTGAGTGCATTACATCTGGTAATGGTGACCGCTGGCGACCTGCTGCCTTGGCTGGAAAGCACTGGAAATCCCAATTAGCACTTTGCCCACTGTTGGCAGGTTCAGCGGGTGCAGACTGCACTGTTCCTTGGCCTCCTTCTCAGTGGACTCCGTGCAATATCCCCTCTCAGTTCATTAAGGAGCTCAGATGGAGTCACTCACCTGGGCAAGGGCTCCTGGTACACCAGCCCTCAGGATAACATTCTGAGAAACAGGCTGATGCAGGCACTGGCCTTTAGTACCCACTCTTGTGCTGTGTTTTATCATTTTACGGAGAATGTGCCCAGGACAACAAAAGACTGTTTGTCCTGCTAATGTCTCCGCCTGGCCTGTGACCCTGGAGACGACGCTGTTTTCTCTTCCCGATAAAGGAAGCCCCTTTGCATAATGACTCTGACTCTTGCCTCTCTGAGTTGCATGGGTTAGGGATCAAATGCTCAGTGAATGATGCCCCTCTTAATCTCAAGTTCTCAGGAATTTACTCCATTTTATGTCAATAACTTTGCCTTTGCAAGCTTTGTGTTGCCTTCTTTAAGAAACAAACAACAAAAACAGGGTCTATAATCAAAGCAAGTCTGTGGCACCATGGGGGAGGGGAGGCCGGTTGGTGCCAAAACCCGTCTGGGCTTTTAGTCAAGGGCCAGAAACATCTCCATAGGAGTTAGATAAGTAGCTGGCCAGACTTCACTCCAAGGGCACAGAACCTAGTGTAAAGCTGTTTTCTCACAGGAGGATGTGAAGAAATGTCCACTGGCAATCTAGCCAGAAGCTGTTCTTTTCCTTCCAGTTTAAATTGACCGTCTTCTGACTCTGCTGTGAGCTGGGAGTCAGAAATCCGTCTGCATTTGCCCTCTTGCTTCTAATTTAGATGGTCATGCTTCCATCCCCACTGCATTTCAAAAACTTTCTGGCTCCCCGCCTTTGGAGTGAGTGAGTGTTAGCCACTCAGTTGTGTCCGACTCTTTGCGACACCATGGACTGTAGCCCGCCAGGCTCCTCTGTTCATGAATCTCCCCAGGCAAGAGCATTGGAGTAGGTTGTCATTTTCTTCTCCAAGGATCTTTCTGACCTAGGGACCAAACTCAGGTCTCCTGCATTGCAGGCAAACTCATTACCTGCCTCTCAATTACCATTGAATATGTTGTCCTATCAAATATAACTAACTTTTATATCTTCTTTAACTACAAAATGTTTTCAGAGTCCATTGCGTAGGTAAACCTCACAATATTTTATATATTTCAAATGGTATAAAAGGCCAGAGCAAGGTTTGCATGTCCTCTGAATTTGATTACATAAAAATCCCTACTGGGCAATTTTCCACTTTGAGTTACCCAGGACAACATGTCTCAGAAGACAANNNAAAAAAAAAAAGAATATTTGCCAAGCACACTAAGGTAATCATTTCTGCCTTACAAATAGCAACATTTACAAATATATGACATTTTCTCATTAAAGTTGATCTATGTTTAAAAATTGGAGAAGGCAATGGCACCCCACTCCATTACCCTTGCCTGGAGAATCCCGTGGATGGAGGAGCCTGGTAGGCTGCAGTCCATGGGGTCGCTGAGAGTTGGACACGACTCAGCGACTTCACTTTCACTTTTCACTTTCATGCACTGGAGAAGGAAATGGCAACCCACTCCAGTGTTCTTGCCTGGAAAATCCCAGGGACGGAGGAGCCTGGTGGGTTGCTGGCTATGGGGTCGCGCAGAGTCAGACACGACTGAAGCAACTTAGCAGGAGCATGTTTAAAAATAGAGGCTAATGTCTCTGGATCCTTGTCTGAATAGCCAGAAGTGAGCTCCTGGTACCTGGCAGGGAAAAAAAGAGAAGTGGCATTTATTGAATCTCTCCAATGTTGTTATACTTTCAGACCCATTTAATTCTCACAACAGCCCCAGAACTTGGTATCATTGTTTTTGTATTACAGAAGATTGAGCACTGAAGGATTGATCTTTGCAAAGTGTGGTGTTGGAGAAGACTCTTGAGAGCCCCTTGGACTGCAAGGAGATCAAACCAGTCCATTCTAAAGGAGATCATTCCTGAGTGTTCATTGGAAGGACTGATGCTAAAGCTGAAGCTCCAATGCTTTGGCCACCTGATGTGAAGAGCCGACTTATTGGAAAAGACTCTGATGCTGGGAAAGATTGAGGGCAGGAGGAAACGGGGGCAACAGATGATGAGATAGTTGGGTGGCATCATCAACTCAATGGATATGAGTTTGAGCAAACTCTGCGAGATAGTGAAGGACAGGGGACCTGGCGCGCCAAAGCCCACAGGGTCTCAGGGAGTCCCCGGCTCAGAGACTAAACAACAACTGCAGATGAGGAAGCTGAGGTTCAGAGAAGCTCCATGCCTTGTTCAAGGTCATTCTGGCCTGTAGGATCCAGATTTGAACCAGACTTGGCCATGTCCCCAGGTGAGGAATAAGGGATGGTCCCTCAGGACACATAACCTTGAACAGTAAGCCAGCTTCCTATTGGATAATGTCAGAGAGAGAAAGATTCATCCATGAAACAGTGCAAAGACTGTTCTGATGTGACCAACAGTGGTCTTCACTGGATATATGGTGGGTTTGGGGAACCCTGTAGTACAGATAAGACAGCTTGGAAGGTCTTATTAAGAAGCACTGGGCCCTCAAGATATGTCCTGGCAGAAAAGAGTCACACTAAAGTAAGGAAGCTGTCTCATCTCTGGGCTGATCTGAACTCTGTCCCCAGAGGTGCCATGATCACACTGGAACCAGGGACAGAACACAGCAAGATGTCTCTCTGGTAAGGTGCAGAGAAAGCAAGACAAGGGGTTGTCAGAGAAGAGTCTGAGACCTGGAGAAAGCCAACGGCATTGGGACAATCAGAGACAAAGCCCAGAGGTGACCTGGACAGGCTCAGTGGGAATGGCAGGTGCCTAGCTGCTGGGCTACAGGGCACACGTGTGGTCCAGCATCACACTGGCACCTTAGTAGGACAGAACCCCCAGATGCAGCACCTCAGCCATGGCAACTGCTCAGCTCTGGGGACCCAGCGACACAAGCATCCTCAGGATGAAGGTGGGAAGTCACCGGATGCCTGTTGTCAATTAGGTGGGAAATTAGAAAAGAAATTTCCTGTAACCAAAAAGTAAACTCGGAGTCTGAGAATAAGAGTTAAGGCTTCCCTTTTGGGAAAGCTGTGGCTTTGTTTCCAGACCAGACCGCAAAGGATGCTGCCTCCAGCATTGGCTCCTCTCCACATGGCTACAAAGCACAGTGGGTGCCTGAAGCTTGGGTTGAATCATGGCACATCAAATGGAGTGGACAAAGTGGATGCATATGGAAATACAAGGAAGCCACAGCTCTGGAGAGTGGGAGAGAGGTGCGCACAGAGAGGGCAGGTGAGCGGGGCTGGGACAGGCTTTAAAAACACCATCTCAACCATCGCATCCCTCCTCAGGCTGGGCAGGTGGTTAATCTGCATGGCTACAAGGTGAGGCAAAAGGGATTCTTCTGCCCTCTCTGACAAGGAGACAGCGCCTCCCCAGTTAAGCATTTCATCAGCTGAGTCATCAGGTCTGAGCTTCCCTCCTAGCGAAAGGGCAAACGCTGCCCCAGCAACACCTATGTTCCCTGGGAGTTTGGAAGGCAGGGAGGAGGGGTGCATGGGGCTCTTCCTGAGATTCTTCTGGACAGGGTGCAACACCTCAGCAGATCAACATCTGCTGTTGCTTTCAGAGCATAGGCAAGCATGTTTCTAAGATCTTTCCTGGCTTGCTTTAAAGGAAAATTATGACTTCGCTTTCACTTTTCACTTTCATGCGTTGGAGAAGGAAATGGCAACCCACTCCAGTGTTCTTGCCTGGAGAATCCCAGGAACTGGGGGGCCTCGTGGGCTGCCGTCTATGGGGTCGCACAGAGTTAGACACGACTGAAGCAACTCAGCAGTAGCAGCATTGACTTTTTCTGCTGTCTGACACAGAAACATTTTTCTCTCCATTTTGCTACGTTTTTCTCTTTTCTCGTATTTATGGGAGTTTGGACTAATATTTTTATTTGCTAAAGGTGGTTTTAAATTTGCACGTGTGAAGAAGAGATTAAACAGCTCTTCCCCTCTGCATCTCTGTCCTATTGCCTTACCTGTTCGAATGCATTGACCTTTTCCTCTAGACAGTTTCTTTAGCCTCACAATCATTTTCTTTCAAAATTCTAGGGACGTAGCTCCATTGCCTGAAGCCAGGATGACTTTCGGTTCTTTGGAGTTACCTGATTTGTTATTGTTGCTGTTGTTTCTGCTGGTTGTTATGAGTCCTTTCTTTGTGGCTGAAATTTGAAAGCATCACTACTCTAAGCCCAGGTGCTGGACCCTTTGATCTAATTTTTGCCTTGTTTTTGATGAGCCTTTTCAGTCTGAAGATCCAACTCTTTCCGTAACTCAAAATTTGTTCTATTCGTTCAGCACTTCTTCACCATTTGCTCCATGCTTTCTGACACATACATGAGATTTGTCTGAACTGTCATCTTTATCCCTTTTTTTCCCTCCCATTTTCACTTCCTCATCTTTCTCATATCTTTGACTTTCACTTTCAGGTACAGGAGAATTTCATTTTCTTAATCCATCTGATTTTCTGCAGCATTAAATCTGTTACTCAGAGCTTCCATTTGGGGTTTTTTAATTCCACCACTGTGTTCCTCATCTCCACATCTTCTTGTCTGATCTCACGGGTCTTTCTCTATGGCCATCTGCTCACCGTCTCCAGGTACAGTATCTTCCTGAAGGTTTTAAAGGATACACAATAGAAAACCTGTACTATTTTCTTATAGATGCCGTGTCACTGGAAATCATCTCTATAATATTCCTATATGTCTTTTTTTTTTTCTCTCTCTCTGTCAGTTCTTGTAAGTGGTAGTCCTTGATTGTTTATTTGGGGGATTCAACAGATTCTGACACATTTCACCCCTTCCAGATTCTGTGGGCTCGATGAAACTTAAAATTATTTACAGGGATTTATTTAGCCAGATCAGATACTCAGTGTGCTGTAGAGACTATGGAGGCAGCCTGAACCAGTGGCTGTAGCAAAGCAGACCATCACTTCATTAACAGGAGGCCTCTGCCCATGTTCCTTCTGACTCTCAGCAGCTAATACTAGGACAGAAATCCCAAGATTCATGCTCTCAGAGTATTGTGACTTTTCAAAAAAATCTTGATTCATGAATAGAAATTAAGTAGTACAACATTATATCCACTGTATCAACAAAGAAAAACCACATACTATGTCAACAGATACAGAAAAAGTATTTGACAAAATCTAACACCCATAACACTGGATGGCATCACTGACTCAATGGACATGAGTGTGAGTAAACTCTGGGAGTTGGTGATGGACAAGGAGGCCTGGCATGCTGCAGTCCATGGGGTTGCAAAAAGTTGGATATGACTAAGCGACTGAACTGAACTGAACCCAATCATTATAAGAACTCTCGGTAAACTAGGAATAGACAGAAACTTTCTCAACTTGATAGACAGTCTACAAAAAAACCTACATCTAATAACATAATCGATGGTGAGAAACTAGAAACTCTTAGTAAGACTGAGTACAAGGCAAGAATGTTGCTTCTCACCACTCCTTTTCAACACCATTCTGGAAGGTCTTGCTAATGCAATAAGGCAAGAAAAGGAATGAAAAAGAATACAGATTGGGAAGGAAGACATGTTGTAAGACTATCTCAGCTTTCTTCACAGTCCAACTCTCACATCCATACATGACTACTAGATAATATCAGATACACTTGCCCAGCCCCATGCTGATGGTTAGCTTACTTCAGAATTCATTGGTTGGTTGGTTTTTATTTGTAGATTAATATCATGGAGTCCCTGGTGCACCAGATGGTAAAGAACCCACCTGTAATGCAGCAGACCTGGGATCAATTCCTGGGTTAGGAAGATCCATTGGAGGTGGGCATGGAAACCCGCTCCAATATTCTTGCCTGGAGAATCCCAAGGACAGAGGAGCCTGGCGGGCTACAGTCCATGGGGTTACAATGAGTTGGACATGATTGAGCGACTAAGCACAGCACAATATCGACTTCCTTATTATTTCCATGTTCACTTAAATCTTTCTGAAACACAAAATAAGGCTTTTACAGAAATTTCTCCAATCTATTCATTTTTGTAAATAGAAATGTTCAGAATGACACTGGAATCAGTGACTACCTCTGAGAAGTGAGACCGGGGGTGAGAAGAGGTGATCATGTGATAGGAATGTGCTAATAAATTTCACTTTATATCCTTTTCTATTATCAGAGATTTTACAATTAAATGCAATGCTTTTCTAATTTTAATTAAAACATGTAAACAAGTAATGCTGCAATAACTGCACAAGCTGTTTTTCTTCTTTAGGGCTACGTCTCAGGGGAATTATCTAGATGTTAGATTACTGGGTTAAACGGTGTGCTCTAGAAACTGTGCCAGTTCCCGTGGTCTGGAGGGCTTTCAGAGGCGCAGCATTCTGCAAGAGGTTCCCATCATCAGAGGAAAAATAGAAGCAAGTATATACAAGTGAGTTTTGCCTTCAGTGTTTCACTCATGCCAAAAACTCATCTGGGGGAAATGCTGGAACGGGCGCTCTATGGTGCAGCTGCATCCTTGCCTAGGGGTTGTTCTGGACCAAAATCCCAAGGAGAGAGCCAGTGACCATCCCTTCTTGTGGAAACTCGGAGAGAACGTCAGTGCATTAAAGTGAACCAAATGGGCATGTAATTCAAAAGTCCAGTGTAGGCTTTGTTCTAACTGGCTCCCTCTTGTTTCTTGGAGATTCTCTGTTCCACCCATTTCCGTCTCTGGTTCTGTCTCAAGGTCACAAGCCGGGTCCACAGCACCCAAGGCTTCAGCGGCTCTGCTCACATCCAGAGGGAGAAAAATACTTCCCTGAGCTTCCTGCTGATTGGGCCAGTCCGTGGCCAGGTGACTGACACCTGCTGATTGACTTTGGCCAGCAGTTGCTAAAGCCAATCACAAGGCAGGAGGAGGTAGCTCCGATTGGCTCAAATCAACCAAGACACACCCCTAGAGCTCTGGAGAGACCAATCCCAATCAAGCAGGGCTGCTCCCCAGTGAAAGAGGTGCCCAGGCATGGCCGCGGAGAAACTGAGTGTGTCGCATAGTATTTCCCACAGATGGAAAGGAGAAAGTGCCCATCATGTATTGAGCCTATGTTGTGTACGAAGCTTGAAGAGGCTTTTGTTTAATTTACTCCTCCCAACAATTCTTTAAGATTGGCATCACTAATCTTTATTTCATAAAGAAAATGTCAGCTCAGGGAGTCTGAGTCATCTGCCTAACGCACACTGCTAATATACATCAAAGTTTATCTCACCAATTTCATATACTACTTGGCACAGCTTGCTCATGACCCTAAAGTACATTCAAGGTCAACATGATAAAGGCCCTTTAACATGGGCCTTTAAATTGTTTAAAAGTCAAATGAATTATTTGGAATACATCCATATATAGTTAAAACTAAAGTCAAAAGGAAAAGCAAAAATCCTTCTCATTTTTTTCCAGTTAAAGCATCTTCTAGCAGTTGAAGTATTCAGTTTGTCTTATCAGATTCTGGCGTAGATCCAGGTCATATCTATGAATCATAGCTGATGTAATGTGCGTCTTAGTAGAACTATTATGGATCTCCCAGGTGCTCGCACTTGACTGTCAGAAACCAGATCTCTGCCCAGGTCCCAGGTGAGCAATTATGATGTCATGAAGTGGTGCTTGGATACAGTTCAAAGAGCTGAGAACAAGTTATGAGACCAGGGAAAGCCAACAGCGGGGTTCCAGAGAGCTCACCCAGCCTCCCCTGGCCTTGCAGAGCTGCTGATGGAGTCACTCCTTGGGGAGCCCGGTGGGGAAAACTTGAGTCCGGGTGTGCACTTTCCCCGAGAGAAGAGGAGTTGGAGAGAGCTCTGTAACCCCTGGGATGGTGAGTCTTGCTGAAGATCTGTTCCCAGAACTCCATGGAAAGGCAAATTCCACATCACTCGCAAGTGCGGGCCTTTCTGCTCTGTTACTAGCACTTGAGATTGG
>SJYF01000057.1:5235068-5255830 GCA_006410515.1 Procapra przewalskii | reverse complement strand
ACCCCATGGACTGCAGCCCACCAGGCTCCTCCATCCATGGGATTTTCCAGGTGAGATCACTGGAGTGGGGTGCCACACTGAGTCAGTGATGCCATCCAGCATCTATGTTGAATATATTCCTAGCCCTTCCTTAACTGACATCATTTATGGATGTCTTCTCCTGGTGGATTGCCCATGGGCAAATTATAATTGCCTGAGGACTTTCTCGAGTACAAGTTCAGCTTGCTGTGGGTGGACAGGTATGGCAAAAAGGATAAGAAGGCTGGGATGGCCACTCCCCACTCTGGGCAGGGGGGTGTGCACGGAGGGGAGGGGAGCACCCAGGTCTATTATAAATCACTCTGAGCTTGTCTCTTGTTAGATAGCACATATCTTCCCTAACGGAATGGGCAGCAAAGACGTATAATAATAGGTGCTGCAAATATGTATAAACATCAGTTATCTTGAATTTCAAATATTAGTATAGGATGAAAATGGTTGTGTTTTCCTCATTATTCATTCAATATATTCTAGTCCATTTGTGTGATAATGAATTTCTTACACTCTCTGCACTGACTCATTCTGCTTCCTCCTGAAAGGACCTAATGAGAGCCTGGAACTGAGACAGCGGGAAGGAAGGGTGGCTGTTGAGTTTGGAGACAAGTACAAACCACTGTCTTCTTTCCAAGTCACCATGAGGTTTGGGTCTCGAGCCACCAGTGACCCTGGGGACCCAGGGGTCATCCATCCTATACCCTGCACCATATGTGTCCTTGTAACACATCAGGTGCCTCATTGCTAATGTTTGAAAGTTTGAGATCAAGAGATCTCAAACACTCATTAAGCCAGACTAAATGCTTGGACTTTCCCTAGCTGGACCGACTCAGGTGGAACCCACGAGCATGGTTATAGGAGAAGGCAGCCCTGGGAAGAACTGAGCTGACATTCACTCCGGACCAACTCGGGGTGGCTGGGGGGTCTCACTGCTCCAGTGCAGAGCTGCTGTAAACAACCTGTGTCCCTCGTGTCTTACTTTCAGCTTCCCCAGATAATGACACCTACTATTTTGTCTTGCCCATCTGCAGTGTTGACAAAAAGCTTGCCAGAGTGTGTGAGTGTTAGTGTCGGTCATGTTTGACTCTGCGACCCCATGGACTGTAGCCCGCCAGGCTCCTCTGTCCGTGCAATTCCCCAGGAAAGGATGCTGGAGCGGGTTGCCATTCCCTTCTCCAGGGGATCTTCTTGACCCAGGGATGGAACCTGTCTCCTGCATTACAGGCAGATTCTTTACCATTGAGCCACCAGGGGTGGCGCTAGAGAGCTGCTGTTTATTAAATATGTCAATGAGTGATACTATAACATGATAACATTGTTCACCGTCCCCATATGAAACATGAGAACGAGGTCTGTTACTTCTAGGCAACACTAGGAAAAGCTGGAATGCAGTCTCAGCTTTTCTCCACGAAGCACTGGTGGTCCAGCCTGCTCTCCAGAGAAAAGCTTCCCAGAGAACGGGCCCCACTCATGACCCTGGCTAGTCTGTCCAGCCCCTTCTCTGGGTAGGCGCTCAATACGTGACGCCCAGCAAACTCCAATCCAGATGAATGCCGCACCGTGCTTGGTCCGTGGAGTCACATCCAAGGAAGCAAAGAGGGGAGAGGAATTCAGATCTTTACATCAGGTTCTCCAAAATGCCCAAGGCAAGCAGACAACACAGAGAAGCCAGCTGTCCTTAATGCCCTTGCCTTTTATCTGTCTTCCTTCCTCTTGCTCCACAGCTGACAATGGCTTCCCCAAATGTGAGTCTCCTCCAAAAAAGCCCCTCAAAACTCCTCTGCAACTTGGCCACTCTGACTCCTGACCTTCTCTTCTCCTTGCTATTCTCCCAGAACTTGCAGAGTGTTTTCCCAACAGACACACTTTCTCTTTCAAAATACTTCTTTCTCTCTGCTCTAGGCTGTGAACACACGCACACATACACGCTAGTCAAGTCGGAAAAAAGACAGTGGCAGGTGTAGCAAGAATTCTCCCAGTTTTCCTGTTGAGAATGGTAGGATTCAGAGGAGGGACCCTGAGGTGAAGATATTCTGTATTTTGCCTCGGGTCAGCTACCACTTCTGCACCTGCTGTCCTGGGGACACCTGCAAGGCCCTTAGCCAGAAGAAACTGCTTTAGGGACTAAGAGATGCCCATTATTTTATTGGCTTCTCTTGTTCTGGTTTTGTTTTCCAGAAAGGTTTAACTTCCGTTTCTTGCTTTGTTCACATACAAGATTTCTGTTTGAGAGCTTCCCAAGTGGCGCTAGTGGTTAAGAACAAAACAAAACAAGATTTCTGTTTGAAATAGAGACACAGATATAGAGAGCAAATAGGACACCAAGGGGGAAAAGAGGGGAGAGGGATGAATAGAGGTTGGGACTACATACATACTCTATGCTACTATGCATATGGCATCGCCGATTCAATGCACGTGAGTCTGAGCAGACTCCGGGAGTTGGTGATGGACAGGGAAGCCTGACAAGCGGCAGCCCACGGAGCTGCAAAGTCGAACACGACTGAGCAACTGAAATGAACTGAACTGGTAAAACTGATAACTAATGAGAACCTACTCTGTAGCTCAGGGAACTCTGTTCGGAGCTCTGTGGTGACCTAAATGGGAAGGAAATTCAAAACAGAGGGGGTATATGTATATGCATGGCTGATGCACTCTGCTGCACAGTAGGAACTAACGCAGCATTATAAAGTGACTACACTTCAGTAAAAATCGATTTTAAAAGTAAGTAAAAAGGGAAAAAATCTCCTGTATCATATCCTAATTTTAACAGTCTTAAATTTGCCTATTTTAGCATTGTAAAATCTTCTCTGCGGACTACTATGATTCTCCTTGCACAGAGTAAACACTTGGTGATGAGAATGTGTTGTTTTGAGACATCGTAACCATCAAGGTCCTTTTGGAGAAGGAGCCACTTCACGGGCTCTGTGCTCCGGGGGCCCGAGCTGGGTTTAATGTTCTTGCATCTTGAGCTTCTTCGTGTCTGCACTAGGCTCTGCGTATTATGTAGCTAGTTTTGTTTGGCAAGGCGCCTTTTCTAAAATTCATACCGTCATGTATGTCTTTGATCACTGGATGCTGAGAAAATTGCACACCTTTGTGCCCTGTGATGGCAGGTCCACCCGGAAAGGACCATCCCTCTGAGACCTGGGCAGGATATGGCTGAATTTCCCACTTGGTTTCCATGGAAGGAAGCCTAGGAGAGGCTCTGTGATCAGGCTCTTTTAAAGCATTCCTAGGCAGCCTGCTTTGAAAGTGATATGTTTCCAGTAAGACTGGAATGCGTTAATATGCAAAAATATGTTTTTACAAACTCCAGTGCCGGAAAAAAAAAGAAGACTGAACAAGAAAAGAATCCTATAATATGTTGATGGGCTGTCGGATGCTCTTCCAGCTCTTAAAGGTGCCCTGGGTCTGCAGATTTGGTGAGCTTCCGGCCCCCAGCCGCCCCGCACCCACGTCCCCTGCACACCCATCATCGCAGTACCTCTTCCGTCACGTCTCCCAAGAGGCCAGTCTCAGTCTCAGCCACGGCCTGTGATCCATCGTGACTTACTTCCTGCCCGAATCCTCCCAGAATCGAGGCCCCTCTTGACCCTCTGTGAGATCACCCCCTCTCTCCTGTTCTTCCCAGACCCCTTCCCTTTGTGCCCTGGAGCCAGCAGGACAGAAGCCTGGAGACGCAGCTCCTTTCTCTCAGTGGATTCCACACAGAATCTCTTGCTCATCTGCTAGAGCGGTCAGCAACCCTCCCTGCCACCCTTCTCCCTGGATTTCTCACCGCTGAAAAAGCCGGCCTCGCCAGCTCAGCGGGCAGCCCTCACTGAACAAGGGTCTTGACCTGTCACAGATTCCCAGTGTGCGCAGCAGGTGTGAAAAGCAAAGCAAAGCACAGCCTGTCAGTGTGCAAAATGTGTTTGCATTGTCCCCAAAGTCTGAGAGAAAATATTTTTTCTAATTAACACCGTAAGAGCCGCCAAACTAATTTTCTTTCTCTTTCATACCCAAAATTTCATAAATTGTTCCTGTTTTAACAAAGAAGAAAAATGTAGTTCACATGCCAGATATTGTGAAGCTCATCTGGGAAATAAATTCCTAAGACTATCTAACACATTTTTCAAAAATAAGGATGGTGAGGTGAGACATACCCTAAAGAATATTTCAGGCAAAGCAAGGACAACAAAAAATTAAAACAGTACGATGTTGGCCCAGGAGCAATTAACACAGAAAAGCAAAAATACATGTTATAAAGAAATGTAGCATATGACAAAGATAAAATTGCAAATTGGTAACGAAATGAAGGATTTTTTCATCAAAATCACATTTGGACAGTTAGTTAAGAGTTTGGGAGATATGATTAAGCCCTTACTTTTCATCTTAAACCAAAATGAATTCCTGACAGATGAAGGATTTATATCCTTAAAATTTATCCAAAATTCATCCAAAGCCATAAAAATAACAGAAAACTACTGGTGAAAGATTTATATTACATGAAAGTGAAATGGGGACTTAGAAACTCAACACCCAAGACAGGCAAGTCCTGGATGGTTTCCACCAAGACTGCCAGACAGTTACAAGATCTGAAACACAGGGTACATTCGTTGGCCCACGTCTCACATGTATAAATGTCCACAAGTTACAAATCAGGTTAGCGTTTTGTTAAAGTAAACATGATGCATCCTTCTAACTTGACAAATATGCTATCACAACAAACAACAAAAGCAAAACAATTTCTCCTAAAGCCATGGTGTTTATACGAATGGAAGTTGGCAAAATATCAAAAACCAAAGTCAACCATGATTATGCTGTGTCTGGATGTTCTGTCACTAAGCCAGCAATGTTTGGGGAAGTCATGTAACAAATGTGTGCATAATTAGCATGTTATATTTATTCAATACAATTATTTTCTTGTTTTCACTTCAGCAAAAATCACTATATTATTTTTTCCTCATAATTTGCACTCCATTGACACTAATGATTTAAAGGATTACAGAGTAAAATTTAATTGAATTTTGAATGTGCAAAATTTTAATTATTTTCTTCAAAAATAGAAATTGAATGAAGATTTTTAAAAAACTCTAAAATTACTTCCATGAGTTTTCAAAGAATATCTTTCTTCTAAAATATTCAAGACTTTGGTACTTCCCTGGTGGTCCAGTGGTTAAGACCCTGACCTTCCACTGCAGGGCACACAGGTTCAATCTCTAGTCCAGGAACTAGGATCCCACATTACATGCAGTGTGAGAAAAATAAAATAAAACATTCAAGCTTTCGATTAAAATTAAAAGACCAAATTTTAATTCATGGCTTTGGAATTTTTAATCACAATTATCTTCAAATTTATTTTTATTACATCTTACATAACATTTTAATAAAAATTCGCTGTCCTTATTGCCAATAGAAAGAAATAGAATCAGGCTTCACACGCATTATATTTACAAATACATATGTGTATGTATATGTATGCTGTTAGTCTTTACAGAGAGAGTGCAATGAGTGCACGTGTATAGAGAGAGACAGAGATACTGTGAACTATTCAGTAGGGCAACATGGTCTTTCCCCACCACGTGCAACTGTGAATGGAAAGACCTCCAGATTCAAGACTTTGCACTTGCAAAGAGACTAGAAAATGGACTCTCAATCCAACCAAGAGTATCATGATACTGGAGGCTGTATGTTTATCACACTTAAGAGGCATAGTCGGACCAATCTGTCCTTTTTCTGCCCAAAGCCCTTGAGTCAGGTGGTTCTCCCCACTCAGCAACAAGCAGCTCTTCCCAACTTTAGCCTCACACAATACACACACCATCCTCGGGTGGAGACACAGTTCCCTTTTTTGGAGAGGACATGGGTAAGAGGTGAGGAAGTTTTCAAGAAGCTGAATGATGTAAATCAAAATAGCTGTTATTTAGGGCATGGACCCCACTGTGCCCATGCTGGATACACCCAGTCCCTAAGAGGCATTGGCTTTGATAATACTGAAAAAAATCACTTTCTCATAAAACAAACTAGAACCCTTGAATAAAATTTAAAATGAACTAGCAAGCTGGAATATACATCTGCCACATACACAATAAAGCAGGGTTTAACAGCGCTACTATTAAAAAAAACAAACCTCACACAAGTGTTTTTATAAGTGCTCTTAAAAGAAGATATGTAAGGAAAACGACACCAAATAATTCACTAGAGAAAAACTATGGATGACTATATATGGCATACATGGAAAGACCTCCAGATTTAAGAATTTACACACAAAAAGAAGCAAGAAAGTGGATACTCAATCCAACCAAGAAGCTGTATCTTAACATGCAAGACTGTATTTATTTCATATTTTCCAAGAGGTGCAGTTTGACCCATGTCTTTCTCTCCCCAAAAAGATTATGGTAAACAAAAACAATTTGATTTTATAAATATATACATAAGATATGTATTATAGAAGTATATTTTTAAAGATATAATATATCAGTTTAGTACAGTTCAGTTGCTCGGTCGTGTCTGACTCTGTGACGCCATGAACTGCAGCACGCCAGGCCTCCCTGTCCATCACCAACTCCCAGAGTTCACTCAAACTCATGTTCATCGAGTTGGTGATGCCATCCAGCCATCCCATCCTCTGTCTTCCCCTTCTCCTTCTGCCTCCAATCCCTCCCAGCATCAGAGTCTTTTCCAATGAGTCAAATGAGTCAAATGAGGTGGCCAAAGTATTGGAGTTTCAGCGTTAGCATCAGTCCTTCCAATGAACACCCAGGACTGATCTCCTTTAGGATGGACTGGTTGGATCTTCTTGCAGTCCAAGGGACTCTCAAGAGTCTTATCCAACACCACAGTTTAAAAGCATTAATTCTTCAGTGCTCAGTTTTCTTCATAGTCCAACTCTCACATCCACACATGACCACTGGAAAAACCGTAGCCTTTACTAGACGGACCTTTGTTGGGAAAGTAATGTCTCTCCTTTTCAATATGCTGTCTAGGTTGGTCATAACTTTCCTTCCAAGGAGTAAGTGTCTTTTAATTTCATGGCTGCAATCACCATTTGCAGTGATTTTGGAGCCCAGAAATATAAAGTCTGACGCTGTTTCCACTGTTTCCCCATCTATTTGCCATGAAGTGATGGGACCAGATGCCATGATCTTCGTTTTCTGAATGTTGAGCTTTAAGCCAACTTTATCACTCTCCTCTTTCTCTTTCATCAAGAGGCTCTTTAGTTCCTCTTCACTTTCTGCCATAAGGGTGGTGGTATCATCTGCATATCTGAGGTAATTGATATTTCTCCTGACAATCTTGATTCCAGCTTGTGCTTCTTCCAGCCCAGCATTTCTCATGATGTACTCTGCATAGAAGTTAAATAAGCAGAGTGACAATACATAGCCTTGACGTACTCCTTTTCCTATTTGGAACCATGTTGTTCCATGTCCAGTTCTAACTGTTGCTTCCTGACCTGCATATAGGTTTCTCAAGAGCCAGGTCAGGTGGTCTGGTATTCCCATCTCTTTCAGAATTTTCCAGTTTGTTGTGGTCCACACAGTCAAAGGCTTTGGCATAGTCAATAAAGCAGAAATAGATGTTTTTGTGGAACTCTCTTGCTTTTTCCATGATCCAGCGGACGTTGGCAATTTGATCTCTGGTTCCTCTGTTTTCTAAAACCAGCTTGTACATCTGGAAGTTCACGGTTCACGTATCGCTGAAGGCTGGCTTGGAGAATTTTGAGCATTATTTTACTAGCATGTGAGATGAGCGCAATTGTGTGGTAATTTGAGCATTCTTTGGCATTGCCTTTCTTTGGGATTAGAATGAAAACTGACCTTTTCCAGTCCTGTGGCCACTGCTGTTTTCCAAATTTGCTGGCATATTGAGTGCAGCACTTTCACAGCATCATCTTTCAGGATTTGAAATAGCTCAACTGGAATTCCATCTCCTCCACTAGCTTTGTTTGTAGTGATGCTTTCTAAGGTCCACTTGACTTCACATTCCAGGATGTTTGGCTCTAGGTGAGTGATCACACCATCGTGATTATCTTGGTCATGAAGACCTTTTTTGTACAGTACTTCCGTGTATTCTTGCCACCTCTTCTTAATATCTTCTGCTTCTGTTAGGTCCATACCGTTTCTGTCCTTATCGAGCCCATCTTTGCATGAAATGTTCCCTTGGTATCTCTAATTTTCTTGACGAGATCTCTAGTCTTTCCCATTCTGTTGTTTTCCTCTATTTCTTTGCATTGATCGCTATAGATAGACTTCAAACTTAACAATAGGCCTTCCCTTCCTAGTAAAGGAGCCATAATGGAGATCCTAGGCAAACTCAAGGCTGCTATCTGCATGCTTAAAAAAAGACCTGCCTTTTGAGAGCCACATCCTTGGTGGCTCAGATGGTAAAGTGTCTGCCTATGATGCAGGAGACCTGGGTTCAATCCCTGAGTCGGGAAGATCTCCTGGAGAAAGAAGTGGCAACCCACTCAGTATTCTTTCCTGAAAAATCCCAAGGATGGAGGAACCTGGTAGGCTACAGTCTATGGGGGTCGCGAAGAGTTAGACACGACTGAGCAACTTCACTTTCACTTTTGAGAGAAGCAAGAATGGGACCCCACAGGAAGGGAGGCTGGGAGAACCATAAGAGCATCAAGGATGCAGTTTCAGGAAGCCGAGTGGTGGTGATCGAAGGCTGCAGAGTGACCCAGGAGGGGAGGTTCCTCCTTACTTCACCTGTAGAATCCAGAGAGGCAGGAAAAGACAGGCTCCCCTGGGATCCGTCGTGGTCAGGGTGACAGAGGGTAACCATCGCCAGTGTGGCTCGGAGTGCCCATGAGGTGTGAACAGTTGTGCCAGACACTTTCAGGGGCACCTGTTAGAAATCTGACAGCCTTTGAGAAAAAAATAGTCCATGGCTCTCGGGAAGTCACCAGGCACCTCTAAAAAGAGATGAGTCAGTGAACTAATGGCTTTGCCAAAAACAGACTTGCAAATCCAGGACCCAGTCCTATTTTCAATAGTCACAGCCTCTACCAGCGCAGAAATCAAAATCACCAGCTTTTCCTTGGAGTTATTGGACTCTATCTACAATATCACTTCTATTTCATAAAATACAGAACTAAGAATTTTCTGCTATTATTATTAATTTATGGTGGTGCTAGTTATAAAGAATTCACCTGCAATGCAGGAGACTTAAGAGATGCAGGTTCTGCCCCTGGGTTGGGAAGATCTCCTGGAGGAGGGTATGGCAACCCACTCCAACATTCTTGCCTAGAGAATCCCATGGAGGAGCCTGGCGGGCAATGGTCCACAGGTTCGCAGAGTCGAACATGACTACAGCAACTTAGCACAAACAACATTATTAATTTAAGCTAGCAATAAACATTTAACCAGAATTTTAGAACAATGAGACTAAAAATCAATTATTTTTATTTGCTATTAACTGCTAAACAAAGGACTTTATAAGTCATTTCTGTCTAACAAAAGACTTTATAAGTCATTATTTTAAAAAATATTATAAGAGCCAAGGCTTGGAAACCACTCCTATTTGCCACTATATCATAGATTTATGTACTAAATAATAGTGGCCCAGATAGAATTATGACATACCTTTTTCTAAGTCATCCTTTTATAGCCACATTCTCACTGGGATACTATGCTAAAAATAGTGTTACTAATTTTATCCTACATTTAACTAAACTGAGGTAATTACAATCCTAAATGTTAGTTTTTTAAAAAATAGCTCTTTTCTATTGATCCAGTAGATTCTTGCCTTTGGCTCCTCTCCTGGGCCTCCCAGGGCAGATTGCCATCTCTAGTCCATTAAGAAGTGCTCCCCAGAAATAGCACTTGATCCTGGATATAACAAACAAATCACAAACAAAGGGTTAATTGCTTGCCACCTTCAAAGGTGGTTTCTAAAGCAGAACTTTTGGATTACACGTGAAATTGTTTTTGCTAAATAAGCACCATCTAGAAAAACAAGGATGAGTGTAAATCTACACCCTTCTTGAATCTGCTCTAGCAGGATGTGGAGGGCATTAGCTCAGAGCAGCTAGCTCTGGCCGAGGTCATTGCCTCTTGCCTCCCCAGAGCTCCAGTGCCAGAGGTCAATGTCCCCTTCTAAGCCGTGTGGATTCCAAGGCCTCAGAAGCCTTGCCTCTCTCTCCACTACTGTTCACCAGTGACTCCTCTAAGTTTTTATTACTTACATTGTTATTATTACTTGCACCATGCTGTTCTGCCATGGAGCTAGAGAGACTGAAGAGTTTTCATAAAATGCGCTGATATGATAAAGGCACAATCAGACTTCCAATACATGCAGATCAGTGCATAATTTTAATTACACAGTGCATAATTTTAATTCACGGAAGTTACACAAACAACATTTCTGAGACACTGTCTCCCCATCACAGTGCTTGTGTTCACGTGTGGCTGGACATCAGCCACAGGTCTGAATTCACATCATACTCGGCACCTCTGTTTTCTGATAAGCCTGAGAGTGCAGGCATATAGAAGGTGCTTGTTAAGTGTTTGTTTAATGAGTGTGCACACTCCATGAGACCTTGAACTGCTCACTTCTCATGGCCAGTTCTGTAGGAGAGAAGCCCTTGGCACGGACACTAGACTTCCCTGGGGCAGGGTGGATGCTGGGAGGACTTCCAGAGAGGCTCCATCCAGAGAGAAGCACCAGGTGGAACGGATACAAAGCGGCCCTTTGCATACGGCTCAGGAAATCGACAGCAAGGCCATAGCAGGAGGCCTGTTGACTGGGATGGAAGATGGTCAGACATCAGGTGGTGACACTGGGCTATGGAGGGAGGGCAGCACAGGAGAGTGTTAGGCTTCAGTCCCTGAGATGGACACGCCAAAACTGCAGGCCAGGGACAGAAGTGGAAGTGAGACAAACCCCAGACCCATCACAGGAGGGAGAAAAAAGGACCCGAACCAAGGTCCACGTGGAATGACTCTGATGGTTCTAAGTCCAGCATCTTGGGGCTTAAGAACCATCTTGAGCTCAAGAACCAAGCTGCTGCCTGTTCAGAGAGAGGCTAGTTGCAAAGGTGAAATCTTGCTAAGCCTCTCAGGCTTGCTCTGGACAAGTTTAAATATCTGTTCAGGAAGGAAAAAGGAAGGATGGAATGTCCCTATAACCCCAGCGAAAGAAAGATGAGGGACTTTGAGGCTGGGCTATGGAAAAAGTAGGAACTGCCCTAGAAAATATGATTAAACAGAAGTCATTCCACCAAGGCCATAAAATCATTTTATTTGATCCAGTGATTATAAAAACCTTATTGTCAAATGGGGAGAAAAGGGAGGAGGCAATAATTAGGATGTGTTCCCAAACTTAATTGCTTTTAAAAAAAATCAGATTTCTGTTCCATAAGGAAACAGTACGTACCAAGAGAAGAAAATCACAAAGAAACTTTTCTTTAATTTCTACTACTATAGACTCTGCGTTCCTGCTGCTGCTGCTGCTGCTAAGCCGTTTCAGTCGTGTCCGACTCTGTGCGACCCATAGACGGCAGCCCACCAAGCTCTGCCATCCCTGGGATTCTCCAGGCAAGAACACTGGAGTGGGTTGCCATTTCCTTCTCCAATGCATGAAAGTGAAAAGTGAAAGTGAAGTCGCTCAGTCGCAACCCCATGAACTGCAGCCCACCAGGCTCCTCCGTCCATGGGATTTTCCAGGCAAAAGTACTGGAGTGGGGTGCCATTGCCTTCTCCCTCTGAGTTCTTAGATCACACCTATTAGTTCCTACTATTGTTAGGAAAACTGTAAAAGTGTTTGTATGTGCTCAAGTTGCTCAGTTGTGTCCGACTTTTTATGAACCTATGGACTGTAGCCTGCCAGACTCCTCTGTCCATGCAGTTCTCCAGGTAAGAAGACTGGACTGGGCTGCCATTTCCTTTTCCGGGTTATCTTCCCAGCTTAGGGACTGAACCTGAGTCTCCTGCATTCCTGCACTGACAGGCAGATTCTTTACCACTGAGCCATCTGGGAAGCCCATAAAAGAGTTAACAGTGGGGAAAAAAATTCCTGGATGTCTGGGGTAGCACGCCTTTAAAGCCAAGGTCCCTGTTCAGTGTCTTTGAATTATCTTACAACTTTGTAAAATTTTAGAAAATTGATATTAATATGAATTATTTTTGCACATAAAAATACAAATTATTTGTTTTGGTGGAATGCAACTGATTACTGACCCATTTGCATCTATTTACAGGATCATTTCTGCATCCTTTTTCTGCTGTTGTATGTGTAATGAACTTGGCTGTAACATCTTCCTGGGGCTCCCTCATCTATTAATGACTTAAAATATATGACATGTGTTCCTCCTAAATCAGTATGAGTCATGTTTATATCTCTCTTAAAGAGTCTCTGTTAATACTACAAAATGGTTGAGAATACGCAAATGGAAAGATACTGGAACAAAAATGAATAAGTTAAAAAGACAGAACAAAAGAACATTTGTGGCAGCAGAACTGTGAACTGATCATTGGAAGACCTGAGCTCCAGTCCTAGGGCTGGTGTTGACTGCGAGACGCAGGGCAAGGTCGAGGAAAGGGCATGGTGGGACTCAGTTTCCCCCGGGGGCAATGAAGGTGAGCTACCCTGGCTCCGGTCTCTGTGATCCCATACTGTCAAATGCAGCCCAATTGGTCTTCGAACCTGTGGCTTATAATCAAATACAAGGTGAAATCCTTTCATATCTTAATGTATGTGGGTTGCAGGGGCAGGGGAGGAGAGGGACTTCCCTGGTGGCTCAGACAGGAAAGAATCTGCTGGTAACGTGGCAGACTACAAAGGCAAAATCCTTTCATATCCTAATGCACGGCTCTAAATCATCACATATTGGGTTGAAATACAGTCTTCTCAACAGAAAGTAAAAGCCTCTTGTTTATCCATCACTAACCAGGAGAGCTGTCAGCACCAGCCTCCAGTCTGGACACGCCTGAGGAAGAGCTGCCAGGATGATCAGAAGGGCTCTGATCTCTTAACAGGGCACCTGGGAAGGAGGGGGATGACTAATGGACCCCACAGGCTGAACCCACAGCCCAAGGTTTAATGACCAGCAGTGACCACGTCCAGAAGAGAGACGTCAGTGCAATTATCCTATAGTAGAAAGAGCAGCCATTCTGACCCACAAGCTATCATTAGTCAACGGATATGTGACAGCCTTTGCAAAATTCAGTTTGAAATAAAGGAATAATAAAGGTAAAACTGAACTGAAATCGAAAGCCATTACCTCTGAATACATGTGTATATATGAGTGTATGTTGCTGTTGTCTAGTCGCTAGCTCATGTCTAACTCTTTTGCAACCCCATGGACTGTAGACCGCCAGGCTCCTCTGTCCATGGGATTTCCCAGGCAAGAATACTGGAGTAGGTTGCCATTTCCTTCTCCAGGGAATCTTCCTGAGCCAGGGATTAAACCCACATCTCTTGCATTGCAGGTGAATTCTTTACCACTGAGCCACTTGGGAAGTCCATGAGTGTATACATATTGAGAATATACATTTTTATTGTTGTGTATATTTTTCTGGGCTCCAAAATCACTGAAGATGGTGACTACAGCCATGAAATTAAAAGACTCTCACTCCTTGGAAGGAAAGTTATTACCAACCTAGACAGCATATTAAAAAAGCAGAGACATTACTTTGCCAAAAAAGGTCTGTCTAGTCAAGGCTATGGTTTTTCCAGTAGTCATGTATGGATGTGAGAGTTAGACTATAAAGAAAGTTAAGCACCAAAGAACTGATGCTTTTGAACTGTGGTGTTGGAGAAGACTCTTGAGAGTCCCTTGGACTGCAAGGAGATCCAACCAGTCCATCCTAAGGGAGATCAGTCCTGGATGTTCATTGGAAGGACTGATGTTGAAGCTGAAACTTCAGTACTTTGGCCACCTGATGTGAAGAGCTGATTCATTTGAAAAGACCCCGAAGTTGGGCAAGATTGAGGGCAGGAGGAGAAGGGGATGACAGAGGATAAGATGGTTGGATGGCATCACCAACTTGATGGGCATGGGTTTGGGTGGACTCCTGGAGTTGGTGATGGACAGGGAGGCCTGGTGTGCTGCAGTTCATGGGGCTGCAAAGAGTCAGACACGACTGAGCAACTGAACTGAACTGAGTCACTAAGTCATGTCCAACTCTCACCCACATACCTTCATATATATATAGAGAGATATTCAGAACAGCTAACAGTGAAATATTTCAAATATCTGTGAATTTTAAAAAATTATTTATTTGCAAATCTTTATGGAGTACTTAGAGGCCTAGATTTAACTTGGCAAGGAAGAGGGGAGAAAGATTCTCTTACCAGCTGGCCACCACTTTAGAACAAGCTGACTGTCTCTCAGGATGGCTTGAGAGAGACTCTTGTGAGTGACTGTGAATCTGAACTGTCCATCCAGAGGGAGGAGGGAAAGAAAATGGACCCTCCGGCCTCTAGCCCTGGTTGGTCAAAGCTTGTTCATCAGAGCACTGGGGCCCTGACTTTCTGGACTGGGGCTCGCATGACCCTGGTGATGCCCCCGTGGTCCACCCTTAGTGACAACGGGGACGCCCGGAAGCAGGAGATGAGACAGCGGCTGTGAGAAGGGGCACGGTTGGATCCTGCCCTCAGACCACGCGAGGGACTGGGGCAGCCCCCTCGGTGGTCCCTAAGGTGGCAGTGGCCTGACCTCCTCACTGGCCGCATGCAGATGTGGGCCCTGCACATAACTGCATCCCAGACACACAGCAAAGTTCCCAGGGTCTTTATTCATAATTCTAACTTGGCTTCATTTACTATCTTCCTTTTATTTTTCTTGAGAATGTCCAATCACTTCTGTATTCACATGTCAAATGAGCAGCCTCCATCTTTGCATCCCTTTCCCTTCATCTCATGAATCAGCATGAAATGCATTTTAAAACAACCCTTTAGGGAGAGTCACATTTTCAGCATGTTCACTAACCTAGAGGGGAAAAAATCGTATTTTAAAGACGAAAGTTCACTGTCCGTAAATTGCCCCTCGAGCCCATAAAATCCTGGTCCTGGAACCTGTGCATGTTTTACAACTCGCTTCTTGTTAGCAGGCCCTAAATCTTCCACAAAGGAGTCATTAAGTAGAGAAATGCTAACCAGCAGATGGGCCTCATTTTCTCTTGTCTGGCAGAGTGCATATTTCTACCTGGATTGATGGCGGTCCCTCTAACCCAGTGCTCTCTTTCTGAGTCCCATTTGACATACGTCTACAGTCACACCCAGCGGGACCTTGACCTCTGGTTCTTCCCCCTCAGCGATGTTTCTCTGCTTCCTCTGCTGTTGCTCTTGATCTCTAATTATAGGTGCCATACTTAGTGTACCCTTTGCTGACGCAAACACATGCTGAAGAGCAAATAAGAGCTTCTGGCATGTGTCCACGGCAGTGTGGCAAATGACTCAGCCTCACAAGTAAAAGAGCTCCATAGGTGAATGGTCCAGAGAGCACCAGCCTGCAGAGAAGGTTCCGATCCCTATAGTGACGGTTCCCAGACTCTGCCATTGAGCAGGCCACCATCTGCAATGTCAGCTCCCAGCCACCTCACTCCCAGTCATTGCTAGAACCCCCCAGGGAATCATCTTAGAGACCACACGTGCCGTCTGGTCTCTGCGGTGATGTGCAGCTAAGTCTCCAGTCACGGGCCGCCCAGGTTCACATTCAAGTCAAGGTGCCAGGGCTCCCCTTCCTAAAGAAGTTTGCTGTCCTTTGCCTATTGTTTGTTTCCTTGCCCAGGGATGCTTTTTTCTTGAAAAGATGAGATAAGAAGCTACAATGGCTCTTGATAGCCCTGCCACTCCAAGGTGGCCCAACTCTTCAACAAGGGTGGGCTGGGGACTTCCCTGTTGGTCCAGGGGTTAAGAACCCACCTTCCAATGCAGGGGACTTGGGTTCAATTCCCGCTCAGGAAACTAGGATCCCACATACCGCAGGGCAACTAAGCCCACTCATGCGGTAGAACCCCCCACGCCACACCAAAGACCTCGAGTGCTACAACTGAGACCCAGTGTGGCCAATAAGTGAATAAATATATATATGTATATTTTAAAGAAAACAAGGTTTGGCTGAGGAGAGGACTCCCTTAAGGGATGTCACTGGGGCCTCATGAGGCCTCTTGCATCAGCTACAGAAAGCTGACTCCTGGTCACGGAGCTTAGCTCCAGCCAGTAGCGTGGATTGTGTTGAGTCAGAGCTGGGTGGTCAACAGATCCAAGGATCCCTGGGGGAGGACTGTGCCTCAGGTGATAAGAAGGTGCATCCCCACTGCCTGAATCTTCAGAGTGATGGACTTGTCCTGATTTGCCTAAAACATGTTCTGAGAGCTGACTTAGTCTTGGGCAAACAAGACGGTTAGTCATCTACCCACATTTTGTGAGTTCTTCCCTGCTTTAGTGGAGAAGGAAATGGCAATCCAATCCAGTACTCTTGCCTGGAAAGTCCCATGAACAGAGAAGCCTGGTAGACTACAGTCCATGGGATCGCAAAGAGTCTGACACGACTGAGTGACTTCACTTCTTTATTATTCTTCTTTCCCTGCTTTAGAGACCTTGAACTGGTGGTCGAGGCCCCTCCTACCTATTTTCTCAAAGGGGCTTCTCCGATGGCTCAGCAGTAAAGGATGTGCTTGCAGTGCAGCAGATCGGGTTCTGTCTCTGGGTCAGGAAGATCCCCTGGAGGAGGAAATGGCACCCCACTCCAGTACTCTTGCCTGGAAAATCCCATGGACAAAGGAGCCTGGTGGGCTACAGTCCATGGGGTCTCAAGGAGTCGGACATGACTGAGGGACTGAGCATTCCTGCAATTACATTAATATTTCCTAAAGGTATCACAGTATTCCAAACAAAAAGCATCTCCTTAGGGAACAGCACCATCCCTCATTCTAAATCTGTGTATATTCCCCCCTTTTCATGAGAACTCCATCCTCATCTCCTCTTGCAACTTCTAACGCGACACAGAAGTTTCCCTCTTCTGGTGGTGTTAAAATAACCAAACTATAAATCCCCTTGGTTTGAACCATGTTGAGTATAGCCAAAATAATCTCTGCCCCCAGTGCCCATCCCAAAGTAAAGTCAGAGGGAAGAGGATTTCCTGTGCCAGCACCCTAAAGTGAAGTCGCTCAGTCATGTCTGACTCTGCGACCTCATGGACTGTAACATACCAGTCTCCTCTGTCTATGGGATTTTCCAGGCAAGGGTGCTGAAATGGGGTGCCATTTCCTTCTCCAGAGGATCTTCCTGACCCAGGGATGGAACCCGGGTCTCCCATATTGCAGGCAGACGCTTTCCCGTCTGAGCCAGCAGGGAAGCGTGCCGGCACCATAAGACATCGCAAATGTATGCGAATGCAAGACATTCGCATTCGCAAGCGTCTCCTGCTTCCTCCGCTTTGAGCAAGCTGCCACCTCAGGCTCTTTGCACTTGCTATTCTTTCTGAAATAGTCTCTCTTGGCTTTACATGGCTCACTTTCAGACCTCCTTAGAGAGGTCTTCCACAACTGCATTCTAAAGTATGTCCCCATTATCTCCATAAAGGTATGCTGCTTCATTTCTCTTTATAGCTTTATTATCACCTGTCCCTCATACAGCTATCTGCCTAATAGGTAGTTTCTCCACAAAAATGTAATCTGTGTTAGAAAGGGACGAACTACTCTCTTCACTGCTGTGACTCAAGGCCTAGAATAGTGTTTGCAATATAGTAAGTGCTCAACTAGAAAATACTGGCTTAGGGGCCTCCTGGTGGTCTGGTGGCTGAGACTGCATGCTCCCAAGGCAAGGAGCCCAGGTTCAATCCCTGGTCAGGGAGTTATATCCCACATGCTGCAACAAAGATCCTGCAAGCTGCAACTAACACCCGGTGCAGCCAAATGAACACATAAATATCTAAAATAAAATAAAATTACAGGTTCCTATCTTTGAATCCAAATAGAGGAACACAATTCAAAAAAATAACAATGATAACAATACTGGTTTAATGTATAGAAGTTAGCATCATTCACTCAGAGTTGCTTCAAACCACCCTCCCTACCTTATATAGTAGTCCAGTGACTGCTCCCCTCTCCAAGCCTTCTCCAAGTTCTCTAGGAAAGTCTAGATGTTTCGTGGATACTTTTGGTTCTTAAAATCTGGGATTTTCAATATAGTTCCATTTAGGTGCCTTATCTCCACACTTCTTGGGCTGTCTCTCTTCCAGTTGTATTGAAATTTGGCTTTTTCTTAGTTCATGAGTGTTATGCTCCGAGTCCAAGTCTCCGACCTGACCGAATGAACAAGTCAACCATGGTCATGCAAAAGCATGAAGGGGTTTTATTGACTAACTCGAGTTAGGGCTCTCCCGTCACATCCAATGCAGTGGAGTGGAGCAAGAGAGCCCCAAGCCCACATTAACAGCAGTATTTACAGGTTTGCAGGGAATTGACAAGGGCTGATGGGAGGTTACAGGGAATTGGCAAGGGCTGATTGGCTAATCTCTATTGGGTGCAGGGGTTTCCTTGTATTTACTAATTGGTTAATCTTTATTGGCTGCAGGGGGATGTCTTTTACGTCCTGATAAACTCAACCCAGTTTACAGGGAGTATGCTGATTAGACAAGCCCTGGCATCTGCAGGGATGACCTCACTGGTCAATGACTCAGCTTTGCCCATAAGGCCTATCTTAGTCCCTGAAGTCTACCATGGCGTCCGTTAGGTCCCAACAATGAGAACCTCAGAAAAGACATTTGTGTTGAAAAAGATGGAAATAGTTGTATTCTGACAATGTTAGCAACTTAAAAGTTAATACTGATAGAACATAGACAGAAAGTCAGTAAAGATAAAGGAAACCTATTGATAGAAAACCAACATATTGGTTGGGAAACCAATGTATTGCTAGAAAACTCCACCCCATAAATGCAGTTCTTTACATTTGCTATTTTTTTCTGGATATGCCTTGAAGCTTGTGTTATCTTAGTTCCCTAACCAGGGACAACCCATTTACTGTTGGCACAGAAAAATGCCAACTCTTAACCACTGGACCGCCAGGGAATTTCTGGGTTCTTCACAGTCTTTTTAATTCTTTATGAACATTCTTTACAAATGCATACAGACCACTCACTGAGAAAAACCATGTGCTATCCATAAATCAAGCCTTGATAAATATAGGACTGAAGTCACACAGAGTGTGTTCTCTAAGCATGTTGGAATTAAGTTACAAACCTGGACAATTCCCAGACATGTAGAAGTTAAATAACCCACTTTAAAACAAACCATGCCTTCCAGAACAAAGAAGAGATACAAGAAAATATTTTCAAATGAATGAAAATAAAAATACAATATGTCAAAATTTCACTGAAAAAGGAATTTGAAGCTGAAATTCTTATATTTAAAAAGTTTAAGTCTGATTTGTGTTGTTACGTTAGTCACTCAGTTGTGTGACTCTTTGTGACCCCATGGACTATAGCCTCTGCAGTTATTTAATCATCCAGCGTAAGGTAAAAATTAAGAGCATTAGAACCAGAGTAAGTAAAAGAAAATAAAAAAGAATGCGTAAATAGGCTTCCCCAATGGTTAAGAATCCATTTTCCAACGCAGTAGACACAGGCTGGATCCCAATTCCACATGCAGAGGGGCAGCTTGAGCACTGCCACCACTGAGCCAGCAGTCTAAAGCCGGCACGCCACAGCTAAGACCTGACACAGCCAAATAAACAAATAAATGCGTCTAGCTGGTTCCAAATAGGGAAAGGAGTATGTCAGTTCAGTTCAGTTCAGTCGCTCAGTCGTGTCTGACTCTTTGCGACCCCATGAATCACAGCACACCAGGCCTCCCTGTTCATCACCATCTCTCGGAGTTCACTCAGACTCACGTTCACCGAGTCTGTGATGCCATCCAGCCATCTCACCCTCTGTCGTCCCCTTCTCCTCCTGCCCCCAATCCCTCCCAGCATCAGAGTCTTTTCCAATGAGTCAACTCTTTGCATGAGGTGGCCAAACAAAGTACTGGAGCTTCAGCTTGAGCATCATTCCTTCCAAAGAAATCCCAGGGTTGATCTCCTTCAGAATGGACTGGTTGGATCTCCTTGCAGTCCAAGGGACTCTCAGGAGTCTTCTCCAACACCATAGTTCAAAAGCATCAATTCTTTGGCACTCAGCCCTCTTCACAGTCCAACTCTCACATCCATACATGACCACAGGAAAAACCATAGCCTTGACTAGACGGACCTTAGCCGGCAAAGTAATGTCTCTGCTTTTGAACATACTATCTAGGTTGCTCATAACTTTTCTTCCAAGGAGTAAGCATCTTTTAATTTCATGGCTGCAGTCACCATCTGCAGTGATTTTGGAGCCCAGAAAAATAAACTCTGACACTGTTTCCCCATCTATTTGCCATGAAGTGATGGGACCAGATGCCATGATCTTCGTTTTCTGAATGTTGAGCTTTAAGCCAACTTTCTCACTCTCCTCTTTCACTTTCCTCAGAGGCTTTTTAGCTCCTCTTCACTTTCTGCCATAAGCGTGGTGTCATCTGCATATCTGAGGTTATTGATATTTCTCCCACCAATCTTGATTCCAGCTTGTGTTTCTTCCAGTCCAGCATTTCTCATGATTTACTCTGCATAGAAGTTAAATAAGCAGGGTGACAATATCCAGCCTTGACGTCCTCCTTTTCCTATTTGGAACCAGTCTGTTGTTCCATGTCCAGTTCTAACTGTTGCTTCTTGACCTGCATACAGATTTCTCAAAAGGCAGGTCAGGTGGTCTGGTATTCCCA
>SJYF01000057.1:5168399-5209745 GCA_006410515.1 Procapra przewalskii | reverse complement strand
CGCGGGACGCAATGCGAGCCAGGTAGGCAGGCTGCGCGCCCGGGCCGGCCCCTGCGGGCCGCTGCAGCCCCTTGCCCGGCCGCGCTCCCGCGGCGCCTTCTGGGGCTCGGCGGCTTTGCACGCCTCGCGGGTGCCGATCGTTACCTCCCACCGCCCGAGTTCGGGGCTCCGGCGGTGCCCGGGCGCAGCTGGCGCTGGACGGCTTCGGGAAGCCTGGCGCGCCCCTCGTGCTCCCCGGGGACTCCGTAACCTCGGCTCAGGCTGGCCTGGCTCTGGGTTCCAGGAGCCGAGCCGCACTTACGGCCCCCGCGTGAGCCCGGCAGATCCCCCTTCCCTGGTCCTAGCGAGGCCGGCCCTGAGAGGTGACCCTCCTCGGCGACTGTTCGCGTCTTCGGGGCGCTTGGCTAGGGGGCCGTGGGTGCTCCGAGGTCTGGAGGCGCCGGGGCTTTCTCTGGCGCGGGTCCCGGGCGAAGGGAAGGGCGCGCAGTCCGGCGTTAAACTTAGTGACAATGCGTGTTTCAACTTCTTCCGAGACCCCCTTATTTTAGGATGGAAATGAGAATCTCGATTTCTGGCTTCGCCGTCCGGTGACCCACAGCCGCGAGGTGACAGCGGCGGCGGCGGCGGCGGGCGGGCTGGCTGGCGGGCGGGGAAGACTGGCGGAGACGCACGTTGCTAAGTGGTGTTTCGCGGGAAGCCGGCTCCGCGATGCGTATTGGTGGTCTGTATGACCCTATCCCTGGAGGCCGGCGGCTCCCAGCCCGGGCCGGCCGGGTAGCCGAGGGGACCAGGCCGCTCTGGCCCTTCTCCCGGGGGTGCTGGGCGGCCCCCGATGCCACCAGGGGGACGGGGACCGGGCTGCCCGCGTGCGGAGAGGCCGGTGGAGCCTTACCGATCAATGCGATTCAAAAAGGGAACCCGGGCAGGATGTTATCCGCGCTTTTCTTTCCAAGTTAGTGCAACTAGATCGGTACTGTGTGCTTTATTAGTAGTAAGAAGTTCACACATAACTTTTGTTCGGATCACAGAAACCCTGTATTTTCTGGGTGGAAAGCATAGAAATATAAACAGTAAAACAGAAACCATCATTGAGCCCACAGTTCCTACCGGCATCAGTATTTACCTTCTTTGATATTCATATTGCACCGGCTTGCTGATCTAATCGGTAAGTTTAGACGTTGAACCTCTCTTGACTAAATGAAAGCAATCCCTTTGTGAAGCTCTCCCCCTCCCCACTTCTAAACCTGATTGTCTCTGAGCACCAAAGTTTGGGTGTCTGGACCTGGCTGCCTTCTCAGGCCCGGGGGGTCCCCTTTCCAGTGGGTGGTGTTTTCCATGCCTTCTGCAGGCCGGAGATGGAGAGAGAAGCCGGCAGTCAGCTAGACCACTGGCTCAGAGGGGATTGGCTGTGGTTTGGGTTCCTTGCCTTGTAAAAATGAAGGTGATGATTCTCAATCTGCTTCTCAGGGCACCATAAAAATTAATGGGTGGTTTGCAAAGCATTTCGACATCCTTGCATCGACAGCGGCTGTACTTTGAGGGGCTAGGAAGCATTTCATTCGTGTCCTTTGCTTTTGTCATCAAATAAAACACTCTACCTCCCACCTGGTCATCCCGACTAGGAAACGGGAGTGTCCAGTGGAGTCTGGAGAAGGTTCCCGGCTCCCTACTCAGCACTGTCTTTCCAGGTCGAGTCCCTCAGGAAATGGGGCGTGGGAGGCTTGGAAGGAGACAGAACCCCCTTATCCGTCTCCCCCATCTGCTTTGTGCACATGGGCAGATGCCCAGAGTGTAAGGGGGCTTTGACATTAAAGCCCCAGGGTTCACAGGCCTGATGCCGAGGCCACGCTGATCTGAGAGGGAACAGTTAGTTCTGGGAGAAGGACTCAGACAGTGAACCCTGGCTTCCTAGGCATTTGTTTTACGGCACTCTTGTTTACCAAAAGAACAATGACCCGCTCAGATCTGTGGTGCCTGAGAAGCTTCTTTGAGCTTTAATTTTCCTGTTGTCCCAAGACTCTGGCACCATGCTTTAAGGAGCCTTTGAAAGCAATTGGGAGGGACTCGGATCATTTGTTAATTTCAGATACTAAAAGCTGGAGCCGGAGCCATCTGAGGTGCCACACAGGTTGCCTTTTGTTCCCCTGGCAAAGCATCCGTGACGGAAGCGCCTCTTTCTGTAGGTCTGGAGGGTTCCAGTTTGTCATTTGATAGTTTCATTTTTTTAAAAATTGTCACTCCCACCAGCACTTTATTCTGCTCAAGGGCTAGGAGCTGAGCACCGTCCAACACAGGGGGCTTTCCGGAAGGACCCAGAAAGTGGGCTGGACGAGTTACTGATAAGTATCCTTCCAGGCTCCTGGGCTCTTAGTGATTTCCCCGGAATGTTCTCCGAAGGGGGAGTCCTGGATTTTCTCCTCTGCTGTTTGCTAACTCAATTTGTAGCCACCCAGCAGCCTGGAATTGTTTCCCTGCAGGCTGCTTCAACAGACTTTTTTCTCATTCTAATGGCACTGGTCTGATAATAAGATATGCTAATAGGAACGAGGTTGACGCCCCTGGGTCCTGGGAGGCCGCTCCCATGTTTAAATCCTGGCTTCCGGGCCGGTTAAGTGTGGGAAGGATGTATGCGCTTCCTTCTTGCAAGGCGGGAGGCCACCTGGCTTCCCTCAGCTTTTTAGGGGAACCCTTGGCCTGAACAAGGTTAGAAGCCACTTCACTGGACCCTGGCTGACCTTACCCCAGCTGGGGGCAAACCACCGTGGCTCCCTGTTTGAGGAACCAGGCTTGTGTGTGCCTTGTGGGCTCGGGGCCAGCCACGTGGGTTTTCTTTAGCTTGGTTCTTTTAAGATTCAGCACCTGAATTGGGCCATGTTGCAATTTTTCTTCTGAGAATTGGAGTCAGTCCCCTGGAGATGAGCACTGGGACTGCTTTGTCCTGAGGGCACAGCCTGACAGCCAGGAACTGGGCAGCTAAATAGACTTCACCCTGACCTCAGGGCCAGGAGGGGAGCCCGGAGCAGTCCACTGTTGACACTCAGCTTTCTGCAAGCTGGATCCTGCCTCCCAGCTGCTTGCACAATAGAAGCCCCACATTCTGCCTTCACCCTCCAGACAGTGACAGAAAAAATAATTCAGCAAGCCCCTAAACACCCCACTACTTACCAGGGTCTTCCAGGAAGCCTGAGCCTGCTTCTCCGTGGGCCCTGCAGGCATCGTGTATTACTGGACAGCATCTGATGCATTCAGGACCAGAGTCTGGGGGAAGGATGTTGACACAAGAGTGTGTGATGTGATTCTAGGAAGGGTGAAATTCTTTATAGTTCATCACCGCCTCCCATCTGCCAAGTGTACAAAATATCTTCCCAAACCACTGGTAAGCAAATATGGACTTGTAAGTTGAGATTTGGGGTGTTGTAATGAGGATCCCTTGGGCTTCCCAGATGGCACAGTGGTAAAGAATCTGCCTGCCAATGCAGGAGACACGGGTTCGATCTCTGGGTGCCATATCTGGGTCAGGATGATTCCCCTGGAGGAGGAAATGGCAACCCACTCCAGTATTCTCACCTGGGAGATTGTGTGGACAGAGTTACAGTCCATGGTATCACAAAGAGTCGGACACAGCTGAGCACAAAACGGGGATTGCTTGCTAAGGGTTTGTGATGGACCTGATCCAGCATGCAGACTTTAAAATCCTCACAAAAACCATGAGGGTTTCCCTTTTATAGGAAAACTACCAGAACTGAAGTCGCTCCTCCAACCTTATTGTCCAGTAAGTGCTCGAGCTGGGATTTAAACCCGTACTTGCTTCTCTTGTAGATCAGTCAGTAAAGAATCTGCTTGCAGTGCAGGAGACCAGGTTTGATCCCTGGGTTGGGAAAATCCCCTGGAGAAGGAAATGGCAACCCACTCCAGTATCCTTGCCTGGAAAATCTCATGGACAGAGGAGCCTGGTGGACTGCAGTCCATGGGGTCGCAAAGAGTCGGGCACGACTGAGCGAGTAACACTAACGGCCTGAACCCAGAGCTCTTCATCACATCTCCCCATGTGCCTAAATGAAAGAAATAAGTCACACCTCCGGGAACGTGAAGACACAGGCATGGAAATAGCAGAGTGCCTACCTCCTTTACACGGTGATAACAAAAAGGTGGTGAAATCTTCAAAACCTGAGAAATCTTTGCAGCCTAAATGGAAGGCTGTCTCTTTGCACCTTTGTCCCCCAGAGGGCCGTGCCCTTGCACCCTATCTACAAGGTAAAGTTTGAGGTATTTGGAAGATGGTGATTTTGAAGTTGGGGACAGCTCAGAATCTGCTCTGAAGTTTGTCCTTGTACTATGAAAAGGGTATTCTGGGCAGATGGGGTCACTAGAATAAGATTAAGATTATAGGAAGGCTGTTGGGTAAATGTAAGATAAGTTCCACCTTCCACTGTACAGTCAAATAAAGGAGACACTGATGAGATTATTCTTATCTGCTCCATGAAGCCTCGTCTTCAGGGAACTCTGAGCTGATGCCTGGTAGCCCAGCTATTCTGAACCAATTGAAAAGAATCCAAATTCTTATTAAAGGTTCCAAATTCTTATTAAATCACCCTCTCCTCTCTACCGCTCCTTCCCTGTTCTCCCAGCCTGCTTCATTGAGGAAAACGCTGCCCCATTCTCGTGAAACAGGGAAGCTTGCTAAGGTCTGCAGGCATAAAAGCAGTTTAAATGTTTCCTTGGTCTCTGAGCCTGAAGTGTGCTGGTCAATCTGCTCTCAGGGGAAAAACAAAGAACCTTGATTCGATCATCTACCAACCGCCCTAGTGTACATCCTGCCCCCATGACTGAGTTCAAGCTGCCAGTTGGGTCTGGCAATATTATTATGAAGTATCTGAAGACCTGTGTAGCCAGGAAGAGTGGGCTCCAGCTTGCCTTTCATTGCACTGAGCTCACCAGCCCAGCCCCCTTGTAGAGCCGGTGAAACGGTTGCCTGGCTTCTGCTTGTTCCACGGCTGCCCAGGAGCTGTATGTTCTGAAAGGATTTGGATGTCGCTGAGTAGCCTAATTTGGCCAGAGAGAGCCGAGTGCTTCAAAACTCGAGGCTCCTGTGTGTGTATGCGTGTGCACGGAGCCATGTCCCTGTGGTCTGTAGCCTCCAGGCTCCTCTGTCCATGGCGGTTCTCCAGGCAAGAATTCTGGAGTGGGCTGCCATTTCCAGGGAATCTTCCTGACCTGGGGATCAAACCCACATCTCCTCCATTGGCAGGCAGATTCTTTACCTCTAGTGCCACCTGGGAAATTTTAAAAGCTCCTCAGTGGAATCAGCTGGAGAAGGCAATGGCACCCCACTCCAGTACTCTTGCCTGGAAAATCCCATGGACGGAGGAGCCTGGTGGGCTGCAGTCCGTGGGGTCAGACACAACTGAATGGCTTCACTTTCATTTCCCACTTTCATGCATTGGACAAGGAAATGGCAACCCACTCCAGTGTTCTTGCCTGGAGAATCCCGGGGATGGGGGAGCCTGGTGAGCTGCCATCTATGGAGTTGCACAGAGTCGAAACGACTGAAGCGACTTAGCAGCAGCAGCAGTGGAATCAGCAGTCTGATGTGTGTCCAGGGCTGAACTCCACCGAGGCAGGGAATTTGTATAAGAAGGAAACTAGGGACTAGGAGTGATCAACTCTGTTTTTGAAACCAAGAAATTGAACCGTGTGGAGCGAGGGAGACAGAGCCGGCATCCACAGGGCCTTCCTAGGATTGTCCAAGGGAAGAAGGGAGAAACTCCATGGCTGAGGGCCCTTTAAGAGTCTGAGCTTGGTTGCACATAAGCTGATTACTTTTTCGCTATCATAATTAGCAGTGAAATTATTTAAAATGTAAGTGCTTCCTTGAGAGGCAGCAAGCACGTGGAAAGGAGATGGGCTGAGCCGGGCTTGTGAGCAGCTTGGGACCAGGAAGGGGCCACCGGGCCTGGGACACAGGCTCAAGGAGGCATCTGTCTCGTGTGATACACACGCAGGGTCAGGGAGCGGCTGTGTGAGAAGGGCTGGCTGGGGGCTCAATTCCTTAGAGTCGAACCATCACCCTGGAAGAGCTCACTGCAGACTTGAGTGAGGAGCAGGCCTGGGAGCACCCCTCTCAGCCACTCCATGATGACAAGGCACCCAGGAGGAGGTTGGGATGTGGAGGAAGGGGGCTGGGAGCCAAGTGCAGACAGGACAATTCTGGGTCAGGAATGATCAGAGAAGTAACACCTGGAAGACCAGGGGCCCCTGGGTTTGGTTTGTTAGGACCGTGTGATTGTGCTCCTGGGGAAGAGTCTAGAAAGCCAAGGACGAGACATGTAGCCCACTGACACTGAGTGTTAGTGTCATTCGAGGATGTCAAGGCAGGAAAGACCCGGAAGTATGTCGGAGGGGCTGGGATGCTGGAGGGGCTGGGATGCTGAGGCTGCGGAGGCCTGTGGGGGGCTGAAGGGAGGGGGCGTAGGACCAGCACAGAGTGATGGAGGTCCAGTGAGGCGCTGAGTGGCCCCGGGAACCATGAGGGCAAGAGGTGGGCGTGAGAGGTTGTCATGGGGACTCTCTTTAAAACTCCCCCTCACCCCTCCTCCATGCCTTTTCATGTTGTACATCTGCAGCTTGTTTTTACCAGCCTTTTCTGGGGTGAGGGGGACTGTCCTCATTTGTCCCCAAGACCCAGCTCCCTGAGTCTTCTCCTCAGGGAAGCCTTTTCTGACTGCTGAGGTCGGGAGCTGACCGCTGCTTCCCTGCTGTCATCCCCCTGGGCGGGGCTCTGCTGGGCAAGGGGCTGCACTTTCTTTTTCTTCGCATCCTTGCTGTACAGACAGCGCATCCTGTGAACCAGGAGGGAGCAGGGTGGAGACCAGGGCAGTGATTGCCCTGTAACCATGAAGCAGCGATACTGATGGTCTCTTCTTATCTTTACAGCTAAAAATTATGCCAGAGGAGGAAAGCAATTCCTATGAATAATAATCAACTGACTTGAAATGCTGCCCAGCAGTCCCCTCACACTCTGCCCTTTGCCGTCTCACTTACCCCAACTTCCTGCCTTGGTTTACCTGTTCGTGCTATCACCCTTTTGGAAAGGATTTTAAAATTTATAACTTTAGGATACAGGAAGGTACAGCTCTTCCTTGACTTCAGATGAGGTTATATACTGATAAATCCATTGTATGCCGAACATATTGAAAATGCATTTAATACATGTAAGCTCCCCAGCGTCGTAGCTTAACCTTCCCTAACTTCAGCATGCTCTGAACACTGTTAGCCCACAGTTGGGCAGAGTCATTGAACACAAAGCCTGTTGGGTAATGAAGTGTTGACTAGCTCACATAATTGATTGAATATTGTACTGAAAATGAAAGACAGAATGACTGGGTGCAGAATAGTTTTGTGTCTGTTCTTGACCCCAGTGGTCACTGTCTGCCCTGCCCAGCATCACGGAAGAGTGTGAGACCCACATACGCTAGCCTCGGAAAAGAGCGGAATTGAAAATCTGAAGTCTGTTTCCACTGAGTGCATGTTGCTTTCACAGTCTGGTAAAGTCAAGAGATGTAAGTCAGGTGTGCATGCCTGTGCTTAGTCACTGAGTCACATCAGACTCTTTGGGATCATAAACTGTAGCCTGCCAGGCTCCTCTATCCGTGGGATTTCCCGGCAAGAATACTGGAGGGGGTTGCCGTTCCCTTCTCCAGGGGATCTTCCCAACCCAGGGGTCAACTCCCATCTCCTGCACTGGTAGGCAGATTCTTTACCACTGAGCCAGCTTGTTCTTCAGCCACTAAGTCGTGTCTGACTCTTTGCGACCCCGTGGACTGCAGCCTGCCAGGCTGCCCTGTCCTCCACTGTCTCCTGGAATTTGCTCACACTTATGTCCAGTGCGTCGGCAATAACATCCGATAAGTCAGGGACCATCTGTAAACGGAACATGTGAAAAATGCAGCTTCATTTAAACATTTGAAAATTACCCTAAGAATCGTTGTTTTGACAAGTGGTGTCAGATGTTTGTTGTGTGTCCCTTAGAGAAGTGGAAAGTAAAGCCTCGCGTTTGAGTTTAACTGGGGATGATGGCTGGAGTCATTGCTCTGCGTAGCAGTTCCTGTCAAGCTCTGGCCAGGCCTGGGCCAGGGTCTCTCACAGCAGCAGGTGGTGGTCATGGCAATGGCAGCAGAAACAGGCAGCTGCTCTGGTCTGCTCTCCCGTTCCCCCCCTGTCGTCCTGGCCCAAATGTCCTCTGGCAGAAGTTGTGGGGTTTTTCGCCCTTGTGGCTTCAGAAATCAGTGTTTGTGACATCTTACAGAGGGAAACTTTCTTCTGGTTTTGTGCTGGTCCACAGCCATTAGGCTGTTTCACCTTTCTGTCCTGGATTAGGAGACCAAAGTTTCGCATTTTGATCACATGTTTCTTTTCGGTCAGCCAAATGAGAAACAGTCTGATTTGCACAACTGAAAGTCATCAGAGGAGATTTGAAAATTGAGTGACTGACCCTCCATCGTGTCCTTCTAAACACTGTTTTTTGCACCTGAGGCCACTGTCAGGGCAAACGAATGTGACAAGCTCCTTTTCTCAGGCGTGTCTCCAGTGGTCTCAGTTGAGATCTATTTTATTTTGGGTGATGTCATGGGCTTTCAAATCCCACATACCTGTCTGTGTTTGCATCTCTGACTTCTGTTTGCTTCTGGCTTTGACCTTGGACAAATTTTTTGACTTCTTTGAAGCTGGGCTTTCTTACCTGTAAAGCAGTGTTGGTGTGACTGAAGTTCCCTGGCTGGGAGATTTTCATGTGGAGAAATGGACCTTACTGCATCATCCTCTCTTGTGCTTTGAGCCCCGTACCTGTCCTGGGGAGGTTTTCACGATTCTGGCCTTTGGGGTCTTGTGCACACTTGTAGATTTTAAAAAAAATGTTTAGTAGAGATTTTGGGTGATGCCTCACCATCTGAATTAAACAGGAGTGCAGGGGTTTTGTATTATTTAAGTGTTCAGGCTGATGTTTAAAGAATGTAAGTATTTCCATTTAAAGATGATGGTGAGTGGCTAAGGATTAGAATCCCCAGTCTTTGCTCTGTCTCTGAAATTCCTGGTGCAGGAAGAGAGGTGAGGGGTGGGGTCAGGAAGTTTCACCCCAGTCTGAAACCTGGAGTGGAGAATGGTCCTGGCTTGTAGACTGGGGGCCGCAGCAGCCAGTGGCTGCTCTGTGCCTCTTGCAAGAAGGCCTGACATGTCCTCGCTACCTTGGGGGATCAGGGAGGGGGGTGAAGCATCTAGTGTTCAACAGACTTCTTTTCTAGATATATGGATTGTTTCAGGAAGAGTCTTTTGTGATTTTTCATTCTTAAAAAAACTGTGGCCACTCAAGTTTTTTTTTCCCTTCCTCAAGAAATTATGTGTTCATTTTAGAAATGGGGTGTGTGTGTGTGTGTTTTAGTCACTTGATTGTGTCAAACTCTTTTTGACTCCATACACTGTACTTCAGCAGGCTCCTCTGACCATGAGATATCCCAGGTAAGAATTCTGGAGTGAGTTGCCGTTCTGTTTTCTAAGGGATCTTGCCGACCCAGAGATAAAGCCTGGGTCTCTTGCATTGCAGGCAGATTCTTTACCATTTGAGCCATCGTGGAGCCCCTTTAGAAGCAGAAAATGCAAGAGAAGAAAAAAGCTCACAGTGGAATTCTGCCACTCAGGGCAACTGCTCTGGGCATTTTTGTGTCTTTCAGGTAATTTCACATGTAAACCTGCTGCTGCTGCTGCTGCTGCTAAGTCACTTCAGTTGTGTCAACTCTGTGCAACCCCACCAGGCTCCCCCGTCCCTGGGATTCTCCAGGCAAGAACGCTGGAGTGGGTTGCCATTTCCTTTTCCAATGCATGAAAGGGAAAAGTGAAAGTGAAGTCACTCAGTCGTGTCCAACCCTCAGCGACCCCATGGACTGCAGCCCACCAGGCTCCTCTGTCCATGGGATTTTCCAGGCAAGAGTACTGGTGTGGGGTGCCATTGCCTTCTCTGACATGTAAACCTTGATCCTCCTAAAAGGAACAAGATGGTGGAGTGGGAACTTGGTTTTTTGTTCACTAGATGCCTGACGCATAGTTATCCTTCAGTCAGTCCTTCCCTGTTGAATGAATACTATGCTTTTTACCAAAAAATCGTTGATATCCCTTTGGATCAGTAAGTATGGATTTGCATCCTCAGTTTTACCATCAATCTCTTAGGGGATGCACCCTCTTAACAAGTCATTGTTCATAGACAGTTTCCAGTGACTTTGAAATTATAAACATTACTGCAGTGAACATCTTTCAAAACATATGTTTTTTCTTCCAATGATTTTCTTTTCTTTTATTCTTAACTTCTATAAAGAACTTCTAACTTTATTAATGATCTGGTGAATGTGTAATTGGAGGAGGAAACGGCAGCCCACTCCAATATTCTTGCCTGGAAAATCCCATGGACAGACAAGCCTGGTGGGCTACAGTTTATGGGGTCACAGAATCAGACACAGCTTAGCTACTGAGCACACACAAATACATAATCGATGCTCAGAAAAGCATGTCCAAAGGGAGTGACGTCCAGGAGAGTTTCTCTATCTGTTGAGTGAAACTTGGTAAACTTTGAGATCAGTCTCAGCCTCTCTGGCACTCCTTTGCAAGGAATTGATTTCCTTTTTTTTTTTTAATTAATGCAATTATTTATTTGGTTGCACCGGGTCTTAGTTGCCGTACTCGGAATCTTGAGTTTCAGCGTGTGGGACCCAGTTCCCTGACCAGGAATTGAACCCAAGTCCTCTGCATCGGGAGCCCAGATTCTTAGCCACTGGAGCACCGGGGAGTTCCTGGGGAATTGATTTCTGGCCGTCCGGGTGCTAACCCTACCTTGTGAGTTTTGGCAGGCTGGGGCTGGAAGTGCTTATCACGGTTTTAGGGAATGCACACACATGCCAGTTTCAGAAACAGTACCAGATGGGGACGTAGTGTGTCCTGAGGCCTGGGAAATGTTTCTGTTGGACGTCTTCGGGGCCCTCTCCCTGCTGGAAAGGGAAGCGGCCGATGCGGCTGCATTCGGCTTCAGGAGCTGCCACTCGGAGCTGCCCAGGCTCCTGTCGCTCTGCGCATCAGGAGGGATCCGTGGGGCTGTCCGTGTCCCTTGGGGAGCTGTGACCTGACAGACTGCCCTTGGATCTAGCGCACGGTGGTGGCGCAGACTTGATTTCTGAGACCTGTGCGTTCATTAAGGGCAGAAAGTACTTAATACCTTCCACTGATGGTAAGGCCGTAATTGTGATCCTAGCTGCGGTCTGGCGTCACAGCACTTCTTCCTTCTGCAGGGGGGGAAGCTGAGTTACGGGTGGAGTATTGGTTGGCCCGTGTCCTGAGCGTGGTTTGCGGGGGACCTGGCTGCCTCCTCTGTCTTGGCACCCGGGGTTCCCGTGAGTCATCGTCCAATCAGCGTAAGATGAGGCGGCACTTTTCCGGCTGCCCGGGAGGCAGGAGGACTGCTCTTTCGTCCTGGTTATTTGTCCTGGCTGCCAGGCCCGCCTCATGGAGTCTGAGGGGACGGGGAGGCCCTAGATGGGGTTTGAGAGCCAGGCCCTCGTGTAACTCATGCATTTCTCCTTCACTGTGAGCCAGATTGATGGGGGGTGGGGATGGAGGGGATGGAAAGTCCACCAGGGACAGCCTCTGTGCCGGGAATCGACTGCCAGTGTCCCAGGAGAAGAGGTCAGGGCTCCCCAGGTGTGCTGGAGGTCAGGACTAGCTCCCCAGAGAAGCCCTGCTACGTGGGGGCCCCGAAGGAATTGAGTGGGAGCCCAACGGATACCTACGTGTGGCGGGCCGCTGGGTGAATGCCAGGAGCTAAGAGGTGCTAGTTTCTGGGAGACGCAGAGGGGATGGGAAACGCGGGTGGCAGGCGTCTGGAAGGGTGGGTCCTTCGGGTCATCAGTCAGCTTTGAACTTTTATCTCAGGCCACCGGGAAGATGATGACAAGGAACCTGACTTGCAAGGGGTCCAGAAGTTGAGCAGATGACCATGCCTCCCTGCTCACATCCGTGATCCCCCGCAGCTACCTTGTGGTCCCCTCCTGTGTCCCCACTCTGCAACCCACGTGGGGAGCCACGCCCTTCTGACCTACTGTGAGAGTATCGTAGAATCATCCGAATGTTTAAATGACCACCCTGGACATTTTTAAGAGTGACCTTCATTACCCAAATGACACCTAGCAACTGGGCCAGCTGTCAGATTATCGAGTCATAGCATTTCATATTCCAGAAAGGAAAAGGTGCGGATCAAGACGCAGAGGCTTCCCGGATAAAACTGACGTGAGAGGGACCCGGTGAGACAGATCCCAGTGCCTCGCCCTGGTCAGTGGCATCCCTGGCCGTTTCTGAGCATGGCTGTCCCCTTCAGCCCCACGCTCACCAGGCCTGGCAGTCATTCCCCTCCCACTGCCCCCTTCTCCACCCCCCCCTGAGTTGGTAGCTGAAAAGTTGCGGCTTTGCTGGCCTTCCAGAAGATTTCTGTCTTTAACCCACATTCACCTGGCTAATCCTGTGTCTACTTCTGGGGAAAAACTTCAGTCCCACCTTTTGTGCCAGTCAGACAATCCACTGTTCATCATGCTCTCGGAGTAAAGCTGTTCCTTTATCAAGGTTAAAAGGGACAGAACTAAAAGCTGGACAATGATGTCATAAATACCACTTTTTTTTGGTCATTAGTGAAATTGTCAAGAAATTGGCCGCTTGCTAAATGGAGGGTCTGATGATTATTCCGGGAAGAAGCAGGGCTATTTTGATGAGCAGGAACATGCAGAGCAGAGGGTGACTCCCATGGGGACTGGGTGTTGGAAGGCTGTGAGTAACAGGTGTGCAAGGCATTCAGGACAAAGTGTCGATTTACAGCTTAGCAGACCACTGTGAATTAGGCATTATGGGAAAATCTTGAGCGAGTGTGACTTTGAATATGTCAGGTTGCTTGCGGTTGTCCTTTGCCTTCAGGTTTTACTGCTGGGAATTGCAAATGGACGGCTCTGTAGAGCTTGCACACCAGGCTAGCGGGAGTGTACAGAAGTGGTTTGGGTGTGAAAACTGATGGGCCGGTCTGGGGTGGTCATCTCTCCATTCACCTAAAACCCCCTCCATTGTCCTTAACAAAAAAAGTATACTGTAAATTTAACATGTTTGGGGGAGAAAGAGGAGAAAAGGTAGCTAATATTTGTCAAACAGATAGAGGCATTCAGCGTAACAGGTGCTCTCACTTTTAATATATAAGATCCTTCTAAAAGCCAGCGGATTTCCCTGGTGGCTCAGATGGTAAAGCGTTTGTCCGCAATGCAGAAGATCTGGGTTCAATCCCTGGGTTGAGAAGATCCCCTGGAGAAGGAAATGGCAACCCACTCCAGTACTCTTGCCTGGAAAATTCCATGGGTGGAGGGGCCTGTCTGGCTACAGTCCATGGGGTTGCAAAGAGTTGCACGTGACTGAGAGACTTCACTTCTTCTAAAAGCCAGTAGGGTAGGTGGCTTTGTTCACATCTTCCAGTGATGAAACCGGAGCCAAAAAGGGTAATTATTGTGTCCCTGGACACAGGGAGTATCCAAAAACCCAAGGGAGTAAGCTGTTGTATGTCGTCCTTATGCCTGGATATTAACCGAGAGGGTTATTTATCCAAAGCATGAATGCCAGGCTCCGCATGCAGCTGTTCAGTTGTAGAAACGTGCACCGTTAGAGTGGGAGGATTAAGTGCATTGAAAATGACCCCACTCCAGACATTGCCCTGGAGGACATTCAGTCACCAGCACGCACCTGTCAGATCAGAGCCGCGCTAACGTTCTCACCTGGACCCTGCGTGGCACACCGCTCGCTTCCCACCCACTTGAAGTCGTCTTAGACCCTGGCATCGTGTAATGGTGACTCTTTCCTCACATCCTGCATTTGAGGATGCCTGTGCCGCTTCCTTTGAGTTACAAGAACACTCAGAAAATTCAGAAATAAGTTCTTTTCGTTGATGGCAAGTAGTGCTGGAAATCCCATGGACAGAGGAGCCCTGGCGTGCTGCAGCCCCTGGGGTCGCAGAGTCCGACACGACTTAGCAACTGAATCTGAGCATCTGATTAGCCCTTATATATTCAGCTAAGAACTAGGGCAGTATGGGAGGCTCTTACTTACGGGCTTGGTGCCCCTGGTTTTCCTGCCTGCCACCCCCGGAGGAGCCCCACCAGACTTCCCTCCATCAGGTGAGGGCACCACCTGGTCCCCGTGACCCATCTGAGCACAGCTGAGGGAGGGGAGGGTGGACTGCAGTCCACCAGCAGGTCTGGGGCTCTGGGTATCTCGATGATGACTGATGGAATGTCCCAGGGTCTTGCCTCTGTGAGTGCTTGATCTCAGAGGGAATTTTTGAAAGCAGCAATATCAGTAGTGCCACTGGTGGTTGTATTTCTGGGATGGCATATCCCAAGGAGCCACCTGAGTGCCTGGAGCCAGGTGGACCCCAGTGCCATCCTTGTTTTTTCCTAAGGCATCTCTTCTTTTCGTTTTAATGTACTCTTTAGCCCAAGAGTTCTTTTCTTAAGTATTTAATCTTTTCCTTGTCTCTTTCCTCCTCTTCCTTCCTCGTCCTTTCTACTCAACTGGAGTCGGCGATGCCCTGTGCAGCTTGCTTCTTTAGAGGGTTTTGGGGGTTCCAGGTTGCTTCTCATGTTTGCGAATGTTCCTTGGACGCTCGAGCGGCAGTTGCATTTTCTCCGGGACATGCAGGTGAATGTGGATCAGTCAACTTACGTTCATTGACCACTTTTTGTGTCATGCGGTGGCCAGAAGGTGCTCCGCTCGCTGTGCTGTCAGAGTCAAGGGTCGGGCTCCAGTCTCGCGACAGGACTGTGTTCCCTGGATCAACTCTAACAGCTTCTCTGTATACATGAGCGGTTCTGGCAGCTGATTGGATCTTGGGATCAATCACAAAATCCTCTCCATTATGTTCAGTGTTTGTGGCCTGAATTGTGCCTTTCTCATCCCGCTTTACTGTCTTCCCTCCGGGGTCATTTTCGGGCGTGCGTCTCGTGGAGTCTAAGCTTTTCTTCTCCCTGGGTCAGTGGTCCTTCCTGGACGTCTTACGTTGGTAACAATCATATGCTCGGTTCCATCACCGCCTCTCCCGTGAAGGGTTTGCTCCTTCTGTCCTCCCTTTGAGCGTGGTTTGGAAGCTAAACGACCCGAGAGCGTGGCTCTAGTTACCTTCACTGAAAAGGAGGACATTTTGACGGAAAGTGATTGGTGCGTGTCGAGAGCCGTGTCGGGACTCAGGCACTCTGCTGCTCCCCGGGCAGAGCGAGTGTTTCAGCCTGGATTCCTCCCTGGGTTCCCTCTCCCTAGGGCCCCGGGGTGCGGTGTTCCCCTGGTGATGAGGCGTCTGTGATGCTGCTGTGTTCTCTGTGGCGAGGTTTCTCTAATCAGTCGGGGTTTGCAGCCTTGAATGTGTGGTTTGATTTTGTGTGCCTTGATGCTTAAGGGGTCCCCCTCCCCAGCGTGCAGTGCAGTCCCGTTTGTGTGCATGGGCAGTTCTATGTGTCACGTGGGCTGTGGGCTGCGATGGGACCCTGCAGTCACGTGACCCCGGGCACTGGCCACAGCTGGGCCTGGTGTGGCTCTCTGGCCTGCGTCTGCCTGGAAGGCCGACCCCCTCCTGCTCTTCCCACTCACCTGCTCATCAGTGTGCTTTGCAGACACGTTGGGGGCTTCAGTGTGCTAGATGCAGTTCAGCGGTGACCTTTGCCCTTTGCCAAGAACTGAGAGCAGGAGCTGACCGTGTTTATTCTAGGCCTGCACACTTTCGAGGCTTTCCTGGTTTCACAGAGCAAGTCTGGCCTTTTTAGCCCAGCACTGGGTCTGGCAGGCTGTGCTTGAGCTTTCTGTCTCCAGCCTGCCCTTCTCTGCACCGGCCTTCTGGTCCCCGAGACACCACATGGTGATGCCCCAGTGTGATGTGTATGGACCCTTCTCCACAGGCCTTCAGGATAAATGTCTCACATAGACACTCACACACGGTGGCCCTGAATGTGTTCCTGTTTTTGTTCCAGCTACATTGGTTAGACATACTGGTGATCTGAAACTTAATACATAAACATTCAAAAAACTTTGGGCTTCCCTTGTAGCTCAGTTGGTAAAGAATCTGCCTGAAGTGCAGAAGACCCAGGTTTGATCCCTGGGTTGGGAAGATCCCCTGGAGAAGGAAATGGCAACCCACTCCAGTATCCTTGCCTGGAAAATATCATGGACAGAGGGGCCTGAAGGGCTGCAGCCCATGGGGTTGCAGAGTCAGGCACAACTGAGCGACTAACACTTATATTATTCAAAAAACTAAGATCATGGCTTAAAACTCAAGATTCAAAAAACTAGGATCATGGCATCCAGTCCCATCACTTCATGGCAAATAGATGGAGAAACAATGGAAACAGTGACAGACTATTTTCTTGGGCTCCAAAATCACTGCAGATGCTGACTGCAGCCATAAACTTGCTCCTTGGATAAAAAGCTATGACAAACCTAGCATATTAAAAAGCAGAGACTTTGCCAACAAAGGTCCATCTAGTCAAAGCTATGGTTTTTCCAGTAGTCATGTATGGGTATGAGAGTTGGACCATAAAGAAAGCTGAGCAACAAAGAACTGATGCTTTTGAACTGTGGTGTTGGAGAAGACTCTTGAGAGTCCCTTGGACTGCAAGGAGATCCAATCAGTCCATTCTAAAGGAAATCAGTCCTGAGTATTCATTGGAAGGACTGATGTTGAAGCTGAAGCTCCAATACTTTGGCCACCTGATGCGAAGAAGACCCCGATTATGGGAAACAATGAGGGCAGGAGGAGAAGGGGATGAGAGAGGATGAGATGGTTGGATGGCATCATGGGCTCGATGGACATGAGTAAACTCCTGGAGTTGGCGATGGACAGGGAGGCCTGGTGTGCTGCAGTCCATGGGGTTGCAAAGAGTCGGACACGACTGAGCGACTGAACTGAACTGAACATTGGTCAGAACAGCCACTGTCACTGGCGCCGAGGGCTGACCCGGACAGCATCCTTCCTTTGCTCCTGGACTTAAGGCAGGCTTTGTTGAGTCTATGTACCTGGGCTGGGCATCTCTCCTCTGAGCATCAGATTCACTGTGAGGGTTGCAGTCTTGCTCAGGGTCCTCTGTTAGAGTCAGTTGACCTCAGGCTGAGCCCCTGCATCCTTAATTATAGAGGCATCCTAAATGACCCTCTGCCTAGCTTCAAGTGACCCCTTTGGAACCCACGTATTGAACAGTGTGTTCCTCAGATGAAGGTTTTTCAAAAATGTCAGTGTGCCTTACATTGTTTTGTTGTAAGAAAAGTACATGCTTTTGTAATCATTCCAAATATTACCGACGCCTGGAGAGTGAAAAGTGAGTCACTCTCCCCCACTGGGGCGGGCTGTATCTCTGCTTCTGACAACTTTCCTGGGGCGAATTCCATCAGGTTGTGGATTTTTCTGCCACCTGTATCACTCAGGGTTCCGCTTCTGTATCCCCAGGTGGGGTTTAGGCATAATTTCCTTTTTTGTTTATCACTTGGGGATCAAGATCACTTTTTGCCTTGTAAAGCAACTGGCAAGGGGACTTTTTTCTTTTGAGAAACTGCTTTAGACTTATCCTGAGGGGAATCAGGTGGAAATGGCAAGGACTTAGGTTGTGTGTTGCGGCAGGGCGCTGCCAGACACCAATTTCAGAAACTCTGTGAAGAAAACAAAATAGGCCACTGTATAGGACCTCCCTCTCTTTTTAGAAATTTTATTTATTTTTAAATTGAGGTTTTTTAAAAACAATACATAACGTAAAATTTACCATTTTGACCGTTATTAAAGTCATACAGTTGAACAGTGTAAAGTGAATTCACATGGTTGTACAGCTGGTCTTCAAAACTTTTTCAGTTTCCCAAACTGAAGCTTACCCAGTAAACCCTACCCCGTTTCCCCTTCTCCTCTAGCACCAGCTGAGCGCCATCATTCCACTTTCCGTTTCTGTGGATTTGACTCTCACATAGCCCATGTAAGTGGAATCATATAGTACTTGTCTTTTTTTGTGACTGGTATTTATCTTACTTAGAATATTCCTCAGGTTTCATCCAGGTGGTAGCCTGTGACAGACCTTCCTTTTTAAGGCTGAAAGATGTTCCATTATATGGACGGACCAGGTTTTGTTTCCCACCCATCCATTCTTGGACCTTTGGTTTGCACCTCTTGGCGACTGTGAATGATGCTGCTGTGAACACAGGTGTGAGCAAATATCTCTTTGAAAAGCTGCTTTCACTTTTGGATAGATACCCAGAGGTGGGATTTCTTTACCATAGGGTAGTTTTGCTTTTGATTTTTTGAGAAACCTCCACACTCTGTTCCCCGGCGGTGGTACCAGTTCGCATTCCCACCGACTCTGCGCAAGGGTTCCAGCCTCTCCATCCTCATCCCCACTTGTGCCTTTCTGAGTTTTATACACAGCCAGCCTAAAGGGTGTGAGGTGACATCTCCTGGTTTTGACTTGCATTTCCTTCTGATTAGCGGTACTGAGCATCTTTTCATATGCTTATTGGCTAGCCTGCCCTTTTTAAATGGCATTCATTTACTTAGATTTTTCTGTAAAGTGTTTCCGAGGAGGCTTTTTCTTCATACTCCTGGTAAGATGAAAACTCAAGTGAACTGATAGAGATGTCACGCTTTGTCCCATGCAGGTGTGCTGGGGGAACTTAGTTTTGAACAGACCATTTAGAAGGAGGAGCTCCTGGTGAAAAGGGGGATGGCCTCCTTCACTGTCCCCCGTCCCCTGCCTTCATCCCAGAAAGCCACTTGCCCCTTTGCAGGCTGTTTATAGTGTTCAAGTGCGTTCTGATGAACGACAGGTGTAGAACGTGACTGTCACCCTGTCGATTGGAAATGTAAGAACTGAAGCCACCCAGTGCCTCTCACTAGGGCTTCCCCGTGGCTCAGGCAGTCAAGAATCTGCCTGCAATGCGGGAGACCCGGCTTCAGTCCCTAAGTTGGGAACATCCTCTGGAGAAGGGAATGGCCACCCCTCCAGTATCCTTGCCTGGGAAATCCCATGGACAGAGGAGCCTGGAGTCACTCCACAAGTGAGTGACTAACATTCCATAGTATGCCTCTACGGAGTGGAGGCCAGTTGTCTTTTCTGTTTGTTTCTAAGTGAAAAGTGAAAGTGTTAGTCACTCAGTCGTGTCTGACTCTTTGTGACCCCATGGGCTCGCCTGGCTCCTCTGTCACTGGAATTCTCCAGGCAAGAGTACTGAAGTGGGTAATCATTCCCTTCTCCAGGGGATCTTCCCAACCCAGGGATCACACCCAGATCTCCTGCGCTACAGGCAGAATCTTTACCATCTGAGCTACCAGGGAAACCCACCCACACGGAGTATGAGCCATTCTCAAAGTGCTTTCCCCAGTCTGATTTGATAGGTGTGATTTGGAAAGTTAGGCTGATCCTTGCAGAAGAAATATTTACACTTATCTCTGGATCAGCTTCTCACCTGCCTGAGGGAAGGTCCTTCAGAAATTCAGGAAAGCCATGAACTTGATTCCACTTTGCTGCCCTTTATTTTTTTGAGCTCCAAAACCACCACAGATGGCGACTGCAGCCATGAAACTCAAAGACACTTCCTCCTTGGAAGAAGAGCTATGACCAACCTAGGCAGCATATTAAAAAGCAGAGATATTACGTTGCCAACAAACGTCCATCTAGTCAAAGCTATGGTTTTTCCAGTAGTCATGTATGGATGTGAGAGTTGGACTATAAAGAAAGCTGAGAGTCGAAGAATTGATGCTTTTGAACTGTGGTGTTGGAGAAGACTCTTGAGAGTCCCTTGGACAGCAAGGAGATCCAACCAGTCCATCCTAAAGGAAATCAGTGCTGACTGTTCATTGGAAGGTCTGATGTTGAAGCTGAAGCTCCAGTACTTTGGCCACCTGATGCAAAGAGCTGACTCATTTGAAAAGACCCTGATGCTGGGAAAGATTGAATGTGGGGAGATAAGGGAAAAACAGAGGATCAGATGGTTGGATGGCATCACCGACTCAATGGACGTGTGTTTGAATAAGCTCCCGGAGTTGGTGATGGACAGGGAGGCCTGGCGTGCTGCAGTCCATGGGATCGCAAAGAGTCGGACACGACTGAGTGACCGAACTGAACTGAAAACACAGTGTGTGGGGCGGGTGGAGTGGGTGGGTCTGTGGACACACACCCTTGGCTGACAGTAATCCTGAAATGCAACTCAGGGTTTGCCAGTCCCCCTGGGAGCCCAGGAGTTCCTGGGATCTTTAGCTGGACTTGGCCCTGAGGCTCTTGCTTTGAGGGGTAGGCCCTTCTACTGCTGCCGGAGGCAGGAGCTCTGCTCCCAGGCTGCAAGGTCCAGCCCCCTTAGCTCAGAAAGGGCGAGGGGTTTGAGCCCAGCCCAGCTGCTCTGGCTTCTCTCTGCCCCTCACCTTCCCTGTTCACAGGCAAGTGTTGGGGTCCCTTTTGACTGCTGGGGGGAGAAAGGGCAGGAATTAGGTGGCTCTGAGCCGGTCTCTGCACCCATCTTGGGAAAGTAGTTCATCCTTAACCGTGCAGGCCCGCTGCGACACGTGGCGATTTGTGATGGGGATAATTGTATAACTTGCCCGATTAGAGGCGCGTGTGGAGCTTGCCTGACTCATGGCTCAGCCCCTCCCGGGGAGCAGTCAAGCTGGCCCAGCCGGCAGCTGCCTGCAGCCCGAGGGGTTGGGGATGGGGCCGGCGGTGACTGGGGCGTGGTGGATCTCTCTGGATCGGCATGGCGCGGTGTTGGACGGACGGCATCCAGCAACTCCGTGCTGGAATGCTCTGCCCGGGGAAAGGAGTTTGGTTTGGGTTGAGTTGCTTCCCCTAAACAGAGTCCTTCTGGCCTGTAAGCACTAGGACAGTGCCGTGCCCACGGCTGCTGCCCCTTCTCACTTTTCACAGATGGAGAAGCTTCCCCTGGGGAAGCTGAGCCACATCCCAGGGCCCACTGTGGCCGCCTTCCTCCCAGACGTGGCCTGCCCCCAAGCCTGGGGCCCCCTTCCATCAGGACCTGAACTCCATCCTGGCACAGCTGCCACCTGCCCTCGCCTGGAGACTCATGCTTGCCTCTAGAATCCTACCTGTGACGCAGGCGCTGTGAGCGTCTTCCAGCGTTAGGGGAAACCTGGGGGCATGAAGCAGTTCCCCTGAACTCTGAGGGTCAGAAATCAAACAGGTGTGGTTTGACTTGGAGCACCCCCCCTCTTCCCCCGACCACCTCCCCACTTCTCATCCTGAACGAAGCTAAAAGGGGATGAGTTTCTTTTCTCCAGTGTCATCCTCGGGTGCCCTCCAGCCCAGCGTTTCCAAGCCCTGCGCAGATGGCAATCAGTTCTCCAAATTGATTGTTGACCCCAGAGCCCAGGAGTCCAGGGCTGAGTTCGGCGTCAGGGACGCTGCGTGTCCTCCATACGGGCTGGTGTCTCCGAGGCTGGGGGACGAGCTCTCACCCAGAGACCCCTCTGAAAGATGCCTACAGACCCAGGGGACCTCCTCAGATAACCCATCCATCCCTGCACGGGGGGCCCCCCTGCTCACCTGGCCAGGTATTGCATAAAGGCCTGAGCAAGTGGTGTCTGGGCCCTTCTATAAATTGTTTCTTTTATAAATACAGGCCAGGTTATCACCTCTGTTTATCCAGCCTCTCAGGCTGTAACTTCCTATTGATGTTCTAGTCAGCAGACAGTTCCGAGTCTAATCTGAGTCCTTAGGCGGGCAGAGGGCAGAGTGTGTGCCTGAGCCGCTTTTATACAGCCGCCTGCAGCCTTGTCATGCTCTTTGACTGTTGCTTGTTTTGTAATAAATAGAGGAGCTTGTATTTGTGCCCTTCCCACTGGCAGTGCATGGGAGGGGGTGTGTCTTTCAGCAAAGAGGGAGGGAGTGGCCTGGAGAAGGGGGTTAGTAGAGGTCAGGCCAGGTGACCAAGGTCAACATCAACAGCGGCAAGCCCTGTGGACAGTATATGCCCTTGTGCGGGGTGAAGAGGGCACCTCCCCAGCGGCCTTCCTCCCCAGGATCCACAGCCCCAGTCTTCACCCTGAAAAGAAGCAGACACACCTCAGCTGAAGGGCAGTTACCCAATACCTGCCTGGTCTTGCTCAGAACCGTCAAGGTCACTGAAGACAAAGAGTGCCTATGGAATTGTCACAGGCCAGAGGAGCCTCAGGAGACAGGGCTGAACGTCGAGTGATACCTGGCAGGGATCCTGGGATGGAGAAAGGGCATGAGAGAGAAACTCAGGGAATCTCAGAGCTTCCCTGGGACCTTAGTGGTAAAGAGTCCACCTGCCAATGTAGGAGATGAGGGTTCGATCCCTGAGTCTGGAAGATCCCCTGCAGAAGGAAATGACAACTCACTCCAGTATTCTTGCCTGGGAAATCCCATGGATGGAGGAGCCCCGTGGGCTACAGTCTCCAGGGTGGTAAACGGTTGGACATGACTGAGCAGCTAACCAACAACAGAAAGGGAATCTGAATATAGAGTGAACTGAACTAAAGTCCCGTCATCATTCATTGGCAAATGGCCATCCTAATGGGAGATTTTAATAATAGGGAAGTCAGGTGTTGGTTGGCATATGGGGATACCTTGTGTTATCTTGACGACTTTTCTATACATCCAAATCCACTTTAAAAGGAAGTTTGTTTTAGAAAAGAGACAAGACAGCGGCAGGGAGGGCCGCTGGCAGGCAGGGCTGCCAGGCCACGGCTCTCAGACCCTTGGCTCTGGTTGGTATCTGCTGTTGGCGTAACCATGGCTGGAGTCCAGAGGGTGCCCTGCAGTGCGGGCCTGTGGTTTTGGGCGGCCCCCGCCAGGGAGGAGCCCAGGCCCCCTCACCTTCTGCCGAGCATGGTGCCCACCCCCTCCAGGTCAGGTGCTGGCCTGTCTCCTCCAGTCAGCAGGCTCTTTGTTCTCTCCTGGACTAGACTTTTAACAGTGAGCTGCTCTCCAGGTCAGTGAGGAAGCCAGCTTCCAAACACAAAGCACAGGTCAGCTCTGCCAGGTGAACTTGAACTTGAGAAAGGCAGCGGAGCAGCGGGAACAGTGGGGCTGTGTATAAACTGCCCTGCAATTCCAAGTCTGGAGCATTAGGCTGGTGGGGAGGGGTGGTCAGGGTAGCCGAGGGCCCCAGTAATCCTGTTAGCGGCTCCGGGGGTGATGCGTGGAAGAGGGGATGAGTCGGTGAAGCTATCTCTCCTCCAAAGGGGGCTGACTGCAGCATGCACGGCTGCATCGAGGCATCTGCTCCTTCAGGCATTTTCTGCTGATGCCCTGAGTAAGGGCTGGGGGAGCAAGCGCTGTGACGTGCCCCGCACCGGGAAAGTCACTGAGCGCACACACAGGCATGGAGGCTCCGGCCCCTGCACTGTAATCTTCTTTAGCCAGAAGGCTTTCTTAGGGGACCCGGCTCCGGGACAGCATGGGGACAAATGTCTGTCTCCAGCTGGACCCGCCGTCCTCTGGCAAGTCTTCTGTGCCCAGGGATCGCCAGGGATGGGGGCAGTTCTGAGCAGCTCCTGGTGACAGGAGGAGGTTACTGATGTGGGGACCGCACGCTGAGTGGCAGGGGGCCTCGGTCTGGGCTGAGATTCAGCTGGAAAGAGACAAGGGGGCGTCAGGTGGGAGGAACAGAAAGGGCAGTCATCCTAGGTGGCCCTTGTGTGCACACATTGGTTCCTCATCACAGGGTAAATCCTGGAATACTTATGTAGCGCCGACTGTAGGCCCCGAGCTCTTCTAAACGCTTCACACATACACTCCCCACAACAGCTTGTAGGTTGGGTGCCCTTTTTTAGAGATGAAGGCAGGGCTGCTCCCAGCTCAAGGTCCGGCCAGTGGGAGGGCATGGGAGTGAATCTCCTGGGCCCGAGGCAGCCCAGCCAGTGTGTTTACACCGACAGGCATCACCCTAGAGCTTAGGGTCCCTGCGCTGGGCGAGCTCCTGGTTGTTGGGAGCTTCTGGGGTCTCCCTTCTCTTGACAACTTCTGGACCCAGAGACTCCTGCAATGGACATAGAACGGGGATGGCTGCTTCAGTGACCACCCCCACGCCCCACACCTGGGGACCACTTCCCTGCTGTCGGAGCTTTCCAGAAGGTTCTCCCTTCGCCACTCTTACTGCTCAGGTGCACAGATCTGAGACTCCGCACGTTTGAGTTAACACCACCGCATCCCCCAGCCACCCGGGGAAGAAACCTCTCCAGATTCCTAATGTGCTCAAGGTGTGTTTGAGCAAACTCGTTTTCTGGTCCTTTTCAGCTCTTCCGTGAAAGCAGGCTGTTCAGCTTGTGGGGCGGTTTTCCACAGCCAGCCTGATCTTTAGGTCCTGGACATTCCCCGTGTCTCTCCTGGCCACGGGACCGGAGCCCCAGCAGCAGGGCGGCTGCCTTGCCGTGGCCCTGGGGCTCTGCTCTTGTAGCCAAGGGCAGCTTCATCCCCTTCCGGTGATGTTCATGGTTTGCACCTTTTGCCTTCGGTCACTCCCTGTGGAAGTGCTTTGTCACTCATTCAACAAGTATTTGAGAGCCTGCTGCACCTGGGAGTATGGAGGGGGCAAAGGACAGAGTCCCGGGCACAGCCCACTTTCCATCTGTGGGCAGCAGAGCCCAGATACCCTTACCCTGGGCCCCAGGCCGAGCTGGCATGCACTGGGCCTTGTGCTCACTGACCAGGGCTGCCCTGTACGCTGAACTCTGGCTGGGCCCCTGCGCTGCTGCCAGCCACAGTCTCGCCCATCAGCCCGCGTAGAAGGTTTCTTTTGTTCGGTGCTGTTAGCATGACTGAATCCATTGCTGCTGCCAAACAGGATGTGGTCTGGGTGACTCCCAGCTTCCAGCAATCGAAGGTTCTTGTTTTCCACTGCCTGGAGAGGGACAAACCCCATAACCACAGGGCGCTTCGACGGCCCTGGGGGGAGCCCTGGGTTAATGAAGAGCCTAGCATGGCAGCGTCTGGGACTAGCATCTCTAATTGCATGGGATGGGGGGGAGAGGTGGGGCGATTTCTTAGTCATAACCCAGCCCAGGAGGAGATGGCTTCCAGGTGAGGCTGAGGCCTGTGAGTTTGGTTTGGGAGGAGGGTTTCTAGGTGGGGCCCTACTTCCAGGTTACAGCTGGGCGACTTCTCTGCAGAGCAAAGAGGTCGGGAAGGGAGCCGCCTTTTCCCCAGGCCTGCAGTGCCTGCCCTTACCTCTCCTTTGGGTTATCAGGGGGCCAGGCCACGTGGTTCCTAAATCTTGAATGCATGTGTGCGTGCCCGGTTGTGTCGACTCTCTGCAACCCCGTGGACTGCAGCCCGCCAGGCTCCTCTGTCCATCGGATTCTCCAGGCAAGAATCCTGGAGTGGGTTGCCACATCCTCCACCAGGGGCTCTTCCCGACCTGGGGATTGAACCTGCTTCTCTTAAGTCTCCTGCATTAGCATGCGTGTCCCTTACCATTAACACCACCTGGGAAGCCTGTAGATACAAATAACACTTAAATATTTGGGATGAATAGAAGATGGCAGAAATAGTAAACACACATAGAGACTGGTATAGCTTCTCCCTTTCCATGGTTTTCCCCATTTTTTCTTACTGGATTGTAGTTCTTCGACTTTTCTGGAAAATGAGTCTTTCTTGGCTGTGAGCATTGCAAATATTGCCTCCTAGTTTACTTGCCCACACGTGCTTTAAAAATCCAGTGAGGCACGTTCCGAATCCATCCTGGGGGATAATTTACAGAACTGTTTTCCAAGCGTTCCTAGTTCGGGCCGCTGTGTCCTTGATCTCGGCCAAGGCATCGTGCCTGGGAGGTCATAGGTCCAGCTTATTGTAATGATCCGTCACTGCCTTCTCTCACTTTCTGTTCCCCTTCATGGATCACCTCCCACCCCTGCCCCCGCCCCAGGTCTGGGAGTGCTTTCCTGCACAAATTGTTTTGGTCTCTTAGTCATTTTGGGGAAAATTAGTGAGTCAGCCCAGGACCTGGGGCCTGGGGCACAGCCCCTCCTGGCCAGGCAGCCTTAAATCTGCGTTTCTTTGTGGCCCCTGGAGGAGGGAGCTTTACTAAAGGAATGTGGGGTCTGGGGAGCCTGGATGCAGCCTGTTTAGAAGGAATGCATTCCTGGAGGAAGTTAAAATTAGAAAAAGCAGTTACACTTCCTGCCATTCAGCCGCAGTTGGCTGGTGTTTGTTTGCACAAGGATTCTTCTGGTAACAATCAGGGGTCGGTTTCTGGTGGAATATGACGGTGAAGTCATGGTTTGCGGGATGGAGGTGGTCCGTTTCCATGGCGATCTTTGTTGTTGAAGTCACTGCTTTGTTTGTGAATTCTCCGAGAATTGTGCCAGCGTGGAAAAATAGTCTTGAAACAGCTCTTTTTTATGGCTAGCAAAAAAGATTTTATTTTTTTTGCAAAAGCTCTTGAATGGGAAGTTGATACCGTGGAGTGCATCTGTTTGTCAGTGAACCGTAGAAGGAGTGGACCTGGGCCCTTGCGGGGGCTTGTCTCCCCATCGCCCCACCCCCTCGCAGGGAGGCCACCTCTCCTGGCAGGGAGGCCACCTCTCCTGGCAGTGAGGCTGAGACTTCTTGGGGAGCCCCCTGTGACTGGGGGAGCCCCCTCTGACTGGCGTAGGCGGGGAGGGGGGCATCCTCCCATGCCATCTCCAGGATTAGCAAATAAAATACACTGCACCCTGCCGTGGTTGACTATTTGGGACATACTTAGGGTAATTTCGTATCTGAAATTTAGACTTAGCAGGGTGTGCTAACACCCGGATCACCTCTGGCTCTCCTCTGTGGTCCTCGGTCTTGCTCTCGTGGTGCCCGAGCCCCTGCCAGGTGAGGCCGGGACATCGCCTGCTTCTTGCTGGCTGGTGGGCCCTGTGGCTTCTCCAGGTTTGTCCCTAGGTGCTCGGACACTTCCTCCTGCAGGTGCTGGGCTGGCCGCTCTCACCTGCTGGCGTCGGGCTTTCAGTCAGGCAATCATGGCACGTGCTGCCCGCGTTCCATGGATGGCAAACACGCAGGAGGTCTCGAGTCGCTCACGCACATCAGGGTCCTTCCGCCTCGTCACGCCACGCCCAGAAGCTGGAGGGCGCGGGGGAGCTGGCCTGTCATCTTCCCTGGAGAACAGACGTGCTTATCAGAAGCTCATGTTCACGGAACCAGGAGCATCACCAGCCCACTTCACTGGCCTGCCCAGGAGTGCCATCCCTTTAGTGGAGGTGGGCAGCAAGCATGTCACCCAGACCCGGAGTCACAGGTCTCTTGGTGGGAGTCGTGGGCCACCACTGGACCTCGAAGGAAGAGGGGAGATGTGTATGTAGGGGTTTTCTGGTGGGTGGCTCCCCTGGCCAGAGTGAAGGGAGCTGGCGTGGATGCCAAGGAGGCTGGTGGGATGGGGCCAAGCTGGGGAGAGCCCTGAGCTGGGGCAGGAACGCCTGGCCTCAGGTGGGCTGGTGCCAGGAGGGAGAAGGGCACTTTGTGTTCATGGGCAGGGGAAGAGTCGCTGAAGGTGAGGGAGCCAGAGGATGGATTTGGTGGAGATGCAGCTGGGACCATCTGGGGAACAGCTGATCGTTTGCTCCAAGATGGCCGGCAGATCATGGGGGCGGCGGTGGTGGGCTTCCTTTTATGTTCAGGCACCAGGTGCCACTGGCGGAGCCTCTTACCGTGTGCTCCGTGAAGCAGGCGTCGGGGCTGGATGCAGCGCCGAGCACAACAGCTGTTTTCCTGCCCCGTGCGCCATACAGATACGCTTGTGAGAGATACAGGGCGGATTCCTTGGGGGATTCCATAGCCGTTCGCTGAGTGCTTGCTGGGTTCCAGGTGGACAGCGTGAGGTCTTTGCCTTCCAGGAGTCTTTCCTCTGGAGGGAGAGAAAGGAAATAAACAGATGATGAAGGGTGTTGGGAATGATCACTGAAGCGGGGTAGCGGGATGGGCAGACAAGCTGTGCTGTTTCAAGAGGGGGTGTAGGCTCAGGGGCTTCCCAGGTGGCGCTAGTGGTAAAGAACCCACCTGCCAGTTTAGGAGACACAAGAGAGGTGGGTTCGATCCCTGGGTTGGGAAGATCCCCTGGAGGAGGGCATGGCAACCCACTCCAGTATTCTTCACCTGAGAAATCTCATGGACAGATTGCCTGGCGGACTATAGCCCATACAGTTGCAAAGAGTCGAGTATGACTGAATCGACTTGGCACACACTCCCTTAGAAGGCTGACTGTCCCTTCCCACCTCCCCCAGGGATCATCATGTGGTAATTCCCAGACCCTATGAATGGTACTTCACAGGGTAAAAAGGACTTGGTGGGTGTGATAACTGAAGGGTCTTGAGATGACCCTGCCTACCTGGAGGGGCCCTGAATGTCCAGTGTCGTCGTAAGAGAGGCAGAGGGAGATGTGACAGAGATGGAGTGAGTGGGCTTTGAAGTTGGAGGAAGGGACCGTAAACCAGGAATCCAGGATGCCAGAAGGGGGAAAAGGCAGGGTCATGGATTCTCCCAGTAGAGCCTCCACAAGGCACCAGGCCAAGCAATACTTGACGTTCGCCCAGTGAAACTGGCTTCACATTGGTGCACTCCAGATGGTAAGAACAAATTGGTTTTAAGGTGCCAGGTTTGTGGCAGTTTGTGACAGTTCCTAGGGCTGTCACGTGCTTTCCCTAGGAAAGGAACACGGAAGCCCAGGGATTGAGGAGGTGATGTTTGAGCCAAGCCCAGGTGTAAATAAGAAACTTTCCCTGGTGGCTCAGATGGTAAAGAATCTGCCTGCACTGCAGGAGACCCAAGTTCAATCCCTGAATCAGGAATATCCCCTAGAGAAGGGAATGGCAGCCCACTCCAATATTCTTGCCTGGAGAATCCCATGGACAGAGGAGCCTGGCGGGTTCTGTCCACCAGGTCGCAAAGAGTCGGATATGCCAGAGCGCCTAACACCTTCACTTGCTTATTTCAGGTATATGGAGTGGGAACCGTAGCTCACGATGCTTTCAGAATGTGAGGGTGGGCTTCCCTGCTGACCTATGGGCTGCAACTGCGGTGCCTACCCTGGGATCCAGTCCCAGCTTCGAGTCAGGAATTCCTTGGGAACTGTGAGCCCTGATGGCCCTCAGCCTGGACATGATCTGCAGTGAATTTATATGTTTTTAATGTAAAATTTTTCATGGCTACAATCAATATCTGCAGTGATTTTGGAGCCCAGAAATATAAAGTCTGACACTGTTTCCACTGTTTCTCCATCTATTTTCCATGAAGTGATGGGACCAGATGCCATGTCTTCATTTTCTGAATGTTGAGCTTTAAGCCAACTTTTTCGCTCTCCTCTTTCACTTTCATCAAGAGGCTTTTGAGTTCCTCTTCACTTTTTGCCATAAGGGTGGTGTCATCTGCATATCTAAGGTTATTGATATTTCTCCTGGCAATCTTGATTCCAGCTTGTGCTTCTTCCAGCCCAGCATTTCTCATGATGTACTCTGCATGGTGACAATATACAGCCTTCACATACTCCTTTTCCTATTTGGAACCAGTCTGTTGTTCCATGTCCAGTTCTCACTGTTGCTTTCTGACCTGCATATAGGTTTTTTCAAGAGGCAGGTCAGGAGGTTTGGTATTCCCATCTCTTTCAGAATTTTCCACAGTTTATTGTGATCCACACAGTCAAAGTTATGACCAACCTAGATAGCATATTAAAAAGCAGAGACATTACTTTGCCAACAAAGATCCGTCTAGTCAAGGCTATGATTTTTCCAGTGGTCATGTATGAATGTGAGAGTTGGACTGTGAAGAAAGCTGAGAGCCAAAGAATTGATGCTTTTGAACTGTGGTGTTGGAGAAGACTCTTGTGAGTCCCTTGGGCTGCAAGGAGATCCTATCAGTCCATCCTAAAGGAGATCAGTCCTGAGTGTTCATTGGAGGGACTGATGCTAAAGCTGAAACTCCAATACTTTGGCCACCTGATGCGAAGAGCTGACTTGTTTGAAAAGACCCTGTTGCTGGGAAAGATTGAGGGCAGGAGGAGAAGGGGACAACAGAGAATGAGATAGTTGGATGGTATCACCGACTCAATGGCCATGGGTTTGGGTGGACTCCAGGAGTTGGTGATGGACAGGGAGGCCTGGCATGCTGTGGTTCATGGGGTTGCAAAGAGTTGGACATGACTGAGCGGCTGAACTGAACTGAACTGAATGTAAAAATGTCAACTGCTTTTCTCCAGATTTAGCTGCATATATGTGTATCTTATTAATGGAACAGAATATTTCCTTGGCTTTCTAAATTGGGAGTTTCTAGCAATACAAAATAGCACACTGGCTTTGACCAGAACTGGCCAGAAATAACGCACCCATGTCACTCAGCTTGTGTCTTGGCCAAAAAAGGCCTAGTGGCCAAATGCCAGCTTGACATTTGCCATCTCTTCTTGTTTGGGATCCCCAAGTGAGGACTTGGGGATTGACATTTTGGGGAGAGGTGGTCCCCAGAAGCAGCAGTGGGGACGCAGGAGGGCGATGTGAGCTAGTGAGGGAGGCAAGGACAAGGGGAGTCAGTGAGCTCATGGTCACTGTGACTGCTGGGGGCCCTCCTGAAGAACTTTAGAATGGTCCCTCTGGGGGATGGGGCAGCCACAGGAGTGTGCCCTGAAGACTGAGCGAGGGCTGGGGCTGTGATGGGGGTCACACCCACCCATTTGGAGGGCATGGTCTTCTTCCTTTTTTGGCTGTGCTGGGTCTTTGCTGCTGGTGGGCTTTCTCTAGATGCAGTGCCTGGCCGTCTTACTGAGCGGCTTCTCGTTGCAAAGCACGGGCTCTGGGTGCAGGCTTCATTGGTTGCAGCTGTCCTGCTTAGTTGCCTTGTGACACATGGAATCTTCCCAGGCCAGGAATCGAACTCATGTCCCCCGCATTGGCAGGTGGATTCTTAACCACTGGACCACCAGGGAAGTCCTGGAGGGTATCTTGACAGCACAGTGAGGGGTGACTCATTGTACACAAATCCGATAGAGCGTGGCCCCCACTAAATCCAGACTCACGCTCCCTGTGGGTCCTGAGAAAGGCAGCTATTTCAGCCGCCCCCTCCAGCAAGAGCAGAGACAGCCTCCCAGGCGTGTCTTCATGAGTGTCCGCGGTCGGCAAAGCAGACGGTGTTCGGGACAGGCTTGGAGAAAGTTCAAATGCATGTGTGAGGAGTGATGGGAGCACAGAGATACCGAGCATCTCGCCCACAGAGGGACTTTTGACCCCCGTGTGTAGCATCGTCTCTTGATACCTGTTTGGAACCCGGTCAGCGCAGGTGGTACCTGCTTCCCCGTCTCCCAGGAGCCCCTCCTCCATCTGGGAGTTTTCTCTCCATCTAGTTCTGGACTCACACCAGCAGCTGTGTGTCTTGGCGTCTTCCGTTTTCAGCCCTTTTTTTTTGGCTGTGCTGGGTCTCCGTGCTGCACGGGCTTCTCTCTAGTTGCGGAGAGCAGGGGCTCCTCTCTAGTCGAGGTGCACGAGCTGCTTACTGCAGTGGCTTCTCTTGTCTGTCTGAGCATGTGTTCTAGGGCTCGAGGGCCCAGTAGTCGTGCCTCCCGGGCTTAGCTGTTTCTCCGCATGTGGTATCTTCCCGGACCAGGTGTTGAATCCGTGTCTGCTGCATTGGCAGGCAGATTCTTAGCACTGAGCCACCAGGGAAGCCCCCAGCCTTGTCTTATATTCAGGTCCCTGCTGTCTCTTATTTCCCACCTAGAGTGCAGGACCCATTGGTTCTATTTATCTTGCCAGTCCTTCTGTACCTTGCAGGGAACAGAGCCCAAGTGCAGATTTGGGAGATGACGGAGCGATCTGTTGACACTTACCCTCCTGTCCCTCAGAGCCAAATGAGCACCAGCCAGGAGGCCTTGAGCTGTGTTCACAGTTGTGTTAACCTTTCACGCCTGATTGGTGGTTGCTGATGACAGAGGTCTTACTGTGTAGAATAGTCGCTGGGTGGAGAGCCTCATCAGAGAGACTCACGTGGCCCTGGCTGGGAGTGAAGGATGGCCAATGGAACCCACCTTTCTTGTCCCATAATAGCCACCTGGGCTGGGGTGTTCTGACATCACCCAGCTCCACACACCTATTTCAGCCTGTAGTTAGAGCTGTGGGCTCAGAGAGGGAAGTGACCCCATGGAGCTGTGCCCTTGGCCCAGCCTTGCTGGTGGCAGGTAATGGTCACCCAAGCATGTGTCCATCAATACGAGTGTCTCCCCAAATGCCCACCTCTCCAGCACACAGGCATCTATTGAAATATCTGTAAGTTGGCATTTTCTTTATGTGTATTGAAGATTGCATTTTTTTTTTAAGTCTTGTTACAAAAGTAGGCTGTTCCAGGGGTTGGGAACTGCCTTGCATTTCTGGATAACACTATACTTATCTCAAAGGAGAGATTTAGAAACTGGGGATTTATTTGGGGGGAAATGAATAAAAACACACTGACCTCTTATAACCTGGTTTGGGTCTTGGGCTTCAGAAGATGTTTGCTGCAGTGAGTCTGTTTCTGACCCATTTCTGCATATCTGTGAGGGTAGGGCATGTTATCTAGAAGTGGGAGTGGGCTGGGGTACACAGCAGATTAACAAATGACAAAGTGAAGTGAAGTCGCTCAGTCATGTCCTACTCTTTGTGATCCCGTGGACTGTAGCCCACCAGGCTCCTCCGTCCATGGGATTCTCCAGGCAAGAATACTGGAGTGGGTTGTCATTTCCTTCTCCAGGGGATCTTCCCGACCCAGGGATCAAACCCAGTTCTCCCGCATTGCAGGCAGACGCTTTAACCTCTGAGCCACCAGGGAAGCCCAAGCAGTCCATGTTCTCTTAGAGTAGGGATTCCTCCCTTTTCCCGTGGCTTTGGCTAGGGTTTTGGGAACTGAATGGTACCCTAGTCCAACAGCAAGGCAGGCGGAGGCCCCCCAGCCCACTCTGCAGAGCTGAGACGGGAAGGGGGCTCTTGGGAGGTGAGCCTGGCATGGAGGGGATTTGGGGTCAGCTGGAAAAGGCCCGCTGTTAGCAGGGGGAGGGCTCAGGCTCCATCTCCCTGTCTATCACTGTTGCTAAGAGCAGAGGTTGCCGGGGTGAAGACGTGACCTCCAGGAAGAAGAATCTGCGAGGTCAGAGGGTGGGTGGTGCTCGCCTTGACAGGTCTTCCCCCCACAACCTCATTCAGGGAGGGGTGACCCGCAGGAGGGCACTTCTGGGGAAGGAGCTGCCTGCTGGGATCCTGGCAGAAAAGGGACCATGCTGGAGCCCATGTGTGCCAGGCCCTGCCAACACGCACTCGAGGCCAGGCAGTTCCCCACCCCACCTGCTGGGCACCAAGGAGCAAGGGTACATGTCTTAGGTCTCAGATTCAGCGGCCGAAGCCAGGATTTGAGGCCCTGTTCAAATAGGGTTTGCGCTTGCACACGCTGACCTGTCCCAGTATTTCCGCCTCCTCTGGGTTTGTCTGGAGGCTCCCAGGCCTGGCACAGAAGTCCCCCTTCCTGCAGCTCATAAACACCAGGCAGGATGGTGTATTTCTTACTTTAGGAGACTTGAGACGGGGGAGGTTATAATTTCTGTCTTGGAAGAAGGAAAAAAGGAAGGCAGGGTAGCGCTGGAACCTGGGCTGGCATTTGATGCCCGCAGGCGGAGACATCCAGTCTGCCTGCAGTCTGCTTTGTCTGCCTCTGTTTTCTTTGTGCTTGACTGTTGTTCTGTTCATCGAGGTCCTGGGGGCGGCTTTGGACCAATGGGTTATGATCTCAGCTTCCCGTTTCTTGACCTCGGTCAGTCATTGAAACCCCGTTGAACCTCACTTACTGAGTCTGCTGAGGACACAGTGGTGCCGACCCTGCACCCTCCAACCTCCAGGAGGCCAGGTGGAGAAGCACACTGTTGTCAGTTACCCCACGTAGTTTCAGTGTGGGCCAGGGGCCAGTGGCACCAGCATCACCTGGGAGCGAGTTGGGAATGCACATTCAGGCCCGGCCCAGGCCTCTCGGTGGAAACCGGCAGTCTATGTTTTAACAAACCCTCCAGGCGAGCCTGGTATGTGCCCTTGTTTGAGAACCACCACCTCATTCACACAGAAGAAGTTTCGTTCTCAGCCATTTATGCCATAAGCATAATCGCGAGATTTCTATTATGCATTTGGCTGTATCTCTGGACTTTTATGTTTCAAAGAAGAGAAAGGTAGGGTCTCTGCCCTTAAGGTGGCCCATGTTGTTGTTCAGTTGCTAAGTCGTGTCCAACTCTTTGTTGACCCCGTGGACTGCAACATGCCAGGTTTCCCTGTCCTTCCAGAGGCTTCCGTATGTCCCGGAGCTTGCTCAAGCTCATGTCCATCAAGTCAATGAGGCCATCCAACCATCTCATCCTCTGTCGCCCCCTTCTCCTCCCACCCTCAGTCTTTCCCAGCATCATGGTCTTTTCCAATGAGTCGGCTCTTCACATCAGGTGGCGAAAGTGTTGGAACTTCAACTTCAGCATCAGTCCTTCCAGTGAATATTCAGGGTTGATTTCCATCAGGATTGACTGGTTTGATCTCCCTGCAGTCCATAGACTAACAAAAAGATGGGAAGAGTCTACTCTACATGATAGGGAGAAAAAAAGATGATAGAGTAGAGAAAACAAAAGCTAAAGCGTAATGTCTGGCATGACGTGGAGAGCCCTGTTTTACACTTGAGGAAGCCCAGACCCAGAGTCAAGTTAGGTAAGCTGGCAGAAGTTGTCAGGCCCATGAAGGGCAGAGCTGGAATGCAAGTCTTCGGATCTGACGGGGTCATCTCAGTGTCCAGGCTTTCCCCATCCTTACGGCATCTCACACACCCAGCCCCTGGCTGGAGCCACCTCCCCACTTATTCAGAGGAGGAGGCTACAGCTAGGATGGAAAACCTCAGACTTCTGGAAGCTCCTTCATCAGCTTTGCAGTGGGGATTGTCATGATGTTGGATTTAAACCTCCAGCCCTTCTGGGAGCCCACATCTGTGACCCGGTCGGATTGTAAAGGTCCTAAGTAATTAGTCAGTGAGTGGAAAAAGTTAGTCAAAGCCTGGAAGAATTAGAATTTTTTTTTAATGGAAAAAAAACAGTGTCCATGGATCTTCCGGTCTTTCTACACTGGGTGACGGTCTTTCTCTGAGTGTGTGTTTGATGACTGTATCTGGCATGCATGGACCACAGCCTAGTACAGCCTCACGATTCCCCATTTATTTCTTTACATTTATTATATTTATTTGTTTGTTTTTGGCTGCACTGGGTCTTTGATGCTGCACACGGGCTTCCTCTAGTTGCGGTGAGCAGGGGCTACTCTAGTTGTGTGTGCGGACATCTCATTGGGATGACTTTTTGTTGGCGAGCACAGACTCTAGGGCACAGGCTTTGGTAGTTGAAATACACAGGCTTAGACGATCTGCTGCCTGTGGACCCTTCCCAGATAAGGAATCAAACCTCTGTCCCCTTCACTGGCAGCCAGATTCTTACCCACTGTGCCCCCGATTCCCCACTTAGAGTCAAGGGATGACACAAAGGCTGGCAAAGCAGCCCGAGTCAAGAATTCTGGAGGTTTTTTTTTCTTAAATGTTTAATGTTGTCTAGTTTGCCAGCCTGTTTTAAGTGATTCCCCACTATCAGGTCTTTACAAAATATTCCACTTGACTGGTCCTGGAAGCTGCTCATCTCCCGAGATGATTTATGTGATAATTAGATCCATTAAAATGTCCGTAGCAAAGCCCATCAGCTCCATCCAGCGGGAGCAGAAGCCCAGAGGAGGAGGAGAAGGTAGCTTTGTGGCCACAGGTGTGGGCGTCCACATACCTGAGAGCAAGTGGGCACAGGTCACCCCCACACACAGGAGCTTCCAGCCTCGTCCCCCCGCTGCTGGGGAGGAAGGATGCGCAGAATGCCAGCCACGAACCATGAACCAAACCGCCAGCTTGATACCATGCCGGGCACCTGGTGGGAATGCGCAGGTGTGTAGAGTGAAGACGCCGCAGGCATCTGGTTGACCTGTGTCTTAGTAACCCACCTCTGTGCTTCACAGTCAATCTAGGCTTCCTCCACGATCGAGAGGAAAGGCTGTTCCTTGCCCCCCAGTCTATAAAATTTGAAATACTGTGAAATTTTAGGAGAGGTAGGTGAAGCAGTTCTGCATTCTCTGTAAGAAAGGTCTCCCCAGAGACCAGGTGTTACTTTCACTTGGCTGTCTCACCGACCATACACCTAAGTTCTGTTGTTTCACTAGTGTTTATTTTGTTAGCATTAAATACCAAGATCTGTCTGCAGAAGCATGATTTTTCTCAGTTTTATAAATTGGTTGCCTCTGGGAGAACCAAGAGGGAAGTCCACCGCCAGGCCTGGGCCCCCAGTGCTCACGTGCCTTGAGCATCTCTTGCAGAGGGACCCGAGGTGCTAACCTGTGCCCCAGAGGGGCCCAGAGCTCTCCCCTCGCAGGTTGGCACGGGCTCTAGGAAGCAGTTTCTGGTTGATAAAGTTTACCTCTGGGCCATTCCTGCTTCCTTTTCAAGCCACACCTCCCATTGTTGCCCTTCCCTTCCTCTTGCCATCTCAGATGCCGCCTGCTACCTGGCCAGCTCTCGGGCATTGGCCATGCCCCGTGGGTGCTGCCCACCTCTGTGATTTGAGCCTACCCCAGGCTGGCCTCTGCCCTGCAGCCTGCCTAGGGCCGGTGTAGACCGGGGTCAGTGCACTTTCACTGCAGAAGGTCAGGCAGTGTTTCAGCTTTGCAGCCCCCTCAGGTGTCCGTGGCAGTTACCTTTGGGTGTCACCGACTCACAGAAGAACCACAGACAAATCCATAAACGGACAAGGTGCCTGTGTTCAGTAAAGCTGTACTTCTGCACACTGCGATCTGAATTTCACATTTTTAAAACATTTCATATATTTTTTATGTATTATTATGTGCTTTCCCTATTGAAAAATGCTCTTCATTCGTGGGCAGAGACAGCTGTTGGGCTGGGTTTGGCTCTGTTTTGTTCTTTCATGCTGCTACTTTGGTGTTTTCAGGTGTGGTAGGCACAAGAGTGGGTGAGACCGAATCTTGCCCTGGAGCAGTCCCAGTCTAGACACTGACAGGTGCCCGACGTAAAGGACCCGCGGCCAGTGGGTCCATATGTGCCCACTGTGATGGTTAGAAAGCCAGGTGATAGGCCAGTTTCCCCAGAGCCACCCTAGAAATGCTTTTCCTCCAGCTGTGAAGAACTGTGCTGGGCGACTGTGCAGATGCCGGGCCACTGAGCACATGCTGGGACTGTAGGGGCAAAGCACGGAGGTTCGGGTGTTCAGCGACATTAGAGGGCCACGTAGGTCCTGCTCTGAGAGGCTTGGCACTGCAGGATGGCCAGCTCTCATGGGGTTAACATGAAACAAGCTGTAGGTCGAGCAAAGGGAACGTTTCAGTGTTTCTGAACCCGTCGCTTTCAGCTCTTGAGACAGGTGTCCTCGCGAGGATCCCTTCTGATTTGTTGTATGTTGTATGAAACTGGTTGTAAGAGTTGGCTTGGGTGCCGGAACAAAGAGCCCCGAGCTTGGGTGCTTAAACAATAGAAATGTATCGTCTCCCGGTACAGAGGAGGCTGGAAGTCCAGCATGGAGTGTCTGCAGGGTCAGTTCCTTCTGAGGCTGTGCAGGAGGCATGGTCCCAGGCTCCCCCCAGCTTGTGGCGGTCTGCTCACAACCTTGACTTGTGGACGCATCGTCCTGACCCTCGCCTTCATCCTCACGTGGGGCTCTCCCTATCTGCATCTGCCTCCAAATTTCTTCTCATGTGAAAACACCTATCGAACTGGGTTTGGATTCCCTCTCATGACCTCGTTTTCACTTAATTACCTCTCTACAGACCCTTTCTTCAAATATGGTCATATTCTGAGGGTCTGGGGGCTAGGGCTTCAGTGTATCCATGGGGTGCATGTGTGCGTGCTAAGTTGCTTCAGTTCTGTCCGACTCTTCGCGACCCCATGGACTGTAGCCTGCCAGGCTCCTCTATCCGTGCGACTCTCCAGGCAACAATGCTGGAGTAGGTTACCATTTCCTTCTCCAGGGGATCTTCTCGACCCAGGGATGGAACCTGAGTCTCTTATGTCTCCTGCATTGACAGGTGGGTTCTTTTTCCCACTAGTGCCACCTGGGATGCCTGTGTGCATGGGATGGGTGGCATGATTTTGGCTATAACTTCAGGCACGGGGAGAAAATGGCTGAGTGTCTTGTTGGGACCTGTCCTGGGGCAAGACTTTAGGATGAGGCTCTGTCTTTGTTTGAATAGCTTCTCGTCTAAGTTTCTTGAGCCTCTAAGTTTACCTGTTGAGCTTTCGAGATGTCCTCAGGTAGGATAAGCCCTGTCATTCTATCACCTGCCAAGATGGTAAGCTGTGGATGAAGCAGCTGCAGTGATGCAGGGCACTGATGTCAGTGGTGTCCTCACTGGACTGTGGTCATGTTTGGAGGCTCCTGAAGACAACAGAGCCTTCTCAGCATTGCTATATAACAGCTCTGTGGTTCTTGGAGATTCCCCCCGAACTTCGGCAATAACAGCATTGATGAGTCTGGAAACAAACCAGGAAATCAGGACATCGGGCATCTTCTAGACTCCAGGGTTTGGGGCTAACTTGATCCTCACACACTAAGTCCTGTGTTTTCTTTGGGAGCTGTGGGGACTGATGGGCCCCTGGCTTCTAGCGGCTCCCTCCTTGGCTGAAGGACCACATCCCTCTCCTCTCAGGTCAGCGGGTCCTTGTGCAGAAACCTGGGGCTTCCAGAGAGGTCGAGCCTGCAGCTGGGGAGGTGGGAAGGGGCCGATCCTGCTCACCTAGTCCCCGTACCCTGGCCCTCACAGGCACGCCCATTCACAGCCAGAGTCACGAACGCTGAGTGGGCAGCGGGCTCCGGGTGTGCACCTGCCCTGCCACAGATCTATCTAGGAGCCTTCCCGGGGTCCCTGTGAAGGAACAGAGCCTCAGGAGCCTGCTGCAGTGAGCAAGAGAAAAGCCCAGTGGTTTCCTCGGCTCTTGCCTAAAATGCTGAGTGACCCAGCACTTAAAGATGCACTGACTGAGGATGCTGTAATTGGACCGCGAGAGGAAACGCAGTCCTCCCCTCTTCATAAAGTCCTCCCCTCCTCATAAAAGACTTGGTGGTGGCCTCCTCTGGTTGCGCAGAGCACTCAGCTATTTTGCATCTGGGAAATGGGCTTTAGGGAGAGCCGTGATGTAGATGTGGGAAGTAGAGGCTGTTGACCACTAGAGATGCCCTTTGCATGAGACTCTGTGGCCTTGCCAACCCCCGACCCCTTCTTGCCCTTCCTGAAGGGCCTGCAGGTGAACCCGTGCAGAGGTGAGAGGTCCAGCGGAGTGGGCACCTGGACAGGAGGGAGGGTAGCAAGTCTTGTCCCCCCAGCCTAGATGCCAGGGAGGGGATGATTTATAAAGCAAAGGAGACACCCAAGTTCTCAGACTCTTGCATGCGTGCATGCTAAATCACTTCAGTCATGTCAGACTCTTTGTGACCCCAAGGACTGTAGCCCTCTAGGCTCCTCTGTCCATGGGATCCTCCAGGCAGGAATACTGGAGTGGGTTGCCATTTACCTCCTCTAGGGGATCAAACCCGCCTCTCCTGCATCTCCAGCATTGGCAGGCGGGTTCTTTACCACTAGTGCCACCTGGGAAGCCCCTCAGGCTGATACAGTGATTTAAAAAGAGAAAAAAGAACAACAGAGATGTATACTATTCACACCACAGAGCAAATTGGAAAGATTAGAGAAGTCTGAACAAGGACTGAAAGTGAAACTGAAAGTCACTCAGTTGTGTCCAACTCTTTGCGACCCCATGGACTCTACAGTCCATGGAACTCCCCGGGCCTGAATACTGAAGTGGGTAGCCTTTCCCTTTTCTGTAGGGTCTTCTCAACCCAGGGATTGAACCCAGGTCTCCCACATTGCAGGCAGATTCTTTACCAGCTGAGCCACAAGGGAAGCCCAAGAATACTAGGGTGGGTAGCCTATCCCTTCTCCAGTGGATCTTCCTGACCCAGAAATCGAACCAGGGTCTCCTGCATTGCAGGTGGATTTTTTACCAACTGAGCTACCAGGGAACAAGCATTAAAATACCAAAAACCCACTTCTGAGAGGCCACCCCTGCACTGTTTCACTCCCCCCGGGCCTTTTCAGCACCTCTGCCCCATTTAAAGTGACTGCCCTGTCTAGACAGTCTTTGGGGTCCCACAAGCAACTTGATGACATGCCAAGGTCTGCAGATGCACCCAGAATCCAGTGATGGGTGGACAGCAGCTTCTGCATCCTGAGCCTTGAATGTCCTACCCCACCCTGCATTTTCTGAACTTCTCGGGGTCTGAATCTTTTGTCATGTTCAGATATATTTCCCCAGGTTGTTGCTGCCTTTTTGTAGCATTGATTGATTTCACTGGGGTTTTTCCTTTTGCCTTTGTGTTTCCTACATTTCTTGTGCGCTTAGGTCTGTCTCTACATTAAGAGTTAAGTGTACAGGAGCTGGATTTTCTCTTTCCTTCTGGTTAATTTCCTTCCACACCTCCCAGCCTGTCCTCTCACCTTTCTGTGCATCTGGAATTCATTTCACCATGGAAGCCCCGGAGGAAACGGTGCTGTGAAGACCAGCCCGCTGCCCCAGCATCTCGGGATAATTCTTGTCCTCCTGTGATTCTCGTTAATTGCATGTGGACTGATAACGTGGCTGAGGGTCTGTTCCAGGGGAGGACAGTGATTTAGGGAAGGTGCCCAGGATGGGATCTCCTCCTGTTTCACAGGCTGGCCAGGGGCAGGACTCCTTAAGGCTGGAGCAGCTCTGTTACTCCCATCCAGAAGGCCAGGGTGTCCTGCCACGGTGGTACCTTGGATCCCACCGTCCATCATCATCCTTGTTTAAGGAACCTGTTGCAAATATGGGCTTCTTGGTCACTGTTAGTCACCCCCTCCTAAGTGACCAGCAAGTGGGGAGGAAACCCCACTGCTGGCAAGCCATCAGGGAATCCATCTCTTGGGTTTAGCTGATAAGATGATTCTGTTGAGCCTGCACTGCCCACCTCTGCAGAAGTGATAGCAGGTGAGGGAAGATAATACAGCCTTGAGAAGAAACAAGCCAAAAATGCCCTCGTGGTGACTGGGCTCCTGGAAGCCAACTGTGGCACAGGTTACTGGGGTGCACTCTGGGGTCAGACCTTTTGGAAGGGCCCTGAGGTTGGGGTGCAGAGGGAAGCCCTTGAGACCCCACAGACGCTCCAACCCTGCACAGCCCTTTCCCACCT
>SJYF01000057.1:5137576-5160153 GCA_006410515.1 Procapra przewalskii | reverse complement strand
TAAAACTCTCATCTGTTTGCAGATGACTTGATACTATACATAGAAAACCCTAAAGATACTATCAGAAAATTACTAGAGCTAATCGGTGAATTTGGCAAAGTTACAGGATACAAAATCAATACACAGAAATCCCTTGCATCCTCATACACTAACAATGAAAAATCAGAAAGAGAAATTCAGGAATCAATTCCATTTACCATTGCAAGAAAAAGAAAATGCCTAGGAAAAAACCCACCTGAGGAGACAAAAGAGCTGTATACAGAAAACCATGAGACACTGATGGAAGACATCAAAGACGGCTCCCCACTTTCTGGCCTTTTACGGTCGGCCTTGGAGCTCTCCTGGCGCCTGTGGGTGGGGCTGTGTGGTTTAGGTTGCTGGTGTGCGACAGCGAGCGCATGCTGAGACTTGAGGTCCAGTGGAGCTCCACTTGTCTGCCACCTTGGACCTCGCTGGTTCTAATCGGTTTATGTTGTGTCCCGGATTATGTCATTTTCCTAAACCCTGCCCGCTTCCTGTCTGATTTGGCAAGCTCAGTTCCTGTAGGAAGTCTTCAGGGCACCCCTCGTGAGTGAGCTCCCGCGGACAGGCTCCTGTGTGCTGACTTTCCCTGTGTCCTTTCTGCACCTGCTGGGAGGTTGGCTGGGGTTCATCTGAAACCGCTGCATCGGGTGGGCTCCCTGGCCTCCAGCAGAAAGATCAGGCTGGAGAGGTCAGGGGAGATCGGGGTGGTCACTCCCTGGATCCCCAGTGCCTGCCTCCTCATCCCTTCCTGCCTACTGTCATTACTCTGGGGTCTCCCTACACTCGCTGACCCCCTCCCCCCATCTCACTGTCATTCAGTTCAGTTCGGTTCGGTCGCTCAGTCTGACTCTTTGCAACCCAAAACAGAGGACAGACGGCAGGTGGTGGAGGGGGGCATGGCCGGCAGGTGGTGGAGGGGGCATGGCCTCACCCTCCCCGTCTCTCCCTGCTCTGTTCCTACTGATGATGCTGTTGCTGCCTTCCTCTCTTGTTTTTCCTTTTCCGGTGCTCCTGGGCACATTCAGAAAACCACGTAAGGGCTACCTGCTGCTTCAAGGATATCTTACCTGACATTTCTGGGGTTTGATAAAGGAGAGATCAACCAGAAATCTCTGGTGTAGCATCTTTATGAGAAACAAAATATATTCTGTTTCATTTTTAATGACTTTTAACTGTGATGCAAAAACCTTCCAGAAAAGAAACCAGCAGGCTGGAGGCAGCCGGGACTGCGGGGTGCTCAGAACCACGGGTCTCACGCTGAGATGCCACCCAGGGCTGCTGGCCCAGATTTCCGCCTGGCCAGTGTGCCCACAGAGGCACGTGCCTGTGCAGGGATGGCAGTGTTGGTCCGTGTTGCCGCGTGCCTCCAGCACCACCCCTTCACCCCGTGGCCCTGCCTGTGGTCTCAGAGGGTCTGAGACTGAAGGAGACGGTGGAGGAGGAAGGTGCCGGGGGAGCGGGCAGGGATAGCAGCAAATGGTCCACGTGATATCCCCAGGATAGGATGAAGGTTTGGGGCTCACAGAGATTCTGTGGACAAGTTGGTTCCCCAAATCTCTTTCCTTCCCTCTACTGACCAAACCCGCTTTGAAGGTTTAAATTAGTTGGTAAAGCCTGTAGCCCAGGGCCTGGCCCAGGGTAAAGGGCGTTATCTTCCTAGTTAGGATTCTAAACAATTTCTTCTTTCCTAGGGTCAGGGCGAGCTCCTACCTGAGAAATTGAGTAGGGGGCCCAGACCGCAGGCAGTATATTAAGGTGATGCTTGGGAAATTCCTGAAAGAAGAAACAGGAGGGGATGGATGCGGAGGGGACGGATGCGGAGGGGAGCCCGCCAGAGAGCAGGTGCCTCCGGAGAAGGACCAGGAGACTGCGGTCTCAGGACCAAGTGGTCCAAATCCGGTGTGCCCCCTGCCTTTGCAAATCAGGTTTTCTCAGAGTCCAGCCGTGCCCGCTCATTGTCTGTGGCCGTGTCTGCCTTTGCGGGGCGGAGCTGTATGGTTCGCGTGGAGGCCACGTGGCCCACAGAGCCTGCGGTCTTCCCCACCTGGCCCTTTCGAGCAAGGGTGTCACCAGGGGCCATCTGGCAGCATCTGGAGACACTTCTGTCATCACAACTGAGGCAGTGGTGGGGGTCTCCTGGTATCCAGTGGGTAGAGGTGGGCATGCTGCTGGGATGCACTTGGATGGGCCCCATGGCGAAAAATGATCCCACCCCAAATGTCGGTAGGGCCGAGGTTGAGAAACACTGCCGTCCAGAAGAGCATTTCTGTTTCAACTCCAGAACTGACCAGCAGGGGGAGATGGGTGGTGCCCTCTGCTAGGATAGGGATGCAGGAGAGGGGTCAGTGGGCTCAGGCTGGCGGTGGGGAGGCCCTGCAGTGGCCATCCTGGGGCGTGGGCAGGTACTGCAGAGACAGGGCTTCAGGTATCAGCAGAGACTAGGCGGTCCCTCCCCACTCTGTCCCCAGGGGTGGCCTGGCAATGGCCAGCCCCCAAGGAGAATGTGCCTAGTGACGAAGCAGAAGGGCAAGGATGGACACGGGACAGTGGACACTCTAGGGGCTGGCAGAGGAGGAGAAAGCATGGAAGGAAGGGGGAGGACCAGCCTTGGAAGTGCGAGAGGAGACCTGCAGGACAGGCCTCGCGGGCTGGCTCAGAGCAGGGAGAGCGGTCAGCGTGTGAAAGCCACCCGGGAGATGCATGTGGGCAAACGCCCTCGGGACCTGGCGCTCCCGTGGCCTTATCAACTCTGATGAGAACAAGGTGCCCAGGCCTTGGGGCGGGAGCGGCTTCGGGAGCAGTGAGGGGGCAGCCAGGGAGGGTGTTTGTGAGCGGAAAGGCGCCGGCACAGCCAGCCAGCCAGGAGCCCTGGGCTCGAGCCAGCGGCTGGTGCCGTTGGCGAGGGGGTCCCGAGCTGCCCGGGGCTCCGGTCCAAACCCAGGCGCAGTGGGACAGAGCACAGAGACCTCCCATGGACCAGGAGGAGGGGGAAGGGTGGGGCGGGGCAGCAGGGCGAAGGTGCTGCTGAGACTCCTCTAGACAGCCAAATACGAGTGCTGAGCTGAGAAAGCAGATGATGGGATCGACCGAGCGGTGTCCCTGCCCATGGGTGAGTCTTTTCTCCTCCCAATGCTTTTTCTGACCTTCTGTATAAAATAGTCACCCTCTGGGAGGCGAAAGGAAAGCTCCTCCCCGACTGCCTTCTGGCTCCAGGTCACAGTCTTCCCCCCACCGGCCAAGCTCTTGCATCACCCTCAGAACTGGAAGGAAATTAGCCGATTATCAAAAGGCCAGGGGCCTGGCTTCCAAGGTCTCTGGGGCACTCCGTCTCCCCGCAGGAAAGCTGCTGGGTCAATCGGGTTCCGTTTCTTCTCCACCTGGTACAGATGGGTAGCAGAAGCTCTGCGGACAACAAGGTGGTTTCACACCAGGCTTGCGTGTGTGTGTGTGTGTGTGTGTGTGTGTGTGCGTGCGCGTGCGTGCGTGGGTGTGTGTTAGTGGCTCAGTTGCGTCCGACTCTCTGCGACCCCGTGGACTGTAGCCAACCAGGCTCCTCTGTCTATGGGGTTCTCCAGGCAAGAATACTGAAGTGCGTTGCCATTTCCTTCTCCAGGGGATCTTTCTGACCCAGGGTTGGAACCCTGGTCTCCTGCATTGCAGGCAGATTCTTTACCATCTGAGCCACTCGGGAAGCTCCTGCTAATGTATGCATTGATTAAAGCAAACAAACAAAGCGCCCAGCGGACATTTGGGCTGCCCTGTCAGCTCTGCCCCAGCAGCGCAGCGTGAGGGTCCTGCTCTGGTCTCCAGGAGCCAGGCTGCTGTCGGCCCAGTGGACAGTGGGGAGGAACAGCTGGTGGTCCTGTAACTGTCTAGAAAGGGGCTTCTGCAGCTCAGCCCATCCTTGTGTTGGTCTCACACCAGCCTTGGGTTCATGGGCTCCCGCTGCAGCCACCCAGCTGGGATCCTTGGACCAGAGACCTGGCTTCTTTGCACCTCGGTTTTCCCAACCGTTCAATGGGGTAATAATCTCTGTGTCATGGGTGGCTGTCACGCGTAAATCAGTGAGCACAGAAGCACTGAGAATAACACCTGACACACACCCAACAAATGCCCTCAGGGCGGCGGGGTCAGGGGGTGGCAGGCAAGTTTTTACAGATTGACAGCGATTTGTGGCAATCCTGCATCAAGCCAAGTCTCTTGGTATCTTTTTTCCAGCAACAGTTCCTCACTTTGTGTCTCTATTACGTTTCGGTAATGCTTGATTTCTAACTTTTTATTACTTTTTAAATTATTCAAATATTTCAAATAATAAAAGTGTAGTCGCTCAGTCGTGTCCAACTCTTTGGGACCCCATGGACTGTAGCCTACGAGGCTCCTGCCTCCATGGGATTCTCCAGGCAAGAGTACTGGAGTGGGTTGTCATTTCCTTCTCCAGGGGATCTTCCTGACCCAGGGATAGAACCCAGGTCTCCTGCATTGGAGGCGGATGCTTTAACCATCTGTGATCCATGATCTTTGATGGACGTTAGCAAAAAGACAGTTCAGGGAAGGCTCAGGTGATGGTTACAGCAGCAGCAGCAGCAATAAAAAATCTTTTTAAATTAAGGCATGCACATTTTTTTTTTTTGAAAGTACTATCATATACTCACTTGCGTTCAATCCCTGGATTGGGAAGATCCCCTGGAGGAGGGCATGGCAACCCACTCCAGTATTCTTGCCTGGAGAATCCCATGGACAGAGGAGCCTGGTAGGCTACAGTCCATGGGGTTGCAAAGGGTCGGATACGACCGAGGGCATTTCCATTTCATTTTCATGGATTGGCCCGTTGGGTCACAAAGAGTTGCACACAACTGAATGACTTCACTTTCAAGCACATCACAGCTCCACCTCAGATCATCAGGCGTTAAGAGTCTCAAAAGAAGCAAGCCACCCAGACCCTCCCCACACACAACTGACTGCAGGGTTCGAGCTCCTATGAGAATCCAACGCGGCCGCTGATCTGCCAGGAGGCAGCGCTCAGGCGGCAATGCGAGCGGTGGGGGGCGGTTGTAAACACTGGTGAAGCTCTGCTCACTCGCCTGCCGCTCACCAGCGGTGCAGCCTGGTTCCCAACAAGCCATGGACCAGACTGGTGCCAGTTTGGGGGTGGGGTACCCTGATTCACGGGACTTACTTCATCTTTTTTAAGTTTCTTTTTTGAAAAAAAAAATAATTGTATGTACTTATTCTGGCTGTGCTGGGTCTGCATTGCTGCGTGTGGTTCTCTCTAGCTGCGGTGCATGGGTTTCTCATTGGGGTGGCTTCACGGGCTCTCGGATGCGCCGGCTTCAATGGTTCCGGTTCCCGGGCCCCAGAGCACAGGCTCAAGCTGTGGCACACGGGCTTAACTGCCTTGCGGCATGTCCGATCTTCCGGGATCCGGGATTGAACCCATGTCTCCTGCATCGGCAGGCGGACTCTATGCCGCTGAACCAGCGGGGAAGCCCCCTCACTTTGTCCTGATGCTGGCTTTATTGTACCGCTGAGCCAGCGGGGAAGCCCCCTCGCATTGTCCTGACGCTGGCTTTATTGCGGCGGTCTGGCACTGAACCTGCGTGTCTCAGGGGTCTGCCCGCACTTTTTCAAGGCTGCATAACAAGTGACCATAAGTGACCTGGCTTAGAACAGCAGAAGTGGGCTCTCTCGAGCCTGGAGGCCACAGGTCTGAGATGAGACGCCTACAGGGCCAGGTTTCCCCTGAGGACTCCTCCTTGTAGCTCTGGACATTCACCCACCATCTCCATGCCCTTGAGCTTCATCGCTCCAGCCTCTGTCCCATCTTCCCAGTTATCTTCCCCTTGCGTGTCTGTGTCTCCTTGTCCCAATGTCCCTCTTCTTACAGGGACACCAGAGATTGGATTCAGGGCCTGCCCTAAACCAGTGTAACCTCATTTTAACTTGATTGCCTCTGCAGAGACCCAGCTTCCAAATGTCAGTTCACAGGTACTATGGTTTAGGACTCCAGCGCCCCTTTTTGGGGGGACACCATTCAACCCCCTGTAGTGGGCGTGGTTGGCTGTTTTCGTGGTTTCTGTTGTAGCTCAGTGTCTGCGTCTTCCTCATTTCTGCGAGCCCTCCAGGCAGGCTGATCTTGCTTCTGTCTGTGTTCTAACGTAGCAGCTGGCATAGTGCAGGACAAGGCTCAGTACCCCCGTCGTCAGTGACCCAAACTAAGGAGGACAAACTAACCTTCCAGTTTTCAGGACAGAAATCTGCACTAGACAGAGGTGAAGAGGGCTGGGAACACAAGACGTCCCCGCTGGAAAGGCAGCCCACTGATACACTGTGAGATGGGAGCATCCCGCAAATCCTTGGTTGGTGAAGAGACTACTTACTGAGTGGTGCTGTGTGCCAGGGAGGCTGAAGGTGCTTGCTGACCCTGAGCTCTTGGCCTGGCTGGAGATGCAGGCAGTTAAGAGAGCTGTCACGGTCAAGTGATCCGTCCTATTGTAGGGGAGCAGGGGCCGCGGGGGCTGGTGACCACAGACATGGCGCACAGACGTGGCGTTGACTCAGAAGGCAGCCTGCTGGCTTAAGGACTTTGGCCACTCCTCGGACCTCTGGCAGCTCCCGCCTGCTCTAGCCAGGAGCCAGCCTGCCTCCTCCCACTCCCCTGGCCTCCTGCCCTTACCCTGTCCCCCGTTCCTCGATGTCCAGGGTTGGAGTGTCCCCAGAAAGTCACATCTACCAAAAGCTCGGAGTATGACCTTATCTAGAAGTAGGGTCTTTGCAGATGTAATTGAATTGAAGTCTGTGTATATGCCCAGTCGCTCAGTCATGTCCGACTCTTTGCAGTCTCATGGACTGTAGCCCATCAGGCTCCTCTGCCCATGGGATTCTCCAGACAAGAATACTGGAGTGGGTTGCCATGCTCTTCTTCAGAGGATCTTCCCAACCCAAGGATCAAACCTGAGTCTTCCACGGCAACTGCATTGATAGGCAGATTCTTTGCCACTGAGCCACCAGGGGTGGCCCCTAATCCCGTGACTGGTGTCCTCAGAAGACGGCCGTGTGGACACCCAGGAAAGAAGGCCACGGGATAACAGAGGCAGATTGCAGGGGCATCAGCGAGCCAGGGAAGCACAAGGCTTGCCGGTGAAGCCACAAGCCAAGAGGGAGCCTAGAGCACGCTCATCCCAGAGCCTTTGGGAGCATGCCCACAGAGACCTTGATTTCAGACCTTCAGCATCCAGGACTGGGGGAGGATGGTTTCTTGGTTTTAAGCCCCCCAGTTTGTGGTTATTTTGCACACCAGCCCTGGGAACCCGCGCATCTGGGCCTCGCTGACCCCAGGACACCTAGGTGAGGTTTTGGCTCAAGGTTTCTGCAAAGATTTCCTTTGAAGAATGTGTCCTGCTTCTAAACTAAAACCTTGCCTGCCCTGGGGTCCCTGTCACAGGGAGCTCTCCCCAGCGCTTGGCCTTGCGTTTCTGTGATCTGCTTCACCTCAGCCTCGGGCCCAGAGACGTGTGGTTGGATCTGTTCTGCAGGCAGCGATAGGCACACCCGGAGTCGGGGTTGAAGGCTACGCGAAGGTGCTGGAATTCCTGGGGCCACTTCAGTCTGCTCCTCCGTGGGCTGTCTGTCTGGCCTCCAGCCCTTACTTACCTGTTAAAACGCACCTTGATCCCTTCAAGGTCAAAATGCTCTTTCGGGCACAGTGGCCGGCGGATTCGCAGAGCTGCCATCGCCCGTCCTGTGGGCTTGGGCCCCGCGTGGAAGGAGTCACTTGGGGTCCTGTGTGCTCCTTGTGTGCGCCTGCAGAGCTCGCCTCCGGGACTTAGTGCCGAGAGCGTGCAGACTCAGGACCTCGTGAATAACACCCAGAAAGTGCCACTGACCTTGGGTGCTTTTGTGATGGAGTTGGGGTTAGCGTCAGTGACAGCAGAGCGGTCCAGGGAGGATTTATTAAAGGGTAGGTAGGTTTGGCAGGCTTAAAAGAGTCAGAGAGCATCTTCCAGGTAAGGTGAGCAGCGTGCCTGGCTGAGCGTGCAGAGTTTGGGGAGGGGGCCTTTAGCTGGTCGTTAGGGCCTACAGCTGGGGGCTTGGGGTTGGGAGGCGGATGAAGCCAGTGGTATCTCGGGGGTTGAGCAAGTGGGCTTTCTTCTGAGTAATAAGGCCGTACAGATAGTGAGGGATCTGGAGGACCCTGGAGAAGGCCAGGTCCTGAATAGGGAGAGAGAGCTTGGTTGGGGCTTGAGGAGGCCAGCGTGTGGGGTTGGTGGGGGTGACCTTGGACCACCATTCACAGAGGAGGCTGAGCGATCGGTGGGTTCTAAAGGAAGGACTGTTGTAAATTATTTGACTGATAGGTGAGTCTGGGCTGCACAGAGATCCTCTGCCCTGTGTGTGTATTGGGAGCCCGTGAGGGCTTTGAAAACGTGCTGCTGAATCTCCAGGTGGGACCGTGTTAGTCCAAAGCCTCCCCAGGTGGTTGTCATCGACATCCAGGGTGGAGGAACTGTCAAGGGGAGCCCCTTGGGGCCCAGGGGTGACAGGCGTGGCCATGGGGTGGAGGTTGAGACTGAAATGCAAGGGCAGGAGCCAGAGAGGAGAGGCGGAAACACACGACCTGGCAGCTCGGTTTTAAAGGTGTGTGTTAGTATGTAGTCACTCAGTCGTGCCCGACTCTTTGCCACCCCATGGACTGCAGCCCGCCAGGCTCCTCTGTCCATGAGATTTTCCAGGCAAGGATACTGGCATGGGTTGCTGTTTCCTTCTCCAAGGGATCTTCCCAACCCAGGAATCGAACCCAGGTCACCTACGCTGCAGGCAGATTCTTCACCGAGTGAGCTACAAGGGAAGCCCACACGGTAAAGGAAGAGGATAAATAACGTTAATAGCAGTAGCCCTCACCAGGGATGGTGCTTCTCAAAGAGGTGATATTGGGGGACACAGGGTGGTGCCTGGAGTTGGGTTGTCCAGGGGAGATGCTTCCTTCCAGCTTCTGGATGTGCGGGCCAAGGATGCTGCCAGAAGTCCTGCAGTGGGTAGGGCCCCCCCCCCCAGCCAGGCCCCACCCAACCACACACACACATCCAGAGTGTTTCTAGCATCAAGAGCAGGAAGCCCTGACTTGGGGACAGAGCGCCTGCTGGGTCTTAGTAAGCGCTCGGCATGAACCAGCCGACTTTGCCCACACACTTGAAAGAGGCAGAGAGCGTGTCATCCCTGTGTTACCGATGGAGAAGGGGAGGTGCCAGGCAGTTGAGTTCTGCTCGCCGGCGCCTCTGATGCAAATACAGAGAGTCCGAGAGTGGTTCTGAGCCCTTGGCAGGTCGCTGTTCGGGGACATCTGTGCTGGGCCAGCTGGCCTTCATCTCAAGACACAGTGACGACTAGGAACGGTCCTTATTGAGCACCTACTATGTGCTCACATGTCAAGCCAGATTTTACTCTTTCTGCTGCACGTGATACAAATAGAGGCTCAGAGAGGTTAAGTAATGTGTCCAAGAGCACACAGCTGGAGCGGCTGCTCACACTCAGGCCTGACTCCAAAGCCTCGTGTTCCCTTCTTTGTGTGGTTTAGTCCCGGCTGCAGGCCAGGAGAAGGAGGAGGAAGATGGTGATAAAAGGATCGGGTGAGGAAGCCACATGCTAGAGGAGCGAACAGAGCTGGGCCGGAGGCAGGGTGCCGAGTGTGCAGACCGCGGGGTCTTCCGCTTGGTGAGGCCGCCAGAAACGACCTCCGTATCTCCCAGGCCCGCGGGAGAAGATGAGCTTTTGTCTGGAAACAGATGTTTCCAGAACAGCTTTTTCCCTGTGCTGGTCTTTTCCAGAATGATTGCATCTTGAGGCATCAGTGAAGCTGGGGTTCGGTTTGTGCCAGGAGACACAAGTGTAAGTTAGCTGCTCAGTCGTGCCTGACTCTGCAGCCGCATGGACTGCGGCCCACCAGGCTCCTGTGTCCATGAGATTTTCCAGGCAAGGATACTGGAATGGGTTGCCATTTCCTTCTCTGGGGATCTTCCAAACCCAGATCAAACCCGGGTCTCCTGTGCTGCAGGCAGATTCTTTACCGACTGAGCTACAAGGGAAGACAGGAGACGCAGCACACCTTCAGTGCCGGTCCTCCGGACTGTCTGGCCTGCAGACCGCCACCGTTCCCGCGGGCCTGTCATTCTCACCAGCCTTTCTTCTTGACGGTGGGTCCCTCTCGCCTTTGTTGTGTTTTGAGCTGTGCTGTCTTGCACGCTGTCTCCGTGTCCCTGGGGGATCCCAGGGCCCCCTGAAGCCTAATCTCTTGCCCTCAGCTGCTTTCCCACTCAGCTTCCACCAGCTGCAGGAAATTTCTAGCCAAGGTTTTGCTTCTGTGCTGTGACTACGTAGGGTGTCTTTTGTGATACTAAGGATTTGCTCATTTTGTGCGTGTCCTGCTGCAGGAGGTGGGCTGGACTCCCCCACGGGGAGCCTGACATCACGGAGATGGAGCCCTCTGGCGGGGAGGGTCTCCCCATAGCTTAGGGGACACCGACCTGCTTTGTCCTCCCCCTGACCCCTATTTTCTGGTAGTTCCGTTGTGTTCTCTGTGAGTGGAAAAGTTCAGAGAGCTCCAGAATCATGGTGAAACTTGCTTGTTTTCCAACCCCCATGTACTTGGTTGCTGCAAAGAAATGCCTCTACAGGGCCCATGAGGTGGCAAGGTTTTCTGCAGAAGCACTCCAGGTCTGTGGGTGCCATTTTCTGCCGACATCCAACTCCGCCTTCGGGAATGTGGGGTGAGTAGCACTTCAGTCGATGGCCTGGGAGTCTGGGATCTTAGGAAAGAACGTTCCAGAAGTGTGGGGGTAAGACCACATTTTGCAGAGGCCGGGCATTCATTTGCTTCTTGAGTTCCGGTTGTGTCAGCTGAGACAAAGAGGGGCTGGGAAAGAGGAGTTCCCGGGAGGCGGGAGGCCACGCCGGCTGAGGAGCATGAGGGGCTGAGACGGCGGATCTGTGTCCACACTCCCAGGAGGCTGTGTGACCTTCCGGGGGCCCCCAGAGCACACTGCCGTGGACTGGGCTCAGCACAGCAGAGCTTCCGTTCCTTGCGGCTCCGGAGGCCTGGGGCTCAGGGCTGCGGTGAGAGGAGGGCTGTCTCCTTCTGAGGCCCAAGGGAGAAGCGTCCTGGGCCCCTCTCCTGGGCTTCTGGACAGCAGCCTCCTCCCCATGTCTCCACGCCACCTTCCCTTTGTGCCCAGCATCCTCGTTTTGTGAGGATGCCTATCATATTGCATGGGGGCCCGTCCTCATTGCTTTATCTGAACTCGGTCATCTGCAGAGACCTTGTTTCCAGCTAAGGTTGTGTTGAAAGGTAGTGGAGGTTGGGACTTCAGCATCGTCAGCAGGGGACACAGTTCAGTTCATAATGTGAGGGTAAGAGAAAGGTGTGAACATGTGTGACTGCTCAGGACTGCTCTCCCCGGCCTGGTGGGTTTTAGGTTTTAGCTAAGAGATCCTTGCTCAAGTGCCTGACCTCAACCCCATGGCTGGGCCTTAAATAGCTCAAGGTAATGGAAGTTAGGTGCAGTGATACTAAACCTTCACTACACACAACCCACAGTTGTAATAAATAGCAATGGAGGTAGAATTTATGAAGTGATCAGTAATTTATAAAGAAAGTATATGTCCTCATTTAATAAAGCCTCTATAAATCAGCGGAGAAGGCAATGGCACCCCACTCCAGTACTCTTGCCTGGAAAATCCCATGGACAGAGGAGCCTGATAGGCTGTAGTCCATGGGGTCATTAAGGGTCGGACACAACTGTGCGACTTCACTTTCACTTTTCACTATGATGCATTGGAGAAGGAAATGGCAACCCACTCCAGTGTTCTTGCCTGGAGAATCCCAGGGACAGGAGAGCATGGTGGGCTGCAGTCTATGGGGTCGCACAGAGTCGGACACGACTGAAGTGACTTAGCAGCAGCAGCAGCTATAAACCAGCTGGGCTTCCTTGGGCTTCCCTGGTGGTTCACATGGTAAAGAATCTGCCTGCAATGTAGGAAAGCCGGTTTTGATCCTTGGGTTGGGAAGATCCCCTGGAGAAGAAAATGGCAACCCACTCCAGCATTCTTGGAGATCCCCATGGATGGAGGAGTCTGGCGGGCTACAGTCCATGGGGTGAGAAACAGCCAGACATGACTGAGCAACGGCACGCACACACACACACACACACACACACACTAAATAAACAGACCCACCATATTTCTGGAGGAAAAGATAAAATAGTAAAAAGGTGTCAGTTCTCACCAGTGCCATGCCAGCAAAAAGCAAAACCCAGTGGGGTTAATTTGTTTTGAAGGAATGAAAAGGTGGGAAAGACATATTACTAAATTATTCTGAAGTTCATTTGGAAGAAAAAAAAATAGGTAAAAATAACTGATAGGAGGCTTTGAAATAGAATGAGTCATGGAGGCTAGTCCTCCCAGATGGCCAACGGTGGTAAAACTCCTGGAGTTACATAAGGACTGGCGTGATAAAAATAGACAGACTCACGACACAGAATCGGGCGGATTCAAACCTTTGTATCTATATACATTTAAAAAGCACCAAGTGACATCACGGAGAAGACAGATTGGGCAGGAACTGGTGAACGGGTAATTGCCTAGCTGTTTGCTAATTAATTTTGTGACATTCCTCTCTGAGCACCTAAATAAATTCTTTGTACATTAATGTCAATCCACATGCCATCTTTTTTTTTAATAGAGGAAAATAGATGTGAATGTTTATCAAGTTTTTCAATGGGGGAGGCTTTTCTGTGCTTCAGTGTGAAATCACAAAGGAAAGATTGACAGGGTTAGATAATTGAGACTTCATTCAACTAGCAAATGGATTCATGTGTGTGAGCAACAGTGGGGAAGATATTTATAACTGATAGGACATTTCCTGCAGAAGGAAGTGGCAACACACTCCAGTAATCTTGCCTGGGAAATCTCATGGACAGAGGAGCCTGAAGGGCTACCATCCCTGGGGTCATAAAATTCTGATGCAACTGGACGACAACAAATGAAATTTTACAGTCTAATCAAGCAAAGGATGCATAATGATAGTTGTGAAGCAGCAAACAAGATGTAATCAACATTTGAAAATTTTCTGATTGATGGTTTCGAAGGAATGTGGAGTTAAACTTGGTATTTCACTGCCCGGTTGTCAGATAAGCTAAGCTTTTCTTGAAGGGTGGGAAGGAATGTCTGCTGCTGTTGGGAGGGTAACTACAGCTTTCCAGGAAAGCGTTTGGCAACGCTTCGTACTCTACTAGAAATTCATCTTAGGAAAATGATCCACAGTCTGGAGATTAGGGATAAAGACGGCCACCACCCTGCCGTGTATAGCCACAGAAAGTGGGGAGCCTATGGGCAGCTGCAGGTCAGGGCGCTTCCCCCTCCACAGACCTGGAAACAAGCCCGGCGAGTCCTTTGCACCCAAGGACATTGTGCAGCCCAAGCTCCTTTGTGCAGTGTCTTTGGTGATGACTCCCCATCTGGAACGAGTGGTTCCAATACATGTGGGGACTCCCCCCACCCCCCGCCAGTTCCCAGACTTGGGCTGGGAGTCCTGCAGTGCAGCTCAATTCAGACACTCTCTACCTGGAGATGAGCTCAGGCCCCCCAGGCTGAGGGCTCAGTCCCACAAGGCCACCGCCCCACTGCAGATGCCCATCACAGGTCCAGGTTGTCACGTGTGCTTCTGACCAGCTGGCTGTAGATCGCAGTTTCCCATGATCCCCTCCTTGGGTCTGATTAATTTGCTAGAGAGGCTCATGGAACTCAAACGTTTTACCAACAGGGTAAATGGGATATAATTCAGGAACATCCGGACAGCAGAGCTGCCTAAAGCAAGGTATGGAAAAGGGGGCAGGTCTTCCACGCCCTCTCCTAGCACCCCCTCCCCAAATCTCCATGTGGTCACCAGCCCTGAAGCCTTCAGAACTCCAGCCTTGGGTTTGTTTTTTTGTTCGTTTGTTTCTATTTTAAATGTTTATTTTTACTTTATTTTGCTTTACAATACTGTATTGGTTTTGCCATACATTGACATGAATCCACCACGGGTGTACTTGAGTTCAGGATTGGGAACTCATGTACAGCCTTGGGTTTTTACAGAGAGCTTATGGAGAAAGGGAAAGTGTTAGCTGCTCAGTCATGCCCGACTCTTTGTGACCCCATGGACTGTAGCCCACCAGACTCCTCTGGTGGGATTCTCCAGGCAAGAATACTGGAGTGGGTTGCCATTCTCTTCTCCAGGGGATCTTCCCGACTCAGGGATCGAACCTGCGTCTCCTGCACTGGCAGGCAGATTCTTTACCGCTGAGTCACCAGGGAAGCCCATGTGTATATAAAATAAATCACACCATCACAAATCAGATAGCCTGTGTTTCCTAGTTAATAGAATCATGAGGCCACGAGGAACAGGAACTCATGGAGCTAGAATTGGGAAGACTGGCTTTAGATCCACGGGGATTAATGAATGCATCATTCTAGATGCTCAGTCAAATGTTTGAAAGTGTAATCAGCTTGGCAGATGGCATACTGTTGTTATACCTACTTAGAAAATGGTCTTGCAAGGCTGGAAATGACCTGCTAGAATCATGGTGTTTGGGAAAGAGGATGGAAATTTATTTTATAAAATGTGTGTGTGTGTTTTAATTAGAAAAAGTAGAAAATTTAGAGAAAAAGAACTAAATGATCCATACACTTGCCACATGGACATAATCACTGTCGGCATTCAGTGTGAAACTGACTCTTCTTTTTCTAGCAAATACACATTTCTAAGAACAAATTATTGTAATATTTGTGGGTTTCCTTTTTCTCAAAGTTCTATTGTGTGGATTTTCCATTCTTTTGAGTATTAGAAAATTAATTTTAACAACTGCATAAACCCAGGCTGGAGTTAGAACACCCTCAGGCTACATGTTAATTGTTTCCATACCTGCCAAAGGAGAAGGGGGTGGCAGAGGATGAGATAGTTGAATGGCATCACCGACTCAATGGATGTAAACTTGAGCAAACTCCCGGAGTTGGCGATGGGCAGGAAGGCCTGGCGTGCCACAGTCCACGGGGTCGCAGGGAGTTGGACACGGCTGAGCGAGCGGCTGAACAACGGCATCACACCTGTATCACTGTAAACAGCGCCATGCGGAAGTCGCTTGGCCTGCAGCTTTGCTCTAAGGACAAAGAGGCTGAGGGGCAGCGGAAGGGGAGCAGGAGTAAGAGTCCGGTCCTCTCTCCTTCCCTTAATAAATATTGATGAAGTGTGGAGAATGGTGATTGGTTTATTGCCCAGGATATCTCAGCTAGCCATGGACACAGTAGGTTTTCTGTAAAGAAATTCATTCATTCCTTGAGTTTCATCTGTTGCTTACTATGCCAGATGCTGGATCTTAGATAAACGGGTGAATGAAACTGACACAGTTCCCTTCGATGCTGGGGAGGGCCTGGCTGAGGGGCAGCAGTAAGCCCCTCATCCTCAGAGCAGCCCTCTCTTCCCAGGCTCATGGACAGGCTCTGTGGGGCCAGTGTCAGCCCTGCACTGTATTTGCCGGTTGTTTTCAGCGGTGCCTCTTGGTGGGTGTGGCTCTGTTCTCCGCCTGCTCATCACCCTCCTCCCACCCCCATCCCTTTGGTTTCTGCAGTCCTCCCCTGTCTTCCAGTCCTGCCGTCTTCACTTGAACTTGACCCTCAGATGTGGCTGTCTGTCATTAATGAGGATCATCCATAGATTCAGGAGTAGCATGAAGCCTTAGCAAGCTTGTCTGAATCTGATATTTTCATGAGTCTCAGAAATGAACCCCAGGGAAAACCTCTTTCAATCAAAACCAAACAAGCCTCAGTTTCCTCATCTGTAAAATGAGTGCCGCCAGCTACTCTTGTGTCTCCCCAAGTGGTAGCTAAATTTAAAAAAAGTTTCAATATATACTAGAAAAGATTTATCAGTCTAAGGAAGACTTTAAAAAAAAAAAGAAAAAAATCTAGAAACTTCCTTTTTAAAGCTATAGAAAGCTGCCTTTAAAATAACTTTTTTGAATAAGCTTACGTTGTTAGAAAGTAGGTTGGTTTAAAGAGAAGTGTTAAATAATTTGATTTTTTGTTTTTTAAAGGAAAGCAGTAAATCAGAGACTAATGCTTGGAAACCACAAGTCCTCCCAGTGCTGACGTTTTGTGGTTTGATTGACCGTGTCAGATGAGAGTCAAGAATCTGAGTCTCCCTCCCTCCAGCCCATCAAGTGAATGGGCCTCTCTTCTCATCTCTGTTATAACATCTTCAAAGATAATCATGCCTTTTCTTTCTCGTCGCTGGCTGGGGACCAGAGTGGGGAAGTTTTTCTAGTCTGGGCTGATCACAAGATTTTACTTCCCAGCCTGTCTGCCACAGCTCTTCCCGCGTGACTCGGTGGGGGCAACCCCACCCCACCAGACCGGCTAAACCCCGTGCCTGGGGAGCACTTGACATGCACAGGTCGGGTCATCTTTGAATTCCCTGAGGTCGTCAGCAGTGGGGTGATGGCGCAGGAGGGCGGGCGGGTAGAGGGTGTCCGTGGGACACACACACTGTGCTGGGCAATCCGAGGCATGGGGCAGACCTCAGCTCTCCCCTCTCCTCCGTGTCAGTTTCATGCACGTTGTCACACCAGCTAAGTGATGAGCAGTCAAGGGAAGAGACTGGATCTCCATCCGCTTCTGTCTTTGGTGGTCCCCCAATGCACCGTGATGCTGAACGAATGTTTGAATGAAGCATTTGTCTGTTCAGCAGATGGACCAAACCCCAGCTGGGGCCAGGCCCATGTGCTTGGTGCTGGACGATTACAGAGGAGCCAGGTATCCAATTGGCTTCCGAGGACATGAGGGTAGCTGTCTAGAAACTATGAAATCGTGTGCAGGATCACAGCTCTGATGCCCAGAGTGAAAGCAGTAAGTGTCCAGACAAGATGATGGATAAAGCCCAAGAGAGCTCAGAGAAAAGGTGGAATTCTGTCTTCCAAAGCACCATATGACGAGGGTCTTCTCAGATGGGTAGGTTTTAACAGAGCAGAAATTGGGGGCTCCCTTGGGTCTTTTACGTCCATGGGGTGGAAAGAGAGATGGAAGCTTAAGATTGCAAGGTGGTCAAGGGATGTTTAGAGCCAAGTGGGAGAGCCGGTTGCTGCGCTCGGTGAGCTCAGGGCAGACAAAGGCGAGTGTGATACAGACATGGAGGGTGGCTTAGTGTATAGAGGGTCTGGAAAGACTAGCCAGGTGTCTGTTTTCTTCTACAGACTGTAGGAGCCCCTGAAGGGATTGAGATTGTTGTTTTGGCTCAAGGAAATGGTGGGATTGGTCCAGCCCACCCTGAAGAAAAATTCCACAGCTGGGCATCCAGGAGGCTGGAGGCAGGAGGCCAGGGAGTAAGAAGCTCAGGCCCCGCAGAGGCAGTGGAAGACACTTGTCCATCGCTTCCCCTCCCTGACCCTCGCCCATGACCCCGCAATTCTCCAGACTCAGATTTTCTTATTTTGTCACTGGCCAATGAAAACACTGGGGCTTCCCCCATAGCTCAGTGGTTAAGAATCCTCCTGCCAATGCAGGAGGCACAGGCTTGATCCCTGGGCCAGGAGGATCCCCTGGGCGGGGGAAATGGCAACCCACTCCAGTATTCCTGCCTGGAAAATCCCATGGACAGAGGAGCCTGGGGGGCTACAGTCCCTGGGGTCACAGAGAGTCGGACACGACTGAGCACCAGGTGAAACTAGGGTGCTCAGGCTGGGTCCTTCCGGCCGTCACACTTGACACCATAAAAGCAGCAGTTGGGAAGTGGTGCCCACAACGGCGGGGTCCCTCCTGTGCACCCCGAAGAGCCCATGGGGGTTGAACTTGATCACCAGCTTTGGGTGAACTGAGTTGGGCCTTGAACATGGACACACTGCCAGCCCAGTGTGCACAGAGCCTGTTCGAGAAGCAGGTGCAGCTCTCAGCAGCTGTTCACCCAGATGTTGTCCCCTGCTCCGGAGGTGCCCAGGGGCCAGGACGGATGATTCTGCCCACAAACCTCATTACTCTGCACAGACAGCCGGCTGTGGGGTGCTCCGATACCCCCCAGCGCTTATAAGTTAAGGTCCTTGTTGAACCAAAGCAAAATACGTCGCAGACAGACACTGGAATAAGCAGCTGGGTTCCCCATGGTCCCGATTCTCCGATGCGACCGTGGGCTTTACCCCCAAAGGAGGCGGCCCTTCTCCAGGCCACACCAGAGGGCAGCGTCGTGGTCCTTCATCTCTGCTCCAAGTGCATGCAGGACACAGAAAGGCTCTGAAGGTGGGAGAAAGCGTCCCGCCCCACGGTGGGAAAGTTCAAATTTCCCTGTTCAGGATGGAGCTCTCCTACCTGGAGCCCTTGTGTTCCCAGCCAAGAGAGCAGAAACCGGGAAGGGACACCAGTCACATGCTGCCTTTTCACTTGGGCCGGTTGCCCAGACTGGCCAAGATCAGGGTCAGGAGGTCAGGAGGCGGAGGGAGATAGGGTGCTCTTTAGGCTGGGGAATGCATCTCCCTTTCTGGCTGTTGGCCTTGGAGGGAAGAGGCTGTGGAAGAGGCTGTTGTAGACATTTCCAGGCCTGCTGACGGGCTCACACTCGCCTGCTGGGTCACTCCCAGCCCGCTTCCCTCAGGACTCCGCCTCGATCCCGAGGAGGTGCTCTTAAAGCTAGGTTCCTCCCCGCAGCCTTGGCTGGGCGTGTGGGCCTCTCTTCGGCAGCCATCGGTTCAGCCCCGGGCATTGGGTTTCTTCTGACTGCTCTTTGGAAGTGGATCTCCTGGGGGATCTCCTCGGGATCACTCTCTTTCTTGGGCAGAGAGTCGGGGGGGTGGGGAGGCGGTGTCAGACGGGATGAAGTGTGTGTCCACAGAGCCTGCTGACCGAGGCTCCCTGGAGCCGGTCGAAACTCGTGCGTGCTTTTTCAGCCGGAGGAAATCTGATGAAATCCACATGATACTCCCACTCCAGAAATTAAAATCCGACGTGGAGAGTGAGTCATCTTAAAAACAAGGCATGACCGGAATCCACCCAGGGAGGCCGAGGGCCGTCCTGGCGCCCGGGGCCTCTGGCAGCAGGGGTCCAGGCCCGGCGCCCACCTCCTGTGCCTTCCTGGGCCGGGCCACCCAGAGGGCCCGGTGCTTGGCTGGTGCACACACTGGGGTCCCGACTGTAGGGAGTCTGCGCGCCACAGATGCTTCTGTCCTTTTTCCTGGTTGGTTTTTGTTGCATTTCTGTATAATTTTATTTCATTATTTTTTGGCTATGCTGGGTCTTTATTGCTGCACGGGCTTTTCTCTGGTTGCAGTGCCCAGGTTTCTCACTGTGGCTTTTCTTGTTGCAGAGCGCACGCTCTAGGCCTTGGGGACTTCAGTAGATGAGGCACAAGGGCTCAGCCGTTGCAGTTCCCGGTCTCTAGGGCCCAGGCTCCGTCGCTCTGGGCTTAGTTGCTCCACCGCTTAGGGGATCTTTCTTGATCAGGAATCGAACCTGTGTTTCCTGCGTTGGCAGGAGGAGTCTTTACCACGGAGCCACCAGGGAAGCCCAGTTTGTTTCGCTTTTTAATTGTTCATTGGGCAGAATGTTGGCACATAGGCCCCCCAGAGTAGTATTCTGGGATTCCAGGATCCTGGGAGTGACGAGGCCCCTGGGGGAGCTGAGCAGCTGCTTGCGGGTTCCTCAATGTGCCACCAGCATCTGTAAATAATTGTGTCCTTGTACGGAGGTGTTGGCCGTCCAGAGGCCAGCCCCCTAGTTACCAGGGAGGGAGCTGGCAGCGGGCTCCTTTCTCTCTGAATGAATTGGCCTGTATATAACCAAAAGAAAACCTCATTAATTGTGAGTCAGACATTAGTAAGCTTTAATACTCCCTCCTGACTTCTACCATGTGGGGGTGATCCCTGAGTCAGGAAGATCCCGTGGAGAAGGAAACGGCAACCCACTCCAGTATTCTTGCCTGGAGAATCCCATGGACAGAGGATCGTGGTGGGCTACAGTCCATGGGGTCGCAAAGAGTCGGACACAGGGTGACTATCACTTCCACGCACGTTCGGGGGGACACTTAACCCTTGTTGATTGGGACTTTAAAGGATGCTATCCCAGGTTGTGTGCTTACTTGCTCAGCCCTGTCCTACTCTTCGCGACCCTGTGGATCATAGCCAGCCAGGCTCCTCTCTTCGTGCGATTCTCCAGGCAAGCATACTGGAGTAGGTTGTCATTTCCTCCTCCAGGGGATCTTCCCTACCCAGGGATCGAACCTGCTTCTCCTGCGTTGGCAGGCCCAAAGAGCGCCAACGCTGTATTCTTTATTTAAATAGAATTCATTCACTCATTTATATTGGAGAGCTTGCTCTGTACTGGCTTATCACAACCCAGGGGGCCTCAGAGAGCTTACATTGTCTTGGAGAAATCAGGCTGGAAACGGAAGAGCATGGGCTTTATCTGGTGTTGATAAGGAAAGTAGAAGGTGGGGTGTCGCAGACCCCTGACTGCAGTGAGGGGTCCAGCCTGGCGAATACTTGGCAGGGGCCTCCCAGAATGTGGGGACAACATGTACATAGGCCCTGGGGTGGGAGGGAGAGAACAAGAAAAGGACCAGAAAGCCAGCGGGGTCCACGAGGGCACTGCGAGCATGAAGGAAGGCCTGAGAAGCTTTGGAGGGTTTTGAGCAGAGCCCCGACTGACTGTTTTGAAAGAAGTCCTGACTGCTGATGGAGGGGTGGATTACGGGAGCGCAGAGCTGGACGTGTTAGATCTGATGGAAAGGAGCCGACCACAGTATTGAGTTGAAGGTGGATGGTGGCCGGAGCTGCCGGGGGTGGGGCGGGGTGTGGGCACACACGCCATGCACACCCACAGTGGAGAGCCGGGGGAGGGAGGGGCCCTGGGAGGGACAGGGGGCTTTGGGGCTGGTTGAGTGAGCCCTTCTCCTATTGACTAAAGATTGCGGCTTTGGGGAGGAGGTTTAGGGCAAACCCGGAGTTGGGTTTGGACTGGGAGGTACAGGATGCCCGCTAGTCCCGAGGGGAGCCCCCGGTGGCCACGTCTGGAGTTTGGGGCCACTTGTCAACCAAGCAGGAACCCTGCCACATCCCGCTGTGCTGTGAGACCACCCAGGCATTTACATTTAGCGCTCCTTAGAGGTTTTCTCTCTCAAAGAGACACATACACACAAATATTCAAACCTCCATTCCTGACACATCCCTCCTGGAGAGGCAATGATGGAGGTTTCCTAATAATACTTCCCTAATTTTATAAAATGTTTCATTTGGGACATTTTCCAAAACATGCATAAATAAGATAACAGTAAAAGGAATACATAAGGAAAGTAATAATGATAAAAAATAATAAAGTAGAGAAATGGTAAAAAAAAAAGTGTAGAAAACATAATATATAGTAATATATAGTGATAGTATGAAAAGTAAAAATCACTCAGTCACGTCCAACTCTTTTATACAGTCCATGGAATTCTCCAGGCCAGAATACCAAAGTGGGTAGCCATTCCCTTCTCCAGGGGATCTTCCCAATCCAGGGATCAAACCCAGGTCTCCCACATTGCAGGCGGATTCTTCACCAACTGAGCCACAAGGGAAGCCCAAGAATACTGGAGTGGGAGGCCTATCCCTTCTCCAGGGGATCTTCCTGACCCAGGGATTAAACCCAGGTCTCCCACATTGCAGGCGGATCCTTTACCAGCTGAGCCACCAGGGAAGCCCTGGGAATAGTATAACAGATGGTAAAATACAGTGTTGATGAACCTTGGTGAACTCACTGCCAAGCAGATCAGAGCATCAGGTCATTTACTCCCACATTATTATTATTATTTGAATAAAGCATGAACTAATTCAGGGGGCGTGGCTCTTGACCTTGGGCCACTTGATTCGGAGGCTCTTCCAGGAGAGAGGAGCAGAACTCCTCTGCTGGTTGCAGGGCTGAGGCCAGCCGTGAGTCATCTGGAGCTCAGCTCACAGGGCCGTGGGGAGGAGGGTGGAGCCCTTGGAGGGTGGGGAGAGGGAAGACAGTTTCTGGGAGGCACAGAGGAGAGCAGCAAGCGGGCTCCAGGGACAGAAGGTGCAATGGACATGCAGGGTGGGCGGAGGAGTGGTCCCCGGTTCACGTGGGGTGGAGGTGAGTAAACCCGGATGCCCAGGTGAGCTGCACGGTGGGGGGGGGCTCTGAGTACCAGGGCATGGAGTCCACCTTCAATGGCTTAAAAGCAGCAAATCACACCCGGCGGGGTGCGGGTGGGGGGCGGTTTGAGCTGGAGGGGCCTTTGAGAAAATTAAGGGCATGGGCTTCCCTGGCTGCTCAGATGGTCAAGAATCCCCTTACAATGCAGGAGAGCCGGGTCCAATTCCTGGATCGGGAAGATCCTCTGGAGAAAGGGCATGGCAACCCACTTCAGTATTCTTGCCGAGAGAGTCCCCCTGACAGAGGAGCCTGGCGGGCCGCAGTCCATGCGGTCGCAAAGAGTCAGACACGACCCAGCCCATTTCCATTGCATTTCGTTTTCACGGATTGGAGCAGGG
>SJYF01000057.1:5103676-5118304 GCA_006410515.1 Procapra przewalskii | reverse complement strand
CCCTTAGCCTGGCCCACCTTGGCAAGAGGGCGGGCGGCCTGCGAGGCGCCCTGGGCTTTCTCTCCGTCCTGCCATGCTGGATAGGGGGCGGATGGCCCCGGGTCTGTGCTGTGGCCCAGAGGGGCGGTTCCCAGGCCACGTGCTGACCTTCAGAGCCCCCCGGGGTCCTGGGTCTGGTCCGCTGCTGTGGCTCATCCCAGGTTTGTTTTTTTTTCTGAAATGAAGATAGTCCTCATTGGAATTTCTGTTTGTGAAGATGGCAGATGCTCTTTTTGCATTGTTATTTGCCAGTCCTGAGAAGCAGCTGCAGAAGGCCCCCACTCCGGGCCCGTCTTCCAGAGCAGCCTGTGTTAGTGGCCTGCAGTGTAGACACCAGGGGTCTCCCTCCGTTCCCTGGCTTCACCCTGCACTGTCTGTGGTCAGCCTCTCCCCCCAGGGCACGTGAGCAGGTGGCTCTGGGTCTGCGGAGCTGCCGCCCCCAGCTGCGCAGATGCTCTGGTCCTCCGTCTCCGGGAAGGCAGTGGCGCCTGGTCTTGCTGTTACCAACGCTGCTCCAAGGGGGGTCCTGGCCCCGTGACTCTGCAGGCGTGTCCCCTCTGTTTCGTGACAGCATTCTGCCAGCTGCAGGCGCCCTCCAGAGAAGGAGGAGATAGCGTCGGCCGTGGCCGCGGGGTCACACTGAGGCAAGCAAGGCCCGAGAGTGACGGGGGATGATTTAAGAGCCCACCGGTGTCCCTCTCTGCCTCTGCAGTGACCGGACTGAACGGCCCCTGCTGCCGGGTGTGCACCCTTCTCGCCTCTTTGAGTCTTGGGTTCCCACGTCTGGGATTTAGTTTTGTTTTATGAGAGTGAGAGGGCTTCCACAGGGGGATCGGGTAAAGAACGTGCCTGCCAATGCAGGGGATGCGAATTCGATCCCTGGGTCAAGAAGAGCCCCTGGAGAAGGAAGTGGCAACCCACTGCAGTGTTCTTGCCTGGGAAACCCCATGGGCAGAGGAGCCTGGCGGGCTGCAGTCCAGGGGTCGCAAAAGAGCTGGACACGTCTGAGCAACTAAACACGCAGCACATGTGAGGGTGAGAAATGACAGAGTGTGTTCTGTTTTTAAGGCATCGACGCTGCTTTTGACACACTTTGTGGGTCTGGGAAAGAGTTTTCCGAGTGTGGTTGAAAATCCAGGTGGAAAACATTGCTGTGTATTTGTTCCAGGACTCGGTGACTACAGTGAGTGGAGGGGAGGGCTTGGCTCGTACTCAAGGACTGTGAAGATTTGGGTGATGGCCATCTCGTGTGTGTGTGTGTGTGTGTGTGTGTGTGTGTGTGTGTGTGTGCGTGCGCGCATGTGTGTCGAGGGTGGCAGACAGAGCCCTCAGGAACCTAGCTCTGTAAGAACTGGAAATGTTTTCATTTAGCAACACTCTTTCGATGTAAGACTATTCTCGACTCTGGGGGTTACACCCTGAGGGAGCGGCAAGGAGTCTGCCCTCCGGGCTGGGAGGGAGAGTTGGCTGGAACTACAGGAGGAACCGGGCTGTGGACAGGGCGGCCTCTCCTGAAGGGGCCTAAGCCGGCAATCAGAACTGCTCCTGGGGCCGCCAGGAGCGAAGCCGTCAGGGTGGGTGACCAGGAGTCACGGGTGGTGGCGGTGGGAGTCCAGGAGCGGGAGGGAAGGATGCTGTGGGCTCTCGGGGGAGTTTCCCTGAAAAAAGAGAAAGTTGCTATAGAATACAAGTCTAGGCAGGTGGTGGTTTTAGGAGTAAGGTCGTAGGTGAAATCAACACCGAGAGCCTGGAGAAGCAAATGGAAATAAGGGGAGTGTTGAGATCAGGGAGAGTTGGGGCTGGAGAGGTTGGGATGAAGGAATTCTCTGAAATGGGAGCAAAGCTACCTTCTCCCCGGGAAGAGGATGCCGCTACCTACCAGCTGTGCACTTAGGGAGGTTTCTGGGCTTTCTCCTGCCAGGTGGCCCCGAGGGCGCTGATACAGGGAGGAGCAGGGTTGCCATGGTGACTGCCCTTCTGGTGTTTGGAATGAGCATACCGCAGAATGATGCTTGTCGTATTCTCATAAGAATGTCTTTTCAAATGGGGATTGGCACCCTGGCCCGAGGGCCAGCTGCTTTTGTAAGGGAAGTTTTGCTGGAACACAGCCGTGTCCGCCCGTTCAACTGCTGTCTGTGCTCTTTCACCGCACCGCAGTCACGTAGCCAAGGCAGAGACCCCCTGCCTGCAGAGCCAAAAGCAGATCCTGCTTGGCCACCCTGACCTAAGGCACGGTCACTGCAGCTCCTGAGAGTCGAGCTGGGGCCCGTTTTGTGCTTGGCTTCCTCGGGTGTGTTCTGTTCTCTGCGATCACCTGTGTTAACTTGTGTGTGCAGAAACTAAAGGGAGGTGCCACAGGGAAAAGGTTCCAGAACCAGACCCCTGTGGCTGAGAAAATTTTATCTCTGAGATTTGGTGGGCACCCAAAATGCATCCTTTAGAAAAAAAATAAAAGTGTAAACTACCCCTTGGCGATGGTGTGGGCAGCACCTGGTCCCAGCTGTAGCCGCTCAGGGGCCAGAGAGAGGGTCTGAGTTCCTCAGGACCTTTGTCCCTGTGCCCTGTACCCTGAGGAGAGAGCAGCTTTGAACACCCCCACCAGGGATCCCCGAAGCAAAAGCAGGTGACTCTGAAGTGTTCTGTTACCTGGAAAACAGGCAGCTGAGCACACAGGTGCTGCTGGGACGCTATGAGGAAGCCTGGGAGGGACCGTTGTCACTGGGGGTTGGCCAGATCCGTCTCAGAACAGTAGGCGTGGCTAGCAGGGGCCCTGCCTCCCCTGTGCATCTGGGCTCAAACCACACCACGCCAAAAGTTTTCTTTTAATTTTTTTTTTACTATTCAAATATAGTTGATTTACAGTGTTGTGTTAATTTCTGCTGCACAGCAGTGATTCAGTCACACATATATAAAGAGACATTCTTTTTCATATGTATTACGGTTCATCACAGGATACTGACTATAGTTCCCTGACTGCACAGTAGGACCTTGCTTTCTTTATGATTATTATTATTCAAGCAAAATAATTTAAATCCTGAATTCTACCAATATATCACACATCTCCCCCCCATACCATGAACATGTTCCATGTTCTGCAGTACAAATCTAGTAAACTTTTAATTTTCTTCAAACAGTGTCACTTGAAGATATCTAAGTTCAAAGAGACTAGTTTCTGAAATGTCTGAATCATCGCGCTGAAGCCTCGCACAGGTCCTGAAGTCACGTGGTGCCCACAGAGCTGGCCAGGCCATTGGCCTGAGCACCAGGAGATCTTACCTGCCTCCCCTCTCCCCTCGAGCTGTGGGGCCCTGGACAAGCCACCCAGGGTCCATGGGGCCTATAAATCAGACACCAAGCAGCCCGCACAGTGAGTGGGAGCCGGGGACAGGCTGCCTGGAGGCCAGGCCAGCTCCACCACTGGACCCCTGTCCTCTCGATTTTATCTGCAAACTGGGGTGAGCTTTTCTTCTCTCCATGGGGCTTCTGGGGAGTAGATGAGCCCCGTGCCTGGCTCACCGGAAGGACTCAGAGATGGCAGCTTATTTATAAAGACAGAAATCAGAAAAGGACCACATGGTCCTCTCTTCTGGTTTCCCACCTTAAAGCCAGTTGCTAAGCCCTTGGACCCTGGATGGCCTCAGAATGAGCTTATGTTTTAAAGGTAAAGATTGAGATGCCCATGCATTCTGGGAGCCCTCCTGCCCAGTCATCGTCCCTTGATTTTGTTAAGTTCTCCCAAATAAATGTAAAGCTTCAACGAGAACGCTTAGTCTAAAATAGCTGCATTCTTTCAAGTAGCAGCCCAGCAGACTGACCTTGCTCGGATGCCAGGCTGCCCACAGCTTCACAAAATGTTTGAAGCGAACGGCATGTTTGGCTCAGCTGGGGAGGGGCTGGCTGGTAGGTGTCTTGATGTTTTTAGCACTTTTTCTGCAGAGCCTTGAAGTGACAGCTTCAGGTGCTTGGACAGAGCATACAGGGACAGAAAGGAGGCGGGGCCTGGTCTCAGTGTCTCTTCAGTCGCATCCTCGATGTCCGAGGGCCCCGGGGCGGCTCAGACCCCATCGCTGGGGCCCCGGAGGCTCCCTTCTGCAGCTGTTGGGCTCTAATCCGGGGATCTGCTGGGTGAATGAGGTTGGGGTGAGCCCTGGCTCCGTGGCTCAGGTGGGTCTGGTCCTCACCGAGTCTTTTCCTCCTGCCGGGGCTCCATCCTGGCCGCCCACAGTCACACACTCTGTGCCAGCTCCGTGGGACCCACAGCCCGACACCCAGCAGATGTCCGTGTGGCTGGGGGTGACGTGTGGGGACAGCAGACCTGTGGGTTTGCGATACTGATGTGGATTCATTTCTTTAAGCCAGAAATGTTAGTGCGACCCCCGCCTCCAACCTGGGCTACACAGAACCCCAGGGCAGCAAGCCCTGTGCTGAAAGCCTGCCCGATGGACCAGCCCCTCACCTGGATGGGGATGACATCCAAGGAGGGGCCACATGCTGTTTGGGTCACAGGGGGACGTGGCCTGGGAATCTGCCCATTGCCTCCTTCCCAGCTGACAGCATTTCTCTCCACACCCCTTCCCTCCTGACCCCCCATGCCTCCACAGTTAGTGAGCCCTGTGCAGAGACACACCGGAGATCTGTCACGGTTTTGACAAGGGTGGGGTCCCATCGATTCTGGAGACTCTTGATGGCTTGGCCTCTCTCAGCCCCCCTGTATCCCGGCCTTTTGTGTGTCTGCAGAACCCAAGGGTCCCGGATCTCGCTCTGCACTCCAGGTCCCAATCTGAGCCCCCTCTTGCATCTCTTCTGTGAGTCAGGGCTCCCCACCCGCTGACGGCAGCTTGTTCTGCCCCTGCGCCCAGACCGTCCTGCACTGGCCGTCTGGGTCAAGCACATCACTTCTCCAGTTTCCCCAGCGGTGGTGGGAACACATGAACAGCCATCATCTCACCCACTCCGCCCATCGGTGTCCTGGGGCTACCGAGTGGAAGAACCACAGGCTGGGAGGCTCCAAGCAGTTGAGGCTCATCCTGCCTCCGTCCTGGGGCTGTCGCAAGGCTGGCTTCTCTGGGGGCTCCGTGGGGGTCTGCCCATGCCTCTCTCCCAGCTCCTGGGGGCTCCAGTGCTGCAGCTGCATGACCCTGTCCTTACCTGCAGTCTTCCCTCTATCTCTGCGTGTCTGTTTCTCTCCACATAAGGACACCAGTCCTTGGGTGAGGGGCACGCACCCTAGTCCACCAGGGCCACTGGATAGCTGGTTCCATCTGCAAAGACCCTGCTGTGATTTACAGTCACACCGGGAGGTTACAGGAAGGCGAGGATGCGCAGGTGGGGGGTCCCAGTACATCCTGTAATCATGGGTTCCAACAGAGGGGGTGCTCAGGCCACACAGCACCCAGGGAGTCAGCATGCGGTCTCTGCGGGGCCAGCTTCCCGGGAGCCCAGAGCCTGCTCTCAGCCCTGCCTCATCCCCGCCCCTTCCTCCTCAGGCCTTACTGAAGATGGACTGCCAGGGCCTGGTGGTCAGACTCATCCAAGACTTCGTGCTCCTGACCACGGCGGTCGAGGTGGCACAGCGCTGGCGGGAGCTGGCCGAGAAGCTCGCCAAGGTGTCCAAGCAGCAGATGGACGCGTACGAGTCTCCCCACCGGGACAGGAACGGGGTGGTGGACAGTGAGGTGAGCCCGGCTGCCCTTCCCTCCACCTGCCAAATGCGGTGGTGGTGGTGTCTGCGTCAGAACATTTTCAGGAGGACAGATGATGAAGTGTGAAGGCAAGTGCTCAGCGCAGAGGAGGCTCACAATAAGAGGGAGCTTGTCCGTCCTTCGCGGCATCCTTAGCTGGGAGCCAGGCCCTGGGTGGTGGCGAGGCTGCTCTGCCGTCAGGTGGGACATTGGAACAGCATCCTCAGAACTGCCGGTCCCTCACTGATCCTGATCTTAAGTTACCTTCGGCCCAATGGGAGGACGCGGGACGATGGGGCTCTGCCCCACACAGGGTTTGGTGGACAGCTCCTGGTGTGCGGTCGGCTTCAGCCGACTGGCTGGGTCCCTGCTCAGAGTCTGTTTTCTCACTTGTTTTGTGGAGGTTACTTTAAGCTTCTGGAAAGACGGAAAAGCTCTTGAGACCTAGGAAGCAGGAAGTCCCCAGGATAAGGGCATCCTTTATTGACGTGGCGAGTTTCTAAATAAATGGAAAGTGCTCTGGGGGTTGGAAGGAAAGAGGCCCCTTCTGTTGACTGATAGCTCACGGTGAATGGTGTTGGATTCATGATCTCCAAAGAAGATTTAGCTTCGGGACCAGGGACCAGGCTTGATCAGTCGGGTGCTTTTGTATAGCAGAGTTTTATTAAAGTATGAAAAGGACAAAAAAATCTTCTGACATAGACTTCAGAAGGGGGACGAAGAGTGCCCCCCACTCACTAGTCTTAGCAAGGCCATATATACTTTTACCAGACCCACTCCCACAATAAGCATCTTAAGATAACAAGATTAGTCAGAGGGTTCTTGTTAGGAAGAAATATGAACTCGAGCAGAATACTTTGTTATATTGACTAAGACAAAGCAAAGTAGGAAAAAAAAAGTTTGTCCTTTTCCCCTTGAGAGCTCCAGACCACTCTCTCTTTCTCGGGGACCCTGGAGTTCTTATCAACCGACCTAGTATGTGACTCTCAGCACTGCCCACCTGCTCTCACGCAAAGTGCCTTTTTCCCTCTGAAATGTGCTAGCCCAGGAGGGGGTCGACTCTGCTTTGGGGTTCATGATGCTGGTACTAGGAGGGGTAACTCGGACCAGCTCTCTCACCGTCTCCTAATCTTTGCTCTCTCTTTTGGTTTTGGGCGACCGCACCATCCAGGCCATGTGGAAGCCCGCCTACGACTTTCTCCTCACCTGGAGCCACCAGATCGGGGACAGCTACCGGGATGTCATCCAAGAACTGCACATCGGCCTGGACAAGATGAAGAACCCCATCACCAAGCGCTGGAAGCACCTCACGGGGACCCTGATCCTGGTAAACTCCCTGGACATCCTGCGAGCCTCTGCCTTCAGTCCCGTGGACCACGATGACTTCGTGATTTGAACGGGTCCCCCACCTCCTGCTGCTCTGGGGCACGGACCCTCCGTCTGCCCCAGATGCCCAGGTGGGCACATGGCACTGGGGAGGGAGGGAGGGTCAGCTGCTCAGACAGACCCAGGGGCCCTACCCCCTGGACCCTCACCCAGGACCAAGCACATGTATGATGTTCCACCTGCCTTCTCCATCGTAGGGGAGGCCCGAAGGGAATTTCTACTGCAGGTAGTTGCCAATCAAATAGCTTTCTATTTGTTAAGTATAAATTTAAATTTAAAATCAGTTTTTTGTTTTTTAAAATATGGGGGTAGGGCATACCAGAAAGGTGGTTATCTAATTTTTTACTGGACCCTAAATTAAAAGAAGAAAACGCTTTTTAGGGTCAGATACTGTTGAGGTTTTTACGTTCTATAAAGACCTTTTTAAATTATGTGACAGATGTATATATGTATTTAAGGGTTGTGGGAGTGTTTCTGGTTATTGAACACACTTTGCATTTCACCACTGAGCACGGGAAGACACTTGTCAAGCGCCGGACTTTTTTGGCTGTGTACTTGTGAAAAAGAAATCAAATAGGAAACGTGGAGTCGCAGTAAACGAGGCCAGTCGGTGCCTGCCTGTTCTTTCCGGGGCTGTCCTGGTCCTACGCTTCCCTCCTGTTTCTATTACCTTCCGACCCTGGCCTCGTGTTGCAGGAAGGATTGGCCACAACACAGGGGAAGCCTTTCTGAGCCCCTGCCTGTGTGCCCTTCGCCACCCGGAGCCAAGTGGTCCCTGCAGCTCTGAGAGGCGGCGCGCAGCTTCTGGGGGCTCGCTGCAGAGCTTACAGCCTCTCTTCCGGGCACAGAGAACACATCACCACAAGCACACCCTATGCTGATGCCCAGAGACGCCTGCTGGCTTTTGCCAAATCCACTTCCCCTGAAATGGAGCCCTTCTCCCCCCTCGTCTGTCCGTCTCTCCTCTCCTTGGAAATAAAGAGCACAGGGAAATCTTTAAAGACGGAAAGCAGCATGAAGATTACCTGAGCAGGATGACCGCTGTCTGAAAATGTCCTAACTTAAAATCTGAGACTCGGCTGACGGTTGCCTTGATGGCTGGAGATCACCTTGCTGGGCTGAATTCTGCAGTTGCGTGTGGTTGCATCATCGCGGAAGAAAGTGAGGGATGGGCGTGAAGAAACATCTGGAGGATCAATAGGGTTGACGCCCGGGAAGGTGCTGGGCCGTGCGCCGCGCTTATATGAGCGATGCACCATCTGGGATTCCGGAATCTCATTCTCTAAATCTGCTTGCTGGAAGCACGTTAATTACTTAGTATAATCCATGTAAATCCCTTATTGGGCTAAAACATTCTTCTACAGCTATTGATTCCGATTCGGAAGACCCACAGCTAGAGAACAACAACAAAAAACACTACAGATTTTATGCTGCAAAAGCCGAGACACTCCATGATTCCCCTCCCCATCGTCCCACAAAATCATCTCACGTTCTGCGCTCCACTCTCCGCCTTCAGTCTTCCCAGAGAGCATCTCTCACTTTTCCCCAAAGAAGAAACAAAACCAGTCGCACCTTAAATGCGGAGATTTTTTTCCTCAGGGGCTTTAAATAGTTTCCTATGCAACGTGTCTTGTAGCACAAATTCAATTGTACGAAAGTTGCAGTAAATTTTCTTTGGATATTTTAACCTAACTCTGTGTGGGTGTGTTTGTGTACCCAACCAGACTTTAAATAAAGCACAAAACCTAGTGTATCTATGCACAGAGCAGTGTCCCGTTTCCCCCCTCTGCCCCCCGCCATGCTCAGGTGACATGACACAGATGACAGGGTGACATTTGGGTTAGTGAGGATCTTGTTTCCTTGCTGCTGATTTAATTGCTCTTGGAATATAGGCATCTCAGCCATTGCTGACTAATGGGAATCAGTGTGGCCCAGAGTACCCCAAGGTGCAGGTGGCTTGCCTTTATCTCGGTCTTTTGCACCTGAAATTGGCCAGTCCCACACCCACCGTACACAGCTGAGTGTGGACATCAGGTCAGAGCAAGACAGACTCCCAGAGGCCCTGCCCTCACCTCACTCTCGGAGTACCACGTAGCTCAGGGAGAGAACGGAATGGGGTGGGGGCAACCGATGGGGCCCAGCCCCACCTGGAGGTGGTGGGGAGGATGGGGAGGAGGCCAGCCTCCTTTAGAAGTGACTTGAGTCCAAGGTCAGAGGGTAGGCAGGCAGCAGCCAGGCCAGACCAGGGGAATAGGGTGTCTGCAGCACTGAGGGGGCACAGGGATCACCAGAGGCTGACCCCTCTCCGGGCCTGGGGTGTGCTGAACAAGCGAGTGCTTCTGAGTGCATCTCTGCCCTCCTCATCACCCCTCAGCGTTTGCCAAGTCCAGCCCCACCAGCCAGAACCAGCCAGAGGAGAAAGGGCTCCGCGAGGCCCCCTGACTTACACAAGCTAGCGGCACAGGCGGCGATTTTAGCCGGGAGCTGGTGCCACAGAGTGCCATCTTCTCAGATCTGAAGGCCAGAAGCCCGGGATCAGGGTGTCCCACCGCTGTGCCCCTGTGCCTGTCCACACCTCTCTTTAAGGACCCGGTATGGGAGAGGGCCCACCCGAATCAAGTGTGACCTCGTCTTAACTCGGTCTTTGTGTGTGTGTGTGTGTGTGTGTGTGTGTGTGTGTGTGTGTGTGTTAGTTGCTCTGCTACTGCTGCTGCTAAGTCGCTTCAGTCGTGTCCGACTCTGCGACCCCATAGATGGCAGCCCACCAGGCTCCCCCGTCCCTGGGATTCTCCAGGCAAGAACACTGGAGAGGGTTGCCATTTCCTTCTCCAGTGCATGAAAGTGAAAGGTGAAAGTGAAGTCGCTCGTGTCCGACTCTTAGCAACCCCATGGACTGCAACCTACCAGGCTCCTCCGTCCATAGGATTTTCCAGGCAAGAGCACTGGAGTGGGGTGTTAGTTGCTCAGTAGTGTCCAATTCTTTGTGACCCTATGGACTGTAGCCCACCAGGCTCCTCTGACCATGGGATTCTCCAGGCAGGCATACTGGAGTGGGTAACCATTCCCTTCTCCGGGGTGACTTCCCCACTCAGGTAACAAACCCAAGTCTCCGGCATTGCAGGCAGATTCTTTACCATCTGAGCCACTGATCTTTAATGACCTTATTTCCAAGCAATGTCACATTCATGGGCTATGGGATGGGACTTTCAGCAGATCTTGAAAAACAGAGCTCAACTCACAGCCCGGCCCCCTATACCCAGGCCTTGGTGGGGTCTACTTAGGAGGATGGGGAAGAAGTCCAGCTGAATCTATCTCCAGGGTCTCTGCCTGGTTTAAGCAGAAGCCAGAGAGGCGGCAGGAGGTGAATCTTTACAATGGGAAGCTACTCTGGGCAGGACCAGCTCAGTTCACCCAAACCCACTTCCTTCCTGAGCAAACAGCTCAAGTGTTTCCCAGTTCAGTTCAGTCGCTCAGCTGTGTCCCAGCCTCCCTTCAAGTAGGGGTGGCCAAGTGACCACCCACAGGTGGCATCAGCCTGGCCTGTCGAAACTTGCGAGCAGAAGTTTCTCTCAATGGAGCCGAAAAAGCTCCAGGGACCTAAATGAGGACACAGGTCCTCAAATGACCCCTTCAAACCAGAGTTGACCGCCTGGCCTCTGAGGCTATGGAGTTCATTGTTAGGGCAGCCGGCATTCCTCTAGGCTCCGTGTTCTCAGATTACTACTGTTAATGGAAAAGCTGGAGGGGCGAGGGGTTTGCTCTTAAAAGGAAAAATCCCTGTCACACCTGGATGATGTCAGGTAAGTGAAAGTCATTTCCCTGGTGGCTCAGCTGGTAAAGAATCTGCCTGCAATGCAGTAGACCTGGGTTTGATTCCTGGGTCGGGAAGATCTGCTGGACAAGGGAACGGCTACCCATTCCAGTATTCTGGCCTGGAGAATCCCATGGATTGTATAGTCCATGAAGTAGCAAATGAGAAGACGTTAGTCCTGTTCTTTCTTTGCTTGTCCACGTCCAGAATTGAGCACTATTAGTCTGAATATTGGACACGACTGAGCGACTTCACTTTCACTTTTCACTTTCATGCATTGGAGAAGGAAATGGCAACCCACTCCAGTGTTCTTGCCTGGAGAATCCCTGGGATGGCAGAGCCCCATACCGTCTATGGGGTCGCACAGAGCCGGACACAACTGAAGCAACTTAGCAGCAGCAGCAGTCTGAATATGAATGACTTAGTCCTGTTTTTACTGAATATTCTCTAAGCTGGTCCAAGATGCTCAGATAAAATTTCCAGCCCTTTACTATGTTGATTTTGACGTTGAGAATGGTAGTAATTGGCATGAAAGTTATGGTATCCGTAGTTGTCTTTGAGGACCTAGGGACTTCCCTGGTGGCTCAGACAGTATAGAATCTGCCCACAGTGAGCGAGACCCAGGTGGGGAAGGTCCCCTGGAAAAGGGAATGGCAACCCACTCCAGTATTCTTGCCTGGAGAATCCCCGTGGACAGAGGAGCCTGGTGGGCTACAGTCCGTGGGGTCGCAAGGAGTTGGACACAACTGAGCGACTAACATTTCGAGGGCATAACACCCAGGAGAAAGGCTACATCGGAAACAGCCGTGCTCTGATTTCCCAAGAAGAGGGCAGTTTTGTCCGTGGTCCATCCTGTCTTGGTCTCTCTACCTGACTGTCGCGCAGTCGTAGCAAACGAGGCATGCACCAAACTGTCTACTTTGCGGTCACTGAGCCCCACTCCTCCGGGTAGTTTCAGGTCACCTGTCCACAGCCACCAAGTCTAGTTTTAGTCCCGAGACCCTCCCCTCCATCGGTCAGCAGGTCCCTGCAGCTGCTGGTAGGTCCCCCAACCATTCCGACTGCTGTGCCTGCACTGCCATGAGGTGGACCAAGAGCGAATTCGAGAAAGGAGAAGGGAGCCTGTTGGGTGATAGGACTCCAGGTATGGCTGTGTATGGGGGGCTCTGAGAAGGGGCCCCAAGCTGGAGGGGAAATCCTGAAAGATTCTGGAAGGGCAGGGGAAAGGGTTACTAAGAGACACTGCCCGGAGTGTGACCTCTGTCCCCATGGAGCCCACATGCTGGCGGGAAAGGGCCAATAACCGTGGTCCACGTTCATTGGGTCTCAGATGGCGGGAAGGGCTGTGAGGGGAACTAGGGAAACTGTGACCTTAGGGGAAGGGGTGAGTGTAGACCGGGCAACCTGGAGGGCCTCCGATGAGGCACAGTTTGGGGAGTAGTGAGGGCCTCAGTGGGGCTTCCCTGATGACTCAGCGGGTAAAGAGTCTGCCTGCAAGGCAAGAGACACGGGAAACTTGAGTCTGATCCCTGCGTCGGGAAGATCCCAGGAGGAGGAAATGGCAACCCACTGCAATATCCTTGCCTGGAGAACCCCATGGACGGAAGAGCCTGCGTCCATAGGGTTGCAGAGCCAGACGAGACTGAGCGACTGCACGCATGCACAGGTTCAGAGAGGCTGGGGTGTATGCTGCTCTACAGAGGGCAGAGAGAGCAGGGCAGGAAGGTGGGGTCGGGGAGCAGCAGCCTGGAAGCCAGGCTAGGCTCAGAGGGAGGGAAGGCTCTGGGGGACTGGAGTGAGGGGTGACAGACCCGGACAGGAGGTGTTGGTGTGATTAGCTGAGGAGAAGCAGGAGTCCCAAGGCCCTGCATTGACCTGGGTGTCAGGGGCAGAAGCGTGTGGGTGACAGACGGGGAAGATGGACTCAGTGTGGCTTTTGATTGGATAGCTGCAGCGAGACCAAGAGGGGCTGGTGGCCTCTGAGAACACAGCGGGTCTCAACAGGTCCTAAGTACCGATGAATAGCTTTACCAGAAAGTGGGGAGGGGATGGTCCAGGAGGAAAGCTACAGGCGGTGGACAGGGATGTCGGAGGAGAGCGGTGAGTTCTTTCTGTTTGGAAGCAACAAAAAGACGGAAGATATCACTGAAAATTTTAGACCAAAAAAAAAGTGTGAAGCTGGGGCAGACGGTGTGGAAACCTGGAAGGACATCCTCCATGTCCTTGGGTAGGCTTACCCCCACTCCCACGACCATTGCATTGACCACTGAGGTTTCTGAGTCACCACCCCCCCATTTCTCCTCCGGTCTATGGGGCTCCGCCTTGATCCTGGCCACATCGCCTTTCCGTATACCTGCAACCCCAGCCCTGCCTCCTCAGCGCATCACCTACATGGCCACCAACAGTCCATGTGGACTAGAAACGCGTGTCCCTGCCTACTTAAGCCTGACCTTGTGTGGCCCCCCATGTTGAGAGCAGATGAACAGAGGCCTCCCAAATACACAGACCCTCTATGACCCTGATAAGCTTCCACCTGTCCCTGAGAGATGAGAGGAACAGGGACGCTGCTGAGAGGGCTTTCATGAAAGCCAGATTTACAGAAAGCAAACCTGTGCCCAGGTACCTTTCTGGTTCTGAGATGAAGCCCTTCTCTGTTCCTTTTCAATGTTAACTTAAGAGTTGTTCTGGTAACTGATAGACCTAGGGAATCATCATAGTTGGCTTAATGTCTTTCTTGGCAAAGTACAATGTTGGCTGATGACAAAAGTGAAATGGAAAGTGAAGTCACTCAGTCATGTCCGACTCTTTGTGGCCCCATGGACTGTAGCCCACCAGGCTCCTCCGTCCATGAGATCTTCAGGGACGAATCAGGGACAAACAAGGTGAACGGTTTCCATGGCTCTCTGCTCTTGTGGCTGTTTCCACCTAGACCACCCTCCTCACTGTGCTTTGGCTTTATCATGCTTTCCAGGTGGTCAGCTTGTCCTCCTCTTGAGGACACTTGCTGTACATAGAACGCAGAAAACGCAAACCGCATGCCAGCCCTCCAGCCTTACCACAGTAACCCCAAATCTGTCTGTTAGAGCTTCGCATTTGCTTGTTGTGCCCAGACTGTAAAGTGACAACCAAGATGCTCCCATGCCCAGGTCACACTCACACAACTCACACTCCACACATTCTTGGGTGAGTGAATGCCCTTTGAATGAACAACTTGCAGTGACCACTGCCACTGTCGACCGGTTCCCCCGGGAGAATAAAGACCAGGTGCCAGTGTCTGAGGAGCCTTGAGTGCAATTGCACTAATTAAAAAAATCAAACAAATAGAAGATTGTGGCAAGTCCACTTTTGGGTTTCTTTCTAAGAAGTTCTGACTCTACTTGTTTGAGTTCACTGGGCTTCTCACATAAGTTCAGTTCAATTCAGTCGCTCGGTCCTGTCCCACTCTTTGCGACCCCATGAATCGCAGCACACCAGGCCTCCCTGTCCATCACCAACTCCCGGAGTTCACTCAGACTCACATCCATCGAGTCAGCCATCTCATCCTCTGTCATCCCCTTCTCCTCCTGCCCCCAATCCCTCCCAGCATCAGAGTCTTTTCCAATGAGTCAAATCTTCACATGAGGTGGCCAAAGTACTGAAGTTTCAGCTTTAGCATCATTCCTTCCAAAGAAATCCCAGGGCTGACCTCCTTCAGAATGGACTGGTTGGATC
>SJYF01000057.1:5065011-5086063 GCA_006410515.1 Procapra przewalskii | reverse complement strand
CCTGAGCTGCACACCCTCATCAAGGACATCTTTTGGAGTTGAGTACATTGTGTGTGTGTGTGTGTGTGTGTGTGTGTGTGTGTGTCTTGTGTGTGTGTGTGTGTGTGTGTCTTGTGTGTGTGTGTGTGTGTGTGTGGGTGTGTTTAACCAGTTTCTGTCATCTACTGGTTGAAGGGATTCCAATGCAGAGTCCCCTTTGGAATGATGAGGGACACAGGGATGGACCCCTCTAGTGGCCAGGGCAGCACCGATGCTTACACATGCACGGAGAAGGCTGAGTCCAGAGTGCTGTGAAGGCAGGATCTGGTCCCTGAGTGGCTGCAGGTCCCAGAACTTCCCTTAAAAAGATCCCCAGGAGGAAACCACATCTTAAAACCCAGAAAAATGAAGGACACACAAGTCTTCTACTAATCACTCACATAAGATGCTTATTTAATCTTCAGGATATCCACATAGAGCCCTTTATTCCCACCTTAACTGTTAAGAAACTGTCAGCCCACTCAGCTCCTGGCTCCATCAAAGCCACTGCATGCCTCCTTCCTCCCCGTTTCCCCTCTTCCAGGTTCTCAGCCTTCTTTCTTCTCTCCTGCCAAAAAAAAACCATGGATCCCAAACACTCTTTTGCTAGAGTTTTCAGAGTCTCTTCTTTCTCATTGTTGATTTTGTTTGGTCACTAAGTCATGTCTGACTCTTTGCAATCCCAAGGACTGCATCCTGCCAGGCTTCCCTGTCCTTCACCATCTCCCAGAGTTTGCTCAAACTCATGTCCGTTGAGTCGGTGATGCTATTGAATCATCTCATCCTCTGCCACACCCTTCTCCTTAGGCCTTCAATGTTTCCCAGCATCATTTTTTCCAATGACTTGGATCTTTGCATCAGGTGGTCAAAATATTATTAAATTAAATTAAACTTCAGCATCAGTCCTTCCAACGAATATTCAGGGTTGATTTCCCTTAGGATGGACTGGTTTGATCTCCTTGAAATCCAAGGGACTCTCAAGAATCTTCTTCAGCAACACAATTTGAAAGCACTAATTGTTTGGCCCTCAGTCTTCTTTATGGTTCAACTCTCACATCCATACACGACTACTGGAAAAACCATAACTTTGACTATATGGACCTTTGTTGGCAAAGCGATGTCTCTGTTTTTAAATATCCTGTCTAGGTTTGTCATAGCTTTTCTCCCAAGGAGCAAGTGTCTTTTAACTTCATGGCTTTCTTTCTCATTAGAATACATTTAGTCCAGTGAACTCTCAACTCATTTTATCTTACTTGGGAAGGGGTTGCCAAGCCTGGACCACAGTGGTGAAGACATTTGAAGAGCATGAATCATGGACTGTTCAGCAGTTTTGAGTCAGGATAGTCAGCCCTTCTCCCTGCCTGGCTGGATTAAGGATGCTGTGGAGCCGCCCAGCTCTCATGTTTCGGGAGAATGTGGTCAAGGCGCCAAGTCTTCAGAGCTCCCCAGGCTGGGCTCCCAGCACCCCCACTTCTATCCCACTCTGCTCTCTCCTGGGACTCGCAGAACAGCCGAGCTGCCCTTTGAGACCAGAGTTCCTTCCCTTGCTATCTCTAGTTTAAAAATGACACCTGGTCCCTCCTCCCAGCCTGCTCGCATTCTCTGCACCCTCCCCTTGAAGCTACATGGACTGTGACTGTCTCACCCTACAGAGTGCAGCCAAGTGATGCTGTGTGGCGTCTGAAGCCAGGACAGGAGGGGCCCCCTAGTGTCTGTGACTCCCGGAAGATGCTTGACGTCCTGACCGCCATGAAAGGAGTCCTTGAGGCTGCCACCCGTGCAAGAAGCCCAGATCATATGAGAGGCCATGGGGACAGTTCTGGTCAAACTTCATCCTTCACAGCACACGTGAGTGCAGAAGCCTCCAGCAGATCCTAGTCACACCGTGGAACAGCAGTGAGCCTTGCCCATTACCCTGCCTCAATTCCTGACCCACAAAATCCTCATGAATGATGATGTTGTTTTCCACCTTGCCTTTTCAGGGAGCTTGGTTCTATAGCAAAGCAGCTAGGGCATTGCTTGGCAGCTCTGCTCGGCAGCTCTGCTCCTCGGCCTCGCGCACGGTGGCGAGGCTTTCGTCTCCTCGATGCATCCCTCTCTCTCACCCGACATCTGTTATGCCTGGAGGAGTTCTGCACGCTTCCTGTCCTTCCTAAAGAAACCAAGGGAGCGCCTTTCAATTATTTATTAACAAAACATAGTCAGCCCCTACAGATCTATGAAAACAAGCCAAAGAGAAAACCCAGGGGGGCTTTGAAGATCCACACAGTCGAGGGGGTTGAAAGGTCCCTTTTAGCCATTTGCTTTATTTATTTGCTAAACTTCCACTTACTACTCTTCAATTATCTGTGAGGGCTTCCCCAATAGCTCAGTTGGTAAAGAACCCACCTGCAACGCAGGAGACCTCAGTTGGATTCCTGGGTTGGGAAGATCCACTGGAGAAGGGATAGGTATCTGCCTGCAATGCAGGAGACCTGGGTTTGATCCCTGGGTTGGAAAGATTGCCTGGAGAAGGGAAAGACTGCCCTCTCCAGTATTCTGACCCAGAGAATTCCATGGACTGTATAGTCCATGGGGTTGATGATATAAAAGGAAAGGGGACATAAGTCTGAATTCACAGGAAGTCGTGCCATCAGTACACTCAAGGTGGGGTCGTTTGCATTAGCCATGAGGCACGCAGTAAGAGGTAAAGGGCCATATCCATGAAGTGGACTTTGCAACCGCTTTACACGACCGCTTTACATGGATGGTAGAAACAGGCATTTCCCGAGGAAGAAAGATATGTGTGCATTGAAAATAGTTCTGGATACAGTGTTTGAAAAAGAAAAGAGGTGAGCCCTCGAGATGGTGCATCAGGAAACCTGCACGGGAGCATTCACTGCCACCCTGGGGCTTGGCAAGGAACGGGCTCAACCTCACACTGGCCAATGGGAAAGGTGCCCTGCTCACTACCACCCAGCCAGGTGGCAAAGCCACATGGGAAGGGAAGCTGGGGAGACGGACTCGGGGTTCAGGGTGATGACCAGCCTCTGGGAGCAGAGCCGGGAGCAGGGTGGGCAAGCAGAGAAAACCAGGTGGCAACTGGCGGGTCGCTGTCAGCGCGCCAGCTTTCCTTTTGGGCGGTGAGTCCAGAGGTGCTTAAGGGTGACTAACAAGTAAATAAGCCGGTGTGGGTCACCCACGGATGCACCGTGAGGGTAGAGCAGGAATCAAGGACTGTGATCAATCCAGCTCTGTGTATATGGGGCTCAAATAGCACAGAGGGAGAGTGTGGAGCTGGGAGAGGGGGCAGAAAGCGGTCCAGACGGCTCTTTCAGGAGGCTGAGTGCCCAAGGGGAGGAGAAAACTAGAGAGCGGGCAGAGGAGCAGGGAAGGTTGCCACTTTGCTGCTGGTGTGCATGTGTGTTTAGTCACTAACGGGGATAACCCCGTAGCTGGAAACACTGATAATGCAGAATGAAGGGCGATTCAGGACTGACATCCTGAGGAGTGGAGGAGGGAGCTGGGGGAGCAAGCCGAGCCTCCTTCCATGTGCTGAGCGTCAGCCCTGCCTGTGAGGGAGCCTTGTCACCTCCGACAACTTGTGGTCCTCAGTAAGAGGAGAGCGGGTGCCTGGGTTCACTGGGATCCTGAGGCTCCCCTACACACCAGCCTGCACACACAGCAGCCTTGGCCCACCTGCAGGATGTGAAAAACCCCAGATGCCAGCTGTCTCCACCACCGGCCTGAGGTTCCTCCAAATCCTGCCTTCATCCCCCTTCTCCCGAGAGTAGGAAAATCCCCCATGTTTCCAAGATGGGCATATTCAGCAGCTGTGAAGCCACCGATGGGTTTGTGGGCTCCATCAGCTATCTACAGAGGGACTCCGAGGCTCCCCACACCTGCTGGGACCCACCTGTATCTCCCCCTTTCTAAAACATGAGCTCCGGACACTGGGCCTCCAACTCTCCCATCACACCGCTCCCGGACAGTCTTCCCTCCTTCTCAAGGGTCAGAAGCAGGGCATCTGACCTCAGGCTTCGTGCAAGCGCCTCCTGCCCCACGAGTGCCCCCAGGCCCCCTACCCACCTGCCTGTGTCTCTTGAGGACTCAGCAGTGTCCGGTCACCTTGTGTGCCTGGGGGCATCCAGGCTCCCAAAGCTGACCTCTGCCCTCCCAGGCACTGTGGGCCTGTTGCTGCCCCTAGACAGGGCTGTGGTGCCCTGGAGTCAAGCCTCACCCTGAGTCGAACTCATCATTCAAACAGCCTGAGAGACACAGTTCAACTTTCCTAAGAAGTACTGTGCTTTCTCTAAAAATGTGGATTTATGTGTTTGTGAAGAGGCTTTTCACCCCGTGGCTAGACATGGATGCTTCCAGCTCCTTCTGGAACATTCTTCCCATTCCTCCCCTAGGGAGCCTCCCGTCAGGGGGGGTTGGACTCCTGTCCTTCTGGTCTCAGCCCATCCTGGCCCACTGCCCGGTCACATCCACTCCTGAATGCACATGGCCATTCGGGTCTCCAAGCAGTTCCTTCCATCTGCCCCCTTGTCTTTATCCCCATGGGACACTTGCCCCCACCCCGCATCCCCCCCAGCCCAGAGGCACCTTCTGATCAGACCAGAGGAAGAAGCTGACCTTGACCCTGGCTCTATGCCCCCTCTGCTCCAAACCCTGGCTGGAAGGGACCAACAAGGCTCTGATGGATGTCTCTGCTCTCCACACCAGTGATCACTTCCTCCCTGTGTCATTAACCACTTCCTGCCTCCCGCCCCAGACCCCTGCCCACAACCACAACTTTCTGGGCTGGAGCAAGAGGGGAGGGTGGGACCTGGATTTGCAGACTCAGTTTCTGTGAATTATCTGGATAACAGTAAGAAACCAAGATAACAGCAAGAAAGCCAGGAAACTGATACACTGAATCACTGACACATTTTCCAAAGGTTGACGTCTCCAGCTGTGCGGGAAGATGGTGAGGAATGAGGACGGTGGACTTCAGAGCAGGCGGCCCTCTTGTCTTGGGTGGGATGGCCCCTAACAGGACAGAGGACTGAATCCAGGAGGCGGAGTGATGGAAACATCTAAGGCCCTTGGGGCCAACCCACCCTTCAGGAATTTTCAGATACCATTTTGCTCCTGGTATAGGAATCTCATTCTATCCGCTCTGGAGCAAAAACAAGAGACAGGTTTCCTAGGCAACCAAGGAAACATCTCCAGAGAAGGGTTACATTGTTTTGAAGTGTTTTGAAATCTTATCAATGGTTTCCAGGGAAACCCAGGATGATGAATCGTGGTCTTGCTAGGTAACTTGAAGACACACAGGGGAAAGGATTTGAATTCACAGTGTGCATGTATTCAGTTGTTTATTAAGGCAGAAAAGCACGTTTCACTCACATCTGACATTTTCATTTCCTTGTTGTACATACAGTGGCTCCTTGGGGGAGGTCAGCCTGATTCGGATCATAAAGTTTGAAAATTACGGAATGTATGAATCACTCTAGAATTGAATTTTAATTAGCCTTATGTATTATACTTTGGGAAAACGAAGATGTTAAGATGTCACAGAGCTGCCAAATTTTGATCAGAACAATTTTTGAGTCAAAGGCAGCAGTGTCTCCAGAAGAAACGAGCAACAGCATATTTGCTGTGACACTTATTGCCAGTTACTTCCCTACCTTAACATAGAAGGTATTAAGTAAAAACAAAAAGGCGAGCCAGTCAATAGGCCCGGTGCACACCTGGGTTTATTCTATACTGTTCTGCATCCACTGAGGCTACTGTTTGTGTATTCCTTCTGTAGACAGTATTTTTCTTTTCTTGGTCGGCCCATGATCATCTTTTAGGACTTACCCCTACATCTCAATTCATCTTCGCCTTTGTTCACTGTGTGACTATTTAGGAAGTTTCCACATCTCCAAAGATAGCTCAAAAGAACAGTGACAGAGGGGCTTCTCCGTGGTCCAGTGGTTAAGACTCTGCCTTGCAACGCAAGGGATACCAGTTCAATACTTGGTCCAGGAAGATCCCATATGCCGAGGAGCAGCTAAGCCCATGCACGCTCCTACTGTGAGCCTGGGAGCCACAGGTACTGAAGCCCACCATCCCCAGAGCCTGTGCTCCATGACAAGGAAGCCAGCACAATGAGAAAGAGTAGCCCCCACTCACTGCAGCTAGAGGAAACGTGGGTGCTGCAGAGAAGACCCATCACTTCCAAAAATACAAAATAAACAAAGAAATCCTTCACAAAGTGGTGGAAAAGCACATGCCATAAGTTTGGTCAGCCTACATTAGTAAATCTCTTAAGAAATATCTTCTATTTAATTGAAACTGATTTTCATTTCCTGAGTGATATTTTTCATGGTTGTTCTATGTACATGTTTTATATAAAGTAACTGTCTTCTATTTTTCTGGGCTTTTGTAATGGGTTCAAATACAGTTGACTACAAGCAGAAACAGATGACTCTGACGATAGATCAAACTGATAGCTTAACCACAGAGAAAAGTAACAGTGAATTGAAGTCATTTCTGAAAAGTTTACTCTGTGTACCCTCCAGTGGGATATATTTTGAGGACAAAAGAGCTGCAGAAAAATTGGAATTATTAATAGATTGCGTTTGGTAGTGATGCTGATGCTGCCACTGAAGCTGACGCTCCAATACTCTGGCCACCTGATGGGAAGAGCCCATTCATTGGAAAAGACCCTGATGCTGGGAAAGACTGAAGGCAGGAGGAAAAGGGGACGACAGAGGATGAGATGGCTGGATGGCATCACCGACTCGATGGACGTGAGTTTGAGTAAACTCCGGGAGTTGGTGATGGACAGGGAGGCCTGGCGTGCTGCAGTCAGTGGGGTTGCAAAGAGTCGGACATGACTGAGCGACTGAACTGAACTGAACTGATCCCTCCCAGCGCAGCAGCAGGAAAGCCACTCACCAAAGACGTTGCTGTGTGTGCTCAGTGGTTCAGTCATGTCTGACTCTTCGTGACGCCGTGGACCGTAGCCCTCCAGCCTCCTCTGTCCATGAAATTCTCTGGGCAAGATTACTGGAGTGGGTTGCCTTTTCCTCCTCCAGGGGATCTTCCCAACCCAGGGATCCAACCCTAGTCTTGCTATTGCAGGCAGATGCTTTACCTCTGAGTCATGAAGCTCAGCTCTCAAATGCACAGAAAATCAGGTTTATAGAGGACCACTCAGGGCCTGGAGGCCAAAGAAGGTCAGGGGCAGGCCCTGGCCCGTTTGCCCCAAAAGGAGAACATGATGCCTCTGCCCTGAGAATCCTTGGCTGACTTTCCTCCAGGCCAATTTAGAACCCGCATCCCCATTTTTTAAGTTTTCTTGGCACCCTGTGTTGACAGAGGAAGGGCCAGATCTCCGTATACATCTGCTGAAGGCCATGCAAATCTCCCAAGTTTCATAAATTTGCAAAGACACAGAATTTCGATGGTGTTCGTGAACACCCCACCATCCCCATCTCCCATTCACAACCCTCTCCAGCAAATATTTTCCAACCAGCAGCAAGACCGTGGTGGACCAAGCAAATTCCAATTGCTTCTGTTCTTACCCTGGTCAGGTCAAGGTCAGGCAGACTGAAAACATTCAGAGCAATCCCCAGGACATTGGAGGAGCTTGGCCCCCAAGACGGATGTTCAGGCTCTAGTCTCAGCTGCAGAGTGACCTTGGGCAAGCTTTTATTTAGTCACAGTGTCTTATTTTCTCACATGCAACACATATTTTTATCTGCCCTTAGGGGCGATTATAAGCTCTGAGTGAAATACATTTGTTTGTGAAAGAGCATTTGAAAATGCGTCCTTTTCTGCACAGACCACTACAGCCAGGCTGCAAGGGCTGCCTGTCTCAGGCAGAAAGTGATCGTTAATCAGATGTGAATTTCCTTGTAGCGTGAAGCCTTCCTGAGAACCACGCTATAGGGATCTGGGTATAACAACAGGAATTCTTCAGCTGCCAGGTCCCAGAGGGATGGGACATAAGCAAGGAAAAGTGTTCTCCAGGTAACGCGCCGTCACCTCCATAGCAGGCTGGCCCTAGCGTCTGTCTGGAGATGCATGCTTGTTCCCTCTTAGTCCATGAATCTTTCCTTGCTGATGAGCTGCCGTTCTGGAACAAGGCATTTGGACAAAGCCCTGGAGGTCCACCCACGGCAGAGGAAAAGAGAAGAAAAAGTGCTGTAATAAAGCACCCAGCTTCTCCCCTCCTGAGTCTCAATTTTCCATTTCAGAAAGCCAGGGCCAACCCCATGTGTGACAGATGACCCCGTGTGTCCAACTATAGCCAGAACTCAGGGCTGCACTGACACGGTTTCCTAAAAACCTAGAGTCGAGCTGGTCAAATCCCCACACTGGGCATCACCAGCCGCTGAGTCAGCCAGCTTGGAAGATTCCCCTAACTGGGCGGAGGATGAGCCGAAGGACCCGTCAGACCCCAGCTGGAGTGATGTTGGGGAAGCAAGGGTTTTAAGCTATGCAATAGAAACCTGGTGAATTGTTTCAGGCCGTGTCAGAGAAAGAAATCTGTTGGTCAGGTTTAGAAATCTGGGCTCAAACATGGTCAGGGTGATGCCAGGCCCGCTAGGGGATGAGGGTGGAGATGACAGTGTCAGGTACTCAGTCGTGCCCGACTCTGCGACCCCATGGACGGTGGCCCCCCAGGCTCCTCTGTCCATGGGATTCTCCAGGCAAGAACACTGGAGTGGGCTGCCATGTCCTCCTCTAGGGGATCTTCCCCACCTAGGGATCGAACCCAGGTCTCTTGCGTTGCAGGCAGATTCTTTACCATTCTTAGCCACACCGGGGTGTAAGGGCGGTGAGGGAAGCTTGCCTAATCATTCTCGCATCTCTAACTAGGAGAGGGTGAGAGAGCTTCCACATCCCCACACCGGTCTTGTTTCAATTCTGTTCTGGACAGAGCAGCATCTGTCATCCAGATGCCCTCGTGACCAGCCTGCAGAAGAACAAGCCCCATAAGCTGAGACACGTCATCCTTTCAGTAATCACATCTCCCCTGATTGACAGATAAAGCAGCGTTGGGTTTATACATCAGTTGCTGCGAGTCTACTTAACTTGTGCCTGTCTCGGCAGTAATTAAATCAGGTTCTGGAAAAAAGAACTGGAAACCAAGTACAGAGAATCCACTGAGGTCAGAGCCGCCCAGGGGCACCTGCTTGTCAGGCCAGCTCTGTAGCCCGGAGGCCGGCTCACTGGCCTCGGAAGCTCAGTGTCTGCGATCACTGAGGAACCACTTTTTCAACACTGCCAATTACTTTTGTAAATGTCTATGCTTTTACTTTGCTTCCTAGGTCTAGTTTCTCTCTAATTTCTCTGTAAGAACAAGGAAATGTTCAGTAAGTGCTGACTTAATACATGGAGGGTGAGTAATAGCCTCAGTATTTTTGCCTGAAAATGAATAAATATCTCTGAGAGCAAAGGCAGATAGTATGTGAAAGCTCTTTAGGAGGACTGCAGTTTACAAATACAGGAGGGCTGTGAGTGGCCAGTGGGCTTCCACTGTAACGCCTGGCCACACACGGGACTCACGTCAAGCAGATCTGCAGGCTTGCTGAGGGCCGTGTTGTCGTAGCTCCTCACATGTGCGTGCTAAGTCACTGAGTCGTGCCTGACTCTGCGACCCCATGGACGGTGGCCCCCCAGGCTCCTCTGTCCATGGGATTCTCCAGGCAAGGATACTGGAGTGGACTGCCATTCTCTCCTCCAGAGCATCTTCCCAAACCAGGGATCCAACCTGAGACTCCTGTGTCTCTGGCACTGGCAAGCAGGTCCTTTACCCCCTAGTGCCACCTGGAAAGCCCGTAGTTCCTCATACATGTCCTCAATTAATCCTCACAGCACTGTAAGGGGGCACAGCCGTCGTCGGCAGGAATGAGGGTTAGGCTGGTGCGTCGTTTGATGCCTTACCCTTTTCCCCCTTTCTACTTCCCCAATCCAACCGTCCACACACCCCTCTTGCTCCCCACCTCACTCAGAGCAAGGGGCTCCTATGGGAGTGAAATACAGGAGCAATAACACGGAGCAGCTGTGGACATCCGCAGACCCCTTCCTCCTCAAAAAAACCCAAAAACAAAAAATAAACCTCTTCCTAAACTCCACACCTTACATAATTAACTCGAAGTGAATCATGGCCTTAAATGTAAAATGAAATAAAGTTTAGCAACATGGATGGGTCTAGAGATTATCATATTAAGTGAAGAAAGTTAGACAGAGACAAATATATTACTTACATGAGGAATCTAAGAAAATAATACAAATGAACTTATTTGCAAAACAGACTCATAGAAAACAAACTTACGGTTACCAAAGGGAGAACGGGGGGAAATAAGGGTTTTGAATTAACATATGCACACTACTATATAAAAAATTGATAACAAGGACCTTCTGTATAACACAGGGAACTATACTTAATAACCTTATAATGATCTGTAAAGGAAATGAATATGAAAAAGAACACATATATATGTATGTATAACTGAATCACTTTGCTGTACACTTGAAAGTAACACAGCATTGTAAATTAACTTTAATTTTAAAAAAAATCTAAGAGAGAGAGAAAAAAATTTCTTAAAAAAACCTAGGATAAAATCTTCAGGACCTAGATTCAGGCAGAGTTCTGAGACTTGACATCAAAAATAGGACCCACAAGAGGAAAATCCGATAAATTGGACCTCATCAAAAATTAGAACTTTTGCTTTGCGAAAGACCCTGTTAAGAGATTGAAAAGACAAGCTACAGACTGGGAGGAAAGTTTTGCAAAGCACTTATCTGACAAACGACTTGCATCGAGAGTAAATGAGGGAGCTCTCAAAGCGCATCAGTAGCAAGATAATCCAGAAAGGCAGGAAGAGACATTTTGCAGTGGAGGGCATAGAGATGGCAAAGAACACACAAAAGGACACTCAACACCATTAGCCAGAAAGATGTAGACTGAAACCACGGTGAGTTAGGAGACCAAACCCGGACCAGAATGGCTAAAACGAAAAATAAGGACAACACCAAATGCTGATGGGCGTGAGGAGAAACCAGATCACGCACGCAAGACTGGTGGGAATGTAGTGATACAGCCAGACTGGGGAAGAGCGTGGGCAGCTGTTTACAGAACTGAGCATGTGCTCACCGCGAGACCCAGACATGGCACTCTCGGGCCCTCGTCCCAGAGAAGTGAAAACGCCTTTGCACACTCAAAACTTCATAAATGGCGGTGGTCGATTTCTCTGTAATAGCCCCAGGTTGGGAACAACCAGGACGTCCCTCACAGGTGAATGGCTGAGAAGTGGTGGCGTGGCTACACTCTGGAATTCCACTCGGTAATGAAAAGCGGCCCCGACTATTGGCACCCATTCAACTAGGAAGGATCCCAAGGGAACCATGCTCAGTGGGAAAAACACCAATCTCAACGGATGCAGGTGCCGTGTGAATCCATTTATATGGCGTTCTTGACAGGACACAATTATGGAGATGAGAACGGATGAGTGATCCCCAGGGAGGAGGGTGGGTGAAGGAAAGGAAGTGGCTTGGGCCATGACAAGGCGGCACGAGGGACCCTTGGGATGGGGTCTTTCTGTGTCTCTACTGTAATGGTCACACAAATTCACATACAAAATAAAATTGTGGGAAAACAAGCAAACACACAGGCTTCCCTAGTGGCTCAGACAGTAAAGAACCCGCCTGCAATGCTGGAGACCTGGGTTCAGCCTCTGGGTCGGGAAGATCCCCTGGAGGAGGAAATGGCAGCCCACTCTAGGATTCTTGCCTGGGGAATTCCATGGACAGAGGAGCTTGGCGGGCTACAGTCCATGGGGTTGCACACAGTCGGACACGACTGAAGCAACTTAGCATGCAGGCATGCAAGCACGCACACAGTGCATTTCACAAATGAGGCGGCCTGAGTGAGGCTGGGCTTCCCAGGTGGCACTAGTGAAGAACTCACCTACCAATGCAGGAGATGCAAGAGCCCAAGATGCAGGAGTTCGATCCCTGGGTCGGGAAGATCCCCTGGAGGAGGGTGAGGCAACCCACTCCAGTGTTCTCGCCTGGAGAATCCCATGGACAGCGGAGCCTGGTGGGCTACGGTCCAGAGGGCCGCAAAGAGTCAGACACGGCTGAAGTGACTGAGCACAAGTGAAGTTAGCCTTAGCTTCCGAGGCCTGCAGTAACAGAGCAGCGCAACCAGCTGGCTGAAGGCAGCAGGCGTTCAGTTCTCTCTGGCTTCTGAGAGCAGAGGTCGGCAAAGTGTCAGCGAAGCCATGCTCCTTCCAGAAGGTCTAAGGGAGCGTCCTTGTCTCTTACAGCTTCCATGGCCGTAGTCTGCCTTGGCTTCTGGAAGCATAACCCCAGTCACTGTCCATCTCATCCTCTGTCATCTCCTTCTCTTCCTGCCTTCAGTCTTTCCCAGCATCAGGCTCTTTGCTGGTGAATCAGCTCTTAGTATCAAGTGGCCAAAGTATTGGAGTTTCAGCTCCAGCATCAGTCCTTCCAATGAATATTCAGGACTGATTTCTTTTAGGATGGACTGGTTGGGTCTCCTTGCTGCCCAAGGGACTCTCAAAAGTCTTCTCCAACACCACGGTTCAAAACCATCAGTACTTCGCCACTCAGCTTTCTTTATGGTCGAACTCCTGCATCCATCCTTGACTACTGGAAACACTATAGCTTTGACCTAGATGGACCTTTGTCAGTTAAGTAATGTCTCTGCTTTTTAGTAAGCTGTGTAGGCTTGTCATAGCTTCTCTCCCAAGAAGCAAGCATCTTTTAATTCCATGGCTGCAGTCACCTTCTGCAGTCATTTTGGAGCCCAAGAAAGTAAAGTCTCTCACCGTTTCCACTGTTTCCCCATCTATTAGCTATGAAGTGATGGGATAGGATGCCATAATCTTCATTTTTTGAATGTTGAGTTTTAAGCCAGATTTTTCACTCTCTTTCATCACCTTCATCAAGAGACTCTTTAGTTCCTCTTCACTTTCTGCCATAAGAGTGATGTCATCTGCATAGCTGAGATTATTGATATTTTTCCCAGCAATCTTGATTCCAGCTTGTGTTGTATCCAGCCCGACATTTTGCATGATGTACTCTGTATATAAGTTAAAAAGCAGGGTGACAATACACAGCCTGGATGTACTCCTTTCCCAGTTTAGAACCAGTTCATTGTTCCATGTTAGGTTCTAACTGTTGCTTCTTGACCTGCATACAACTCTCTCAGAAGACAAGTAAGGTGATATGGTATTCTTATCTCTTTAAGAATTTTCTCAAACTAAAAAGTGGGCACAGGGAGAAAGGGAGAAAGAAGGAATCCGTGGATTCTGGCATCCGACTGGCTCTGGGACAGAGGGAGACCCTGAAGGTGACATCCCACTCTCGTGCCTGGATGATGCGAGATGGTGGAACCAGAACGAAACAGAGGTGGAGAAAGAGGAGCTTAGCCCAGCACTCCCCACCCCCGGGGGCCAGTGGCTTCAGGGACTGCGTTCTGCTTCTTTGGGATGCTGGTAACATCAGACAGCAGGAGTGAGTTTCAGCGGGAAATGGGTGATTTTCTAGAAGGCTAGCAGGGGCCCTGGAAGATAAAGGCAGTAATGCAGAGAGAGCTGAGGAAAGAGCTGGAACGGGGGCCGGGGAGAACACCCTCTCTTTCCTCCACCTTTGTGCATCCTTCTCCCCTGACAGCCTGCCTTTCTCTGTTCCTCTGTTCCTCCACTCTGTGGACTGTCTACAGAAACGGCGGCATCAGCTCCCCAGTCCACGGGTTATCACTGCTGCTGGGTCCTCTCACTGCTGGGCCTGACCCCAGCTTCCAGGGAAAAGGTTCTGACTGGGCCTCTGAGTTGCGTGCGCGCTCCCTGCGGCCAGAGGCCCAGGCTACGGCCACAAGCATGATCAGAGCTCACCAGGGCAGGACAGTGTCAAGCGGTCCTCTTGGGCTGGGCAGACACCCCAAAATGCAGCTATCAAGAGGGACTTTAGTGGGCTCCAGTTCCCAGCAAATGTGCAAGGCAAGAGAATTAACCACATTTTCCAAAAAGGGAATCTGTCCATTTTCCAACCTCTGAATTTTAGAGAGATTTTCAACAAGCACCGAAGCCAACATTTAGATTGGCTTTTACATCACCTCAAAATTAAATTAACCAGAACATCAAATCTCTAAGCCTTCTGAGAATCAGAGTTTTATTTTATTATAAATCCAGAACTATGCAATAAAAATCATTCTCTTATGAGTTTACGGTAGGTACTGCCCACAATCCCTTAAACTCTCTAAAGTCATTTCTTCTTATTCTGTTAAAACAATTGTCTCTGGAGATCTTTTACGGTGAAATGATCTTTTAGCACAAGGCCCCTTTTCTTTAATAGAGAAATACTGTTTCTTCTCAGAAACAAAAGCGAACTGCAGCCGTTTTTGTAGTTGTTGATAACCTGTTATTCTCTGGGGAGCGTGCTGTGACAAGCTGGCTTATCAGCTGAAGGTTGGGACCCAGAGCCAAGGACTTTGCATCAAAGGAACTGGGAGAGCAGAGGAGACTGTTCTTCCTTCTCTCGTATAAAACCCTCTCAGAGGAGGAGTTGCCTTCCTGTAAGAGCGTTTATGGAAGCAAGTCACCCACGGCACACAGGCTGAATAAATAAATAGGTCGCCCAGGCATCTGCTACCTAGATTCGGAATTTGTTAATTTAATCCCTCAATTTTGCCTCCTGGTGATTCTTCATTAATTAAGCGCCTTAGAAACAAAAGAACTTTGTATTCCTTCATCATGGAACTCCCAAAACATCAAAGCGAACAAAGACGTTTTCAGAAGCTCTTTGATTCTCCAGCATCTTCCTCCCCATGGAGGCCTCCACTAGGGGAAGAGGTTAAAGGTCAACCCGGAGGAGGTGGAGGCCCCCAGAGGAAGGCAGGACGAGTCAAAGACTCGGAGAGCGTCAACGGCTCTGGAAGACCGAGTATAAACGGGTTTTTTAAAAATAAAATCTCTGCGCTTCCCTGAGAGAGAGCTCTGCCGGGGCTGGCAGTCGGGGGTGTGGATGATATGAAACTAAATTCCATTCCAAACATACCATTATGGTGGGGAGGCCACATATTCAGGTTCAAAGAGGGGTCTGCATGACATCTCCATGAAATAATGCTGAATAGTTGTGAAAAGTAGACTTGGAGGTTTTCACAAATGTGCGTGCAGAAGTTTTTCTCAGAAATCATGTAGAAAACGAACTAAAAAGAATCCTGAAGAAATGCCTCAGAAAGACAGCAGTTCCATCAGGTTGTGTCGTAGCAGGATTTTAGGGTGCCTCCCAGGATTTTGGCTCAGACGGTAAAGAATCTGCCTGCAATATAGGACACCCAGGTTTGATCCCTGCTTCAGGAAGATCCCCTGGAGAAGGAAATGGCAACCCACTCCAGCATTCTTACCTGGAGAATCCCATGGACAGAGGAACCTGAAGGGATGCAGTCCATGGGGTTATAAAAAGTGAAACACGACTGAGCGACTAACACATATACACACCCCAAGATTCCAGCCCCCCTGGTGTAGACTTTGGTATAACCCATTGGCTGAAGAAAATGCACAACCTGCAAGTCAAGAATCAGATTTTATTTGGCAGACAAAACTGACAGCTACGGTTTTTCCAGTGGTCATGTATGGATGTGAGAGTTGGATAATAAAGCTGAGCACCAAAGAACTGGTGCTTTTGAACTGTGGTGTTGGAGAAGACTCTTGAGAGTCCCTTGGACTGCAAGGAGATCCAACCAGTCCATTCTGAAGGAGATCAGTCCTGAATATTCATTGGAAAGACTGGTGCTGAAGCTGAAACTCCAATACTTTGATCAGCTGATGTGAAGATCTGACTCATTTGAAAAAACCCTAATTCTGAGAAAGACTGAAGGCAGGAGGAGAAGACGACAGAGGATGAGATGGTTGGATGGCGTCACTGCCCCAGTGGACATGAGTTTGAGCAATTTCTGGAAGCTGGTAATGGACAGGGGAGCCTGGCGTGCTACAGTCCCTGGGGTCACAGAGAGTCGAACACGAATGAGCAACTGAACTGAAACTGAAGCCCAGGATGCAGCCTCTCGGATAGCTCTGCAGGACTGCTCCAAAGAGGTCAGGGAGCCACCAGGATACATAGGTGTTTTTTCAACAAAGACCAGGTGGTCAGAGCATCAAAAGATGCATGTTAATTAAAGAAAACCAGATGTCTCGAGTTAATGAACTTTGTGCTTTTTGCATACGGGAAGATGCAGGGATCTGTTAGTGTTAAGTGCTCACTGGAGTGGGCTGCCATTTCCTCCTCCAGGGGATCTTCCCCACCCAGGGATTGAACCTGGGGTCTGGGCTCACTGAAATCCCCCTTTGATATACACCTCGGGCCTCTGGGGCCAGCATTCTGCACCTTTCGCCCTGAATCTCCTCAGGGTTCATCATCGGGGTGCTGCCGTGGCTCACGGCTTGGCGGCGGGCATCCGGTCTCTACCCTGCTCACCGCTGTGGCGACTGTCACGTTGCAGCGGGACGGCTGTGACAGCCTTTGTTTGCTGATACCCCAGGCAGCCCTCTGTCTCCTTGACACGCCCCGCCAGGGACCACGTGGGGATGGGGAAGGGGCGGGTGCTTGGGGACAAGAGTAAGAAGGCCTCCTAGCGCGCTTAAGACTCCACACCTGTTGGAAGAAGCAAATGGCTGTGGGGGAGCCACAGAGCCTGGACCTGGGGGAGGGCCACCAGGGCCTTGGCGCTCTAGGCCCGGTGCTGGGCTCGGCCAACAAGCAGGTGGGCTTGGACGAGGACCCCGGGGACTTCCTCAGCCCCTGTGGCCTCCCCGTGATTCCTGCCCAGTAATAACGGAAGCAGAGAACCCAGCCAACCGTCATCACGGAAACGGCGAGATAAGAAATGTGGCTGCTTTTGAGTTGCCAAGTGGGTGCCAGTTTTTTACATAACAGCAGAAGAAGAATACAGATCACATCAGAAAGCCAGCCCCATTGATCTGAGGGAGAGTTCTTTAAAAGAACTGTATACATCTATCATAGAATGCTGCTGTTGCATTAAAAGCTTGAAAACCCTCAGTACATCACATAAAACAAATAGCACCATGATGAGAGTTAAAAAAAACAAAACCCACAAAACTTGATTCCAGCCCTTTCTTTACTGGCAGGCTAACTTGGACCAGTAACTTTATGACTTCTGGTTTGCCAGTTTTAGAGTTTATTCAATGAGGAAATGTGGCAAAATGTTCCCTAAGTTTTCTGCTAGTTTTGAAACACTCTGCCAATAATTCCCCAGCCTAATAAAAGTTATTTCCGGGAGCCTGCCAGGCCCCTCTGTCCATGGGGTTCCTCAGACAAGAATACTGGAGTGGGTGGCCATTTCCTTCTCCAGGAAAGGAGCTGTTACTCTTCAGAGGGGGATCGGAGAGCTTTGCCAAATCTAGGTTTGCCAGCACCAATGCATTGCAGTTAAGCTGTCATTGTTCCACTGGCTGCTGTGCAACCTCAAGGAAGTCACTGTGCCTCTCTGAGCCTACCTTCTCTCATTTGTACAAGGGAGGTTTCGGATTCAAGCAGTGATTTCCAACCCGGGGGAGGACTGCTGCTGCTGCCGCTAAGTCGCCTCAATCGTGTCCGACTCTGTGCGACCCCGTAGACTGCAGCACACCAGGCTCTCCGCTCCTGGGATTCTCCAGGCAAGAACATTGGAGTGGGTTGCCATTTCCTTCTCCAGTGCATGAAAGTGAAAAGTGAAAGTGAAGTCACTCAGTCATGTCCGACTCTTAGCGACCCCCTGGACTGCAGCCTACCAGGCTCCTCCGCCCATGGGATTTTCCAGGCAAGAGTACTGGAGTGGGGTGCCATTGCCTTCTTGAGGGAGGACTGGGTTCCACAAACAAAATCATGTCAGAAGGAGACCTCTTGTCAGGTTTGTGAAGAGCCCTTGTGATTCCCAAGAGCTGACTCAGCCCCGCATAAAGCAAAGCCCATCCTGTCAGAGTTTCTGCAGAGCTCGGTGTACTTGTGGGGGAGGGGGCGTGGGGAACTGGGAGAGGGGCTGTTGTTGGGAAGGCAGGGACCCTCGTGCAAAGTGGTCCTCCCCTGTGGTCTGAGGCCTGGGGGAGAGAGGAGAGCCGTGCAGGACCTGGTGGGGAGAGACTGGTAGCTTGTGCTGCCCTCAGGAAAACCCCCTCTTCCTCCAGAGGAGTGCAAATACCTGTCTCTTATCAGGCACGGCCCAGGGGTTGCGGGGGTGGATGTGTGCACAGTCTGAGAACATGGCGTCCATGGGGAGCCCAGCGCCAGGCACGTGTTCATCCCAGCCAGTACTGCTTCCGCAGACCACATGTCCCCGTTGAGACGCCAGGGAGCCTCTCTCTAAGGAGACCACCCTGGACTTCTGGGCAATGAACAGCTGTGACACAGGCAGGGTCCTAGGTGGGTCCATGCAGCAGGGAGACCCTCTTGTCCCTCCTGACCCCCAGATGGAGGTGAGGGGCAGTGCGGAGCACGTGGGCCTCACTGGAGAGAAACAAAGACGGCTCAGTTTAAACTGGACTTCTGTGTGCTCTAGGCTTCCCTGGTGGCTCAGAGGTTAAAGCGTCTGACTCCAGTGCGGGAGACCTGAGTTCGATCCCTGAGAAGATCCTCTGGAGAAGGAAATGGCAACCCACTCCAGTATTCTTGCCTGGAGAATCCCACGGACAGAGGAGCCTGGTAGGCTACAGTCCACAGGGTTGCAAAGAGTCGGACACGATTGAGTGACTTCACCTCACCTCTGTGTGGTCTGGGGGTGGATTCACAAGCATTTGGAGCTGAGAATGCTTATCTTCTGATGCTCTTCACTGTGGAACTGGATATAAAAGTGGACAGGGAATTAATAAGGACAGGCTTAATAAGGACCTATGTCCAATGGGGGTTCTTTTTCAAAGGAAGACTGTGAGCAAAGGACCCTAGGGGACGAGGAAGCTTCCAGGTTCCCTTCCGCATCATCCCACGCCTTCCTTTTGCACCGTCTAGGACAATCTCTTCCTCCATCACAGCAGACTCCCACAGCCCTTACCCAACTGAGACTGTCTGTCTGTAAATGCTACTGATGGGGCAATGGGACCACTTTTAAATCAACCGACCTAACTCCTGGCCTTCCGAGAAATATTAATTCACCATAAAGAGCAGCCCTGCTGGGAGAAGGCAGGGTTGCTAAGCAAGCTGTAAAAAACTGCTCTCTGGCTCTTCAATCCTGATTTCTGTAGCCACTGGAGTCTGCGAAGAAAAACAGCAGGGAAATGGCTTCTAAAACTCGGACTCCCGGCTCTTCTGATGAGAACGAGACCAAGGGTCCTACGTACAAAGGCCAAGATAATCTGGGAAGTGGGTAGCTCTGATCAACAGAGCTTCTCTGGGCGTGAGGAACTGGGAGACACGCCTCTGCCCTCAGAGGAGCTGCTGCCTGAACTCATGTTTTTCCAGGGAGTATTCAGTCACTCAGTCGTGTCCGACTGTTTGAGATCCCAAGGACCGAAGCATGTCATGCTCCTCTGTCCTCTACTTTCTCCCAGAATTTGCTCAAACCCACGTCCATCGAGTTGGTGATGCCATCCAACCATCTCATCCTCTGTCACCCCCTTCTCCTCCTACCCTCAATCTTTCCCAGCATCAGGGTCTTTTCCAGTGAGTTGGCTCTTCGCATCAGAAGAGGATTTTCCAATGATACCAAGGGTTAAATCCTTCTGCTTGGTTATTCACTGCTTTATCTGGCAATTTTTAGGTAGGTATTTCTCTTTCAGAGGAAATTGTTGTGCAGAGAAGTATCTCAAGCCAGTCCTTTCTCGGGGGTGGGTTCTTTTTTTCTTTCTCCTTCTTTATTTTGGTTTACACCAAACTGATAAACAAGGAGAAGATCTAATCAGGACTTTTCAATTACTTTAAACCAAGTCACATAAACATGTGACCTGATTCCAGCTGTTTCTTCAGGCCTGAGAGACTGGCGATCCTGTCTGAGGCAACACTGAAGTTTGGGCTTTGTTCATAAGTGTTTCTATTTAAGGGTTGGGGTGGGGAGGATGTCAGTGCTTATCTATGGAAAAGGAAGCTGGTATCCTGGGAAAACTCATTTCAGAGGGACCAGCCCGTGTGCCTGGCTTCCAAGGCTGCTGTAGGGATTCTGGGCACGGGATTCGGCCTGGGGAATGCCCATGTGCTGACCAGCTTCTCCTGACCGCCCCGCCCCCAACCCCCAACACCACCCTGACCCCTAAAGACACTGCACAGGGGCGCCAGGCCCTGGCTCCCAGCCTCTGCACTTGAATCGTCACACTCCAGTGTGGCTTCTATCTTCTCTTCTTTTCTCACTGGTCTCCTTTCCGATGACAGCTTTCTTCAGTGAATCACTGCCTTGTCATCCTGCTACTGGATGCCTGAGTCGCCTCCTAGTTTTTTCTTTCTTTAACCATCCTGAAGGATGCCTGCCTGGGTGCACCAGTCCCCCTGCCCTCCCGCTGCCACCACCCCCAGAAGATTGTTGTAGTTGTTTTAGCCGCTCAGTCACATCTAACTCTTTGCAACCCCATGGACTGTAGCCCGCCAGGCTCCTCTGTCCACGGGATTCTCCAGGCAAGAATACTGGAGTGGGTTGCCATTCCCTTTCCCAGGGAATCTTCCTGACCCAGAGACTGAACAGCCCTTTTCCATTGACAGGTAGGTTCTTTACCACTGAGCCCCGAGGGATGCCCCCAGAGAGCATATATCAGGATAAAGGAGATATCAAGTAACCGTGGACTAGCCATGGCTGGACCCCATGCTCTGCGCCGGGAACCCAGCTCACAGGGAGCAACTTGCTGTAAACCCTAATATTTCAGGTGAGGCAGCTGGGAGACCTGGAGATGCTAAGGCATGAAGACTTGGTCCAGGCTCAGAGCTAATTGGGATTAAGGTGTGAAAAACCTCATCTAAGCAACACTTCTGCAAGCGGGGTCCACAGACCACCAGCATCAGAACCTCCAAAGGTTTTAAAAGAAGCCTCAGTTCAGTTCAGTTCAGTTCAGTCGCTCAGTCGTGTCCG
>SJYF01000057.1:5048963-5061689 GCA_006410515.1 Procapra przewalskii | reverse complement strand
ATTTTTGCGTTAAGGCTTTTATTGACAATTCCAGTTGTTAGAGCTGTAGCAGATAAAAGTCCCTTTCAAATGAAACTAATAAAAAATGATCTAAGAACCCTAACGACTCAAGAAAGTTTGTCTAATTTGTCATTAGTATCAATAAAATGCAAATCGTATGGAAATATTGATTATAACAACATAATTAGTGTCTTCTGCTGCAACGAGGAAGAGGTAAAACTGTAGGGGTGATGGATCACTCATGAATTATGTATGTTGCCACTTAATCTTTTATTCAGACAGCATAACCTATCCACAGGACACACACAGTAATAAACTCAGATGTCCTTGATAGTTTACCAATTTTCAATCTATTCAACCACAGCTTTACATGCATTGCTCAGCAGGTCAGAGAAGGGTGATGAGACACTTCGGCGTGGCTGAAAACCCCATTGGAAAGGAGGTGCAGGCAGAGATGACCTGGAGAGATGGCCCCACTTCATGGCAGATGAAGGAGAAAAGCGAGAAGCAGGGCCTGATTTCCTCTTCCTGAGCTCTAAAGTCACTGCGGACAGTGACTGCAGCCATGGCATTGGAAGGTGGCTGCCTCTCGGAAGGGAAGCTGTGACAGACCTAGACAGTGTATTAAAAAGCAAAGACGTCACTTTGCCAACAAAAGCCCATATAGTCAAGGCTATGGTCTCTCCAGAGTCATGTACAGATGTGAGAGTTGGACCATAGAGAAGGCTTAGTGCCAAAGAATTGGTGCTTTCAGACTGCGGTGCTGGAGAAGACTCTTGAGAGTCCCTTGGAAAACAAGGAGAGCCAACCAGTCAACCATAAAGGAAATTGACCCTGAATACTCATTGGAAGGACTGACGCTGAAGCTGAAGCTCCAATACTTCAGCCATCTGATGCAAAGAGCTGACTCCCTGGGAAAGATCCTGATGCTGGGAAAGATTGAAGGCAGGAGGAGAAGGGTCGGTTCAAAGAATGAGATGGTTGGATGGCATCACTGATTCAACGAACATGAACTTGGGCAAACACTGGGAGATGGTGAGGGAGAGGGAGGCCTGGTGTGCTGCAGTCCATGGGGTTGCAAAGGGTCAGACATAACTTAGCAACTGAACAACAGGCAGCTATGAAACAGCGACACTGGCTTTGCTGAAGGACTCTCTATTGGCTCCAAGAATTCCCAAGTAAAATCTGAGAAGCCTCTTTTTTTTTTTTTATTTAGTAGAAATGTGGAAACCATAGCTTCTGACGTCTGTCAAGCTTCATGCTCTAAGGATACAAAATATGTACCCTTGGTTCCTACACTGGACCAAGAAGTTGGTCCTTACCCTAAAGGACTCTCATATTTTAGCTTTGCAGAGGAACACCCATTTAAAGAATAATTTCCATTCAGAACCACTTGCTACAAAACAGCATGGCAAGTCCTCAAAAAGTTCAAAATAGAATTACCATGTGTTCCTGCAGCTCCATTTCTGGGAATATACCCAAAAGAATTGAAAGCCAGGTCTCAAATGATGTTTGCACAGTCGTGTGCATAGCAGCACTATTCACAACAGCCCAGAGGTGGGAAAGTCCAAACGTCCGCCAAAGTATGAACAGATAAAGTGTGCTATGCCCACATTGGAATATCATGCAGCCTTAAAAAGAAAGAACTTCACACACACGTTGCAACACGAATGAGCCTTAAGGACATTGTAAGTGAAATAAGACTTCCCCAAAGAACAGTACTCCATGATCCTGTGTGTGTGAAGTCCCTGCATGCAAGCATGCTAAGTCACTTCACTGCGACCCCATGGCCTATAACCCTCCAGGCTTGTCCGTCCACGGGATCCTCCAGGACAGAAGACTGGAGTGGGTTGCCATGTCTTCCTCCAGAGGATTTCCTGACCCAGGGGTCGAACACACATCTCCTGTATCTCCTGCACTGGTAGGCAGATCCTTTACCAAAGCCACTGGGGAAAGTGAAAAGAAAGTGAAAGTCATTCAATCATGTCCAGCTCTTTGTGACCGACCTCATAGATTATACAGTCCATGGAATTCTCCAGGCCAGAATATTGGAGTGGGTAACTGTTCCCTTCTCCAGGGGACCTTCGCACCCCAGGGATTGAACCCAGGTCTCCCACATTGCAGGCAGATTCTTTACCAGCTGAGCCACCTGGGAAGCCCAAGAATACTGGAGTGGGTAGCCTATCCCTTCTCCAGGGGATCTTCCTGACCCAGCAATCGAACCAGGGTCTCCTGCTCTGCAGGCAGATTCTTTACCAGCTGAGCCACCAGGGAAGCCCCTGTGAAGTCCCTGGAGGAGCCAGATTCATAAAGACAGAAAGCAGAGTAGCGGTCGCTGGGGCTCGGTTGAGTCTCAGTTCCGCAAGAGCAAACGAGGTCTGGAGATGGGTGGTGATGATGACTGCCCGGTGGTGTGAATCCACCTAATCCCACTGAATTAAACACTTAACAGTGGCTAGGCTGGAATTCTACAGTATTTTTTTACTGACATATAGTTACAATGTCGTGTTAATTTCAAGTATAGAACAAAGTGATTCAGTTTTTTTTTTAAATTGGAGTATAATTGGTTTACAATACTGCACTAGTTTCTGCTGTGCAACAAAGCAAGTCAACTACATGTATGCATGTATCCTCTCCCTCTTGGGCCTCCCTCTCTCCCCGCCCCCATCCCACCCACCTAGGTCGTCACAGAGCACTGAGGTGAGATTCCTGTGCCATAGGCAGCTTCCCACTGGCTATCTGTTTTACACATGGCCTTGCGTAAATATCAGCCACAGTCTTCCAGTTCATCCCGCCCTCTCCCTCACCTCCCTGTGCCCCCTGACTGCTCTCGACATCTGAGCTTCTATTCCTGCTCTGCAAATAGGTTCCTAAGTTCCATTTTTCTAGATTTCACATCTGTGGTTAATGTGGGCTTTTCTCATAGCTCAGTGGGTAAAGAATCTGCCTGCAGTGCAGGAGACCTGGGTTCGATTCCTGGGTTGGGAAGATCCCCCTGGAGAAGGAAATGGCAACCCACCATTAATCTTGCCTGGAGAATCCCATGGATTCTGACACGCTACAGTCCATAGGGTCACATGAGGCAGACACGACGCAGTGACTGAATCACCACCGCCATATGCTAATACACGGCGCTTGTTTCCCTCTTTCTGACTGACTTCACTCTGTGACAGACGCGAGGTTCATCCGCGTCTCTACAAACCACCAGTTTCATTCCTTTTCACAGCTGGTAGCATCTCCCTGGATATGTGTACCTTACATGTGTGTGTGAGTTGCTCAGTCGTGTCCACCTCTTGCGGCCCCATGGACTGCAGCCCACCAGGTTCCTCCATCCACCGGATTTCCCAGGCAAGAATACTGGAGTGGATTGTCAAGCCCTTCTCAAGAGGATCTTCCTGACCCGAAGATTGAACCCTGGTATCCCACACTGCAGGGGGATTCTTCACTGTCTGAGCCACCAGGGAAGCCCATGTACCCATTCAGTTCAGTTCAGTCGCTCAGTCGTGTCCGACTCTTCGTGACCCCATGCATTGCAGCACGCCAGGCCTCCCTGTCCATCACCATCTCCCGGAGTTCACTCAGACTCACATTCATCGCGTCAGTGATGCCATCCAGCCATCTCATCCTCTGTCGTCCCCTTCTCCTCCTGCCCCCCATCCCTCCCAGCATCAGAGTCTTTTCCAATGAGTCAACTCTTCTCATGAGGTGGCCAAAGTACTGGAGTTTCAGCTTCAGCATCATTCCTTGCTACTAAATCACACATTTGTTCACTCTTTCACTCATCAAAAGATATTTGTATGAGGCTCAGTAGCGATGCTGGGCTAGAGCGCTGAGGACAAGAGACCACGGTCCTCATTCCTCTGATCTTACTGCCTCCGGATATAGCCTTTTCCAGAATGCCATATAGTTGGAATCATACAGTATATGTAGGCTTTTCTGCTCAGCTTCTTTCACTTAGTGACATGTATTTAAGATTCCTCTGTGTCTTTTCATGTCTCAGAAGTTCATTTCCTCTTAAAGCTGACTAATAATCCACGGTCTGGATGCACCGTCATTCATTCATTCATTCACCTGGTGAAGGACATCTTGCTTGCTTCCAAGTTTTGGCAATTATGAGTAAAGTGGCAGATTTATATGTGGACATACGTTTTCACCAGGCTCTCCCGATGGCTGAGTGTGTAAATAATCTGCCTGCAATGCAGGAGATACAGGAGACTCAGGTTTGATTCCTAGGTTGGGAAGATCCCCTGCAGGAGGAAACAGCAACCCACTCAGTATTCTTGCCTGAAAAATCCCATGGATAGACAGAGGAGGAGCCTGGTGGGCTACAGCTGGAAAAAAAAAAAAAAGGTCACAAAGAGTTGGACACAACTGAGTGACTAAGCATAAGGTCCCAGAAGTTTTCAACTCCTTTGAGAAAAAGATTAAGGATCACAATCACTGCACTGCATGATAAGAGTATGCTTCGTTTTGTAAGGAACTGCCAAACTGTCTTCCAAAGTGGCTGAGCCGTTTTGCACTCCCACGAGCAATACATGAGAGTTCCTGTTGCTTCACATCCTTGCCAGTATTCGGTGGTGTCAGCGTTTCAGATTTTAGCCGTTCTAAAAAGTGTGTAATAGTAGGATTTTATATCTTCATATAAAGCTTTCCTTCCTACATTGTGGTCTGCATACTTGTCATGCGATGGACTGCCCAGTGAAATGAGCTCCTCAGATTTCCAGGGAAGAACTCTAGCCAGCAGGAGTGATACAAACCTGAAACGATAACCCAAGCCTTGCAGAGCATGTGTTTCTTGGACAAAAGAGCCCCAGAGCGGGCACTCAGATGCTGAACCTCTTTATGTTGATCACAGGGCAGCCTCTGTCCCAGAAATCATATTCCCAGCTTCTTAATAGAAAGGCATTTCAGGGTGAAGCTAAAGTTTCAGCTGAGACTGCCAGCATAGATTTGCAATCTTCATAAAACTGAGACTGGCCTTTTATTCCCTGGAGGTGGCACCGTTTTTATGGTGTGAAGGATAAAAATGCAAATGGACCCTTTCCACTCGCTTGAAATGGAAATCTGAGAAACGTACCAGGAGGCTGCAGGTGGGAGCAAGCTCATCCCAGGACTCTGCCTGGCCACTCCCAAATCCTTTACTCATTTTCCCCAGATTTGAAAATCATGAAACCTCAGACACTGAATATGTGACATTAAATTTCAAAGCAGCAAAAACTGACTTGCTTGGTGCGATGGCTGATTGTGTGTGTGTCAGCTTGGCTAGGCTACGATGCCCAGATATTAAGTCAAACACTGATCCAGGTGTTGCTATGAGGGTATATTTTGGATGTGATTAGTCTTTAAATCAGTGGATTTTGAGTAAAGTAGATGACCTTCCATAATGTGGGTGGGCCTTGTGCAATCAGTTGGAGACCTTAAGGGGCCTTGAGGTCCCCTGAAGGAGAAAGAAATGTTGCCTCCAGACTATCTGGACTCGAGCTGCAATATCTACCTTAGCCAGAATTTACAGCTTACGGCCTGTCCGGAGAATTTCAGACCTGTTGGCCCCCAGACCGTGTGAGCCAATTCCTGCATTTTCTCAGTCTCCCTCTCTCACATCAGCGAGTGCTGCTCTGCCCAGTGGAAGATCCCAACTGTCCCCAAATCGGCTCCCCAAGCTTGGTCGCAGCTGGTCTCCCCTCCCCACCTCTCCAGGCAGCTCCTCACAGGGCAGGAAAGCAGGCTTCCCCACACGAGTGAACTCAGAGCACAGCAGAGCAGTCCCTCTCCAGACTCCTGGCTGTGAACCTGTCCCTGAGCCAAGGGCCCTGCCTGGCTCAGAGGTTTATTCCCAGGCAGCGCACTGTTTGGGCAGGCGGGATTCTGGGGGCAGCACTAACTCCAGACATCCCTGCCAGAGACGAGCCAAGAGGGAGACAACCTGCCGTAAAGCCGGGTAGCTCTTGTCGAGCAGGGAGCTAATGGAGAGATGACCCCTAGGGTCCTCCCAGACCATCCACTGGGGCCCCCCCGCCCGAATGCACGGGATGATGGCAGGAGGCAAGGACGCTCCCTCAGCCACTCAGCGCCCCCCTGCTTGGCACCTCTGAGTTCCTTCACTCTGCCAGAACCTCCTCCCAACCTCATCCCCACCTATTTCGAGTAAAGTTGAAACACTAATCCTTTGGCCACCTGATGCAAAGAACTGACTCATTGGAAAAGACCCTGATGCTGGGAAAGATCGAAGGCGGGAGGAGAAGGGGGTGACAGAGGATGAGATAGTTGGATGGCATCACCGACTGAATGGACATGAGTTTGAGTAAACTCTGGGAATTGGCGATGGACAGGGAAGCCTGGCGCGCTGCAGTCCATGGGGTCGCAAAGAGTCGGACACGACTGAGCAACGGAACTGAATTGAACTGATGGGACTGGATTCCAGACTTCTTTAAGCTTCATCCGGCACACTCCCACCCACTTGAACCACCTCCTTCATGCTGCCAAGGAAAAACCGTTCCATGTAGTATTCTTTTAGATGTTTGGATGAGGTGAAGTAAAAATCAGGGATATGGAAGAGATGACTCAAACCTCATTCCAAGTGAGATGGATCCTCCCCAAACTTAAAAAAAAAAAAAATCACAGAGAATTGCATACTGTGAAACCAAAGCTGGCAAACAGTGAATTCTAGATTGTCTTCAGGTGATTATCATGTGATAGTGACATTTTAATTGTCAACAGAATTTTCTGTCCATTCTTCTACAAAATGATGGGTTCCACATTGCTGCTCATTTGTATCTGAGTGACTGAGCCGTCGCTGTGTCGAAGCTTTAATGTTGCTATTATCTCCTGACGGAATGTCATCTGAGCCAGCAAGCCATGGTGGTCTCTGTGCTGAAAAACCCCAGAAAATCCATGTCCTTGTAACAGACATTGGTGGTGACCACGGCTATGAAGAAATCCAAAGCCATACTATCATCTGCCCTGCTGTCCTTTCAGCAGAGGCTACTGCAAAATGTGAGGGATGCGAGCCAAACGTAGAAGCAGTATTGATACTGGTGAAACCTTATGTTTAAAATACCGTAGCATCAGGCAAAGGCAATGCAAAGTATAAACAGTACTGGCAACGTGGCAGGTGGTCAGCTTGCCTGGAGTCAGAGTCTAGTCTCTTTGGCTGTGAAGTCTCTGGCTATGGTTATAAAGCGAAGAAACCTGGAAGAAAGCAGAAAGGCTAAGATGACTCTTATAATAAGGAGCTGGAAGCTGGGGGTGGGAGAAGAGCAGAAAAAGCCAAGGATGTGGTGTGGAGACGTTCCGGGGTTTGTAGAGATGGAGAGCAAAGAGACAGGATGAAAAGGAACTTCTGGAACCCCAGTGTGTGAAACATTTTTCCTCTAAGTTCTTTTCTTCCCTGGTGGCTCAGCTGGTAAAGAATCTGCCTGCAATGCAGGAGACCTGGGTTCAACCCCCGGGTTGAGAAGATCCCCTGGAGAAGGGAATGACTACCCAATCCAGTATTCCGGCCTGGAGAATTCCATGGACTCTATAGTCCATGGGGTAGCAAAGAGTTGGACACGACTGAGCGACTCTCACTTTCACTTTTTTTTCTTAGAGCTAGTATCACTGTGGCAAGTGGGAGGGCCCAGTGGGTCACTGAGACATTTTCCTATTTCACCAGGCAGAGAAAACCAGCTGAATAATCATTCATGACCCGGCTGTTTCTGAGACTTCCTTTATATGAGATCTCTGCTTTATTTTGCTGGTTTGTCGGTCACTGAAGTATAGCTGAATTTCAGTGCAGTGTCAGGCTCAAGCATTGCTGTTGTTCAGCCACTCAGTCGTGTCCAGCTCTTTGTGACCCCGTGGACTGCACCACACCAGGCCTCCCTGCCCTTAACCAGCTCCCGGAGCTTGCTCAAATTCATGTCCATTGAGTCAGTGATGCCATCCAACCATCTCATCCTTTGTCGTCCCCTTCTCCTCCTGCCTTCAATCTTTCCCAGCATCAGGGTCTTTTCCAAAGAGTCAGCTCTTTGTATTAGGCGGCCAAAGTGTTCAAGCTTCAGCATCAGTCCTTCCAGTGAATATTCAGTGTTGACTGAATATTCAGTGTTGATCTCCTTGCAGTCCAAGGGACTCTCCAGAGTCTCCTCCAACACCACAGTTCAAAAGCATCAATTCTTCGGTGCTCAGCCTTCTTCACAGTCCAACTCTCACATCTGTACATGACCACAGGAAAAACCATAGGTTCAGGTATACAACACAGCAATTCAGTTACATATATTATGTACATTTCAGATTTTCCCCTTAAAGGTTTTTATAGAATATTGAGTATAGTTCCCTGTGTTATAGTGGCCCTTGCTGGTTATCTATTTTATATATAAGAGTGTGTGAAATATTCTTTTTAACTTGATCAGAGATATGAGCTTGAGAAAGTGTAGAGTGAGGCTGGCTGGCTCTCTCATAGAGATTCAGAAACACTGTACACCATCCTCTCCCACCTGCCCTAATGCCCCTGTCCCCAAACCACATCCTTGGCCTGGCACTCTCACCTCTCCAGTCCTCTGACACCGTGATCCTGCCTGGAGCTCGCCTCCCCGCAGGCCTGCCCCTCACGGCCCTCTGCCACCAACCGTCCTGTTCCTGTGCCCCTGGGAGAGCAGCACAGACTCCGGGGCCTCCCTGAGTCTGTCTCAAACACTCCGCCTTTCTGCCTCTCACCTCTGCTGTCCTGCGGCACCAACTGATGTAGCCTTTAGCTGCAGGTGTCTCCTGGACAGCAGCTCTTCACGCCTCTTTCCTCCAGGACCAGTGGTTAGTAAATCCCAAGTTGCTTAAACTTGTTTTTTTTAATTAATTAATTAATCTTAATTGGAGGCTAATTACTTTACAATATTGTGGTGGTTTTTGCCATACATTCACGTGAATCAGCCATGGGTGGACATGTGTTCCCCATCCTGAACCCCCCTCCCACCTCCCTCCCCATCCCATCTCTCGGGGTCATCCCAATGCACCAGCCCTGAGCGCCCTGTCTCATGCATCAAACCTGGACTGGTGATCTATTTCACATATGGTAATATACATATTTCAATGCTATTCTCTCAAATCACCCCACCCTCGCCTTCTCCCACAGGGTCCAAAAGTCTGTTCTTTACGTCTGTGTCTCTTTTGCTATCTCGCATATAGGGTCCTCATTACCATCTTTCTAAATTCCATATATATGCGTTAGTATACTGTATTGGTGTTTTTCTTTCTGGCTTATTTCACTCTGTATAATAGGCTCCAGTTTCATCCACCTCATTGGAACTGATCAAATACATTCTTTTTAATGGCTGAGTGATATTCCATTGTGCATATGTACAACAACTTTCTTATCCATTCGTCTGCCAAAGGACATTTAGGGTGCTTCCATGTCCTGGCTACTATAAACAGTGCTGTGATGAACACTGGGGTACACGTGTCTCTTTCAGTTCTGGTTTCCTAGGTGTGTATGCCCAGCAGTGGGATTGCTGGGTTGTATGGCAGTTCTATTTCCAGTTTTTTAAGGAATCTCCACACAGTTCTCCATAGTGGCTGTACTGGTTTGCATTCCCACCAGCAGTGTAAGAAGGTTCCATTTTCCCCACAAACTTGTTTTTAAATCCATTTACCATTTAACTCTTCTACCAGGTTAATTAGCTTTGATACAAGTTGAAATAGATTTACTTGGAAATGATGTATATATATTAGAAAGAGGTAATACAAATACATATGTCAAGGCTGTATATTGTCACCCTGCTTATTTAACTTCTATGCAGAGTACATCATGAGAAACACTGGGCTGGATGAAGCATAAGCTGGAATCAAGATTGCCGGGAGAAATATCAATAACCTCAGATATGCAGATGACGCCACCCTTATGGCAGGAAGCAAAGAAGAACTAAAGAGCCTCTTGATGAAAGTGAAAGAAGAGAGTGAAAAAGTTGGCTTAAAACTCAACATTCAGAAAACCAAGATCATGGTATCTGGTCCCATCACTTCATGGCAAATAGATGGGGAAACTGAGAAACTTTATTTTCTTGGGCTCCAAAATCACTGCAGATGGTGACTGCAGCCATGAAATCAAAAGACGCTAGAAGTTATGACCAACCTAGACAGCTTATTAAAAAGTAGAGACGTTGCCAACAAAGGTCCATCTAGTCAAAGCTATGGTTTTTCCAGTGGTCATGTACGGATGAAAGTTGGACTATAAAGAAAGCTGAGCACTGAAGAATTGATGCTTTTGAACTATGGTGTTGGAGAAGACTCTTCAGAGTCCCTTGGACTGCAAGGAGATCCAACTAGTCCATCCTAAAGGAAATTAGTCCTGAATATTTTTGGAAGGACTGATGCTGAAGCTGAAACTCCAATACTTTAACCACCTGATGCAAAGAACTGACTCATTAGAAAAAACCCTGATGCTAGGAAAGATTGAAGGTGGGAGGAGAAGGGGATGACAGAGGATGAGATGGTTGGATGGCATCACTGACTCAACAGACTTAACTTTGAGCAGGCTCCGCGAGTTGGTGATGGACAGGGAGGCCTGGCGTGCTGTAGCCCATGGGGACACAAAGAGTCTGACGTGACTGAGCGACTGGACTGAACTGAATACAAAGGCAAGGTTTATAGCAATACGTTTTTTTCCCCCCAAATTATAGCATAGTAGGACTTTTTTCTGAGGAAGCAGGACAAACTTTATTGAATCTACCCATGAGATTCCTTCTTACTCCTTCTTACATGGTACAGGAATTAAGCGAGAAAGGGCCATTCCCTCGGTCTTAGAATTATTCCTTGCCTACATCTTTTTAGGACTTCTCCTGTCGCTCAGCGATAAGGAATCTGCCTGCAGTGCAGGAGACGCAGGTTCGATCCCTGAGTGGGGAAGATCCCCTGGCGCAGGAATGGCACTTCAGTATTCTTGCCTGGGAAACCTCATGGACAGAGAAACCTGGTGGGCTTTTGTCCATGGGATCTCAAGAGCTGGACACACTTAGCGACTAAACAATGACAGCAGCATCGTTCTTTTAACATCTTGAGGCTTAGAAGCACGCGTGCTCAGTCGTGTGGGACTCGGGCTTGGCAGCGCCGCATTTCCACACTTGTTGCGAATGTTACTGTATTCGCAGTGCTCTGCTGCCCCCTGGTGGACATAAACAGATTGCAACAATTTTCCTGAATCCACTGTAGCACATGCACAAAGGACTAGAAAGAAAAATGTAGCCAATTTTCAGAATTTTCACCGGCAAAAGAATAATTTCCTCTCCGCTGGTTCCATGTTTAAAATATGACCTTGTTCTTCATTTTCCTCTTTACTTATGATGTTGTATGTGGCCTTGCAATTTAAATGTTTTAGTGATGCTATCTATACAAATAGTCTTTTGAAAATATTTTATTTCCCCAAATTCCATGTATTAATGAATGATGCTTTTTACCTTTAGAAGCCAGCTTTACACATAAAACTCATCCATCTGAGCTGATCAGCATATATTAGTGAAAGTGAAGTTGCTCAGTCGTGTCTGACTCTCTGACCCGTGGACTGTAGCCCACCAAGCTCCTCCGTCCATGGGATTCTCCAGACAAGAATACTGGAGTGGGTTGCCATTTCCTTTTCCAGGGGATCTTCCCGACCCAGGGATCGGGTCTCCCACATTGCAGGCAGACGCTTTAACCTCTGCGCCACCAGGAGTAAATTAAATTAGTTTGATTTAATTTCAGCCAAAGTGAAAAAAATCTGCCATTTCAGCCATATTGCAGGTAAATATTTAAATTGTGCATGCACGCTCAGTCATGTCTGACTCTTTCAACCCTGTGAACTGTAGCCCACAAGGCTCCTCTGTCCATGGGATTTTCTAGGCAAGAATACTGGAGTGGGTTGCCATTTCCTACTTCAAGGGATTTTCCCAACCCAGGGACTGAATTTGCTTGTTTTGTGTCTCCTACATTGGCAGGAGGATTCTTCACCACTGTGCCACCTGGGTTTTCCATAAATATTTTAATTAAATAAACAAAATAAATAAGCAACAAATCTAGTGGAACACTATTTTTTTTTAACCTTTGCACTCCCAGTGAATGAATCATTTTGTCTGATGGATTTATTTTAGAGGTGACAAGCTGAAGCCTCCAAAAAAATGTCTTATCTTCCACAACAAAGGTCGTTAGTGGTGGGGCTGTGGTTAAAATGTGCTAATTGATTCAAAAGCCCAGAACTGTCTATCTACCACACAAAAAAAGGAAGGTACAACCAGCAGACTGAAAAATGGATCACGTGTCTTGCACACAGTTTTACATGTGCAAATAAACCACAGATTCCTAGAGCAAATGTGATTTTTCCATTTATTCATTTTATGTATTGTTTATTTGCATATTTGATCTTTTATTAGTCTTAATTAGCTAGAGGTTTGTTTGATTTTTTTTCTTGTAGAACAAACTGTTTGTTAACTTTCTCCATTCTTATTCTATTTCTGGCATTATATGTATTATTCCATTTTCTTTTGATTTGTATTTGATCTGATTTCTTTTTTAACTTTCTAGGTTGAATGCTTAACTTGTTAGTTTGCAATCTTTCTTTTTTCCTAATAAATATTTGTCTGTAAGTAATGACTTCTCTGTTTTTCAAAATGTTGACCCACAGAGTTTTCACTATTATCCAATTCTAAGAATTTCATTAAAGATGCTTATTTTTAAATCCAAATCTTGATTTATTTAGAAACACATTGTTTAGCTTCCAATAAC
>SJYF01000057.1:5009035-5020861 GCA_006410515.1 Procapra przewalskii | reverse complement strand
TTATAGTTTCCTTTGTTGTGCAGAAGCTTTTAATTTTAATTAGATCCCATTTGTTTATTTTTGCTTTTATTTCCATTATACTGGGAGGTGGATCATAGAGGATCCTACTGTGAAAAAATATGGAACGCTTCACGAATTTGCGTGTCATCCTTGCGCAGGGGCCATGCTAATCTTCTCTGTATCGTTCCAATTTTAGTATATGTGCTGCCGAAGCGAGCACTATGTGGATTTTCTTGAGTGAAGACTCTCTTATTTATCTGTGACATGTGCATAGAAATGGAGAATAGCAATTCAGGACAAGTGTTTTCCTACCTCCTAACATGTGTTCCTGGGCTGAATCTCCTTCATTCTTGATTTCTTCACCTGCCAAAGAGAAATGATGTCCACCTCATAGAACTCTCAGGAAGACCAAGTATGATAATATACATGAAATACCCTGGGTTCTGCCTGACGCACAAGAGCTGCTCAATACAATAAAACACAACAAAGACCCGGCACAGCCAAATAAATAAATGCTGAAAAAGACGGGGACGTGTGAGAGGCATTCGGCATCCCATGTTGCTTTGGAGGTGGAAGAAGGCACCAGGGACCAGGGTGTGCAGTGACCTCTAGAAACAGAATGGCTCTCAGTTTGCAGCCAGCAAGGAAACTGGATCACAGCCGCAAAGAACTGGGTCTGCCACAGCCTGGCTGAGCTTTAAGCAGATTTCCCACTCTCTCTCTCTCTCTTTTTTTTTAATGCAAAGACAACACATGCACAATAAAAAAGTGTGAAATAGACACGAAAGTGTCTCCTCAGCCTGACACCCCCAAGCTTCCCACTGGTACCAGTCGGGTATTTTTCACTCCCAGCATCTACTAGGCACATCTGGCTTATCTCTCTCCTACTTCCTCTAGGTTATGAAGTCTGCACTGCAGACTTTTCTCCAGGTTTAGAGTGACAAATCCGGAACGTTCTTTCCACGATTGCTGAGCTCTCCTTTGTGTGGGGACACGGGATCCTAACTGAAGCTCGTTGAGGTTGTGGCTCTTTCTCACCCCTGCCAATGTCTGTGAGATGGAGTCTGTATGAGGAGCTTCTGGGTCACAGATGCTAAGATTTTAGATCAAACAGCCATCGCCAAACACCCCCTGCTTCTGCTCTTTCTCATGTGAGCATGTTAGGCGTCTCCCTTCCTGACTCAGTTCTGCACTCATCAAGGAAGACCCCCTGAGATTCCGTTTCTGAGGGCGTATCTCTCCAAAAACACCTGCTGATTCCTCCACTTGGGTTCTCTTCTGGGTTTCTGCCTCCTTGTGTTCTTTCAATCCTTGTGTCAGGATTTGAAGCCCAATGCCCACCGGTCACAAAGCTCCATCCCACCTCATTCCAGAAGATTGCTCACATTTCTTCCCAGCCTCACGTGTCCCTGCTAGCAGCTAAAAATAGTCCTCAGCTCAGCTTGCAGGTTTATTTCTATACCCAGGTCTCTCTTGCAGAGCTCTGCTCTGGGACGCAGGCAGGCAGGGCACATCTGCCCCCCTGCCGCAGGGCACACACCAGTTTTTTGCCTCCTGTTCCCACCATCCCAGGCCCCCCACTGCCCAGTGGAGCATCTGCCAGGCTCACTGCAGATGGAGGGCTTGGAGTTCTGGGGAGCCCAGTAGTGACTTCTCTGCTGCAGCTGGGAAAGGCAGGCATGGAGGTTGCCCTGTGAGTGTGCAACATAGGAAATGAGGGAGCTGGGTGCAAGCCATCTATTTCCAAGGGTTTCCTCCAGCCAGGGGAAGGAGTGTGTGTGTGTGTGTGTGTGTGTGTGTGTGTGTGTGTGTGTGTGTGTGTGTATTTCTCTTCTGAATCTTCCCCCTCCTGGGCTGTTGGGATCACACCAATCCATCAACTTTCTCCTTGCCCCTGTGTAACAAAGAAGGTGAACTGTGGTGTGTTGGTAAATATTAACCAAGCAGCTCCTGGATGAAAAAAAAAAAGTCCTGATCAACATTTACTGATTTCCAGGGTATAAATATTTCAAAATACTAACATTGCATCACTTAATTTGAAGTTGGGAAGACATGCAGAGTAACCATCACGTTATGTAGGATTTCTGCCATATGGCACCATAGATGTAAATAGCCTCGAAACCATTGATAATTGTGAAATAAGCAGGAAGTGATGAGTTTTGAGTACTTATTGTTTCTTTGGGGGCTTCCCCGGTGGCTCAGATGGTAAAGAGTCAGCCTGGAATGCAGGAGAACCAGGCTCTATCCCTGGGTCTGAAAGATCCCCTGGAGAAGGGAATGGCTCCCCACTCCAGTATTCCTGCCTGGAGAACTGTATGGACGGAGTAGCCTGGTGGGCTACAGGCCAGGGGGTCGTGAAGAGTCAGGCACAACTGAGCGACTAATACACTCTACACACACACTGCTGACTGTTGTCTTCGTCGCTCAGTCCTGTCCGACTCTTTGTGACCCCGTGGACTGTAGCCCACCAGGCTCCTCCATCCATGGGATTCTCCAGGCAAGAATATTGGAGTGGGTTGCCATTTCCTTCTCCAGGGGATCTTCCCAACCCAGGAATTGAGCCCAGGTGTCCTGCATTACAGGCAGATTCTTTACCAGCTGAGCCACCAGGGAATCTACACACATGCTACTTTTTAAAATAAAATTTATTGCTAAGCTTATCTGCCAGGGTCCAGCCCCGGTGGATCCAGGGTAATTCGAAGGTGGGGGCAGAGTAGGCGTCCTAGAAAAAACTATCTAATTACAGATAGAGAGGGACTAGAAATTTAGCAGAGAAAAAGAGGCCAAATAACTTGGTTAACACAGGGTACCAGTCACCACCTATGCAGGCATCTTCCCGTTCTCCCGAAGGAGAGGAGGCACTGAGGCACCCCCGGTCCGATCTTAGAAGCCCAGGCAAAATTAGTAGGCTTGGTGGGTCCTATGCACCAGATAGGAATTCGGCCAGAAAATAGCAGGAGAGAGAGAAAGAGGCTAAATAACTTGGTTTACGTGGGGTACCAATAAAATTCCAGACAAGGAACTTGCACCATCTGCATTGGGCCACCGGTGCCATGTGTGGGCTTGAAAACCGGGGCAAATAAGCAGACATGGAAGGCACCCACGGTCCAGATGGGAATTCAGCCAGAAAATTGGGTAGCAGAAAGGAACGACATGAGGGAATCAGTCTTTCCGGAACTGATCCCATTTCTTTATTTTTCAGGTTTGTTTATATACCTTTTATTACACATATGGATGAATACAGAGTCACGCAGGGGTCAGCAGACCTGACCCTTGTCACAATTAGGTGCTTCATATAAAATTATACAAAGGTCTTATGAGTTTTTACATCATCTTCTGACCATGAGGTCCGCTGACATTTTATGGCCCTTTCTGATACTGGTCAGTTAACCAGAAAGCTTATTTTTCCAGGAGTGATTTTTTCAGGCACCACCCTCCAAATAAAGTTGCATTCCTGTAGTGTGAGGGTGTAGTGAGTTACAATCAAGAAAGGAATTTACTTAACCTAAGATTTAACATGATTAGTCTTAAAGGTTAATACTTATTTCTCCTATATGCTAGTTATGTTCATTATAAGGGCAGGGAATATGAAGATTTAGCAGCAAACATCAGCCCAACAAATGAAAACCCTTTACCAATGTTCCCTTTACAATCTATTTAGTCTTAAGATAGTGATAAGGTTGCATTTTTGCATAGCAAGGACACAGTGATTTATAACAAAGTACAGTGATCTATAACAAAATAGAAAATTCATTAACTCAAAAAGTCTAATAGTGCTAACATCAAAAACTACTATATTTCCTTTCCTATATTCCAAATACATTGATTACTATATTCCCAGGTGCTTAAGGATATGGAGGCCTGGTGGCAATGAAATGAGAAAAGCCCTGTGCTAATACTCCAAACTCTCTGTGCTGTTTATGGTTGAGAGGTTGTCACACAAGCTAGTCTGTCAGCAGAGAGGTTTGACCTGAGCCCCCCTTGTCACACCCAAGGCAGGGAATTAGCAGTAATTATTGACAAATGAAAAAACCTTTCACCAATATAATTCCTAATCAACCCACTAATACTATACTAATAATCTTCTAACTTCTCAAAAAAGAGTCTGAATTTAGAAAGTTTTAAAGCATGCCATGCCTCTCACAGCTGGGAGGCTGTAAACAATCACATGCGGCTGGATAACCTGATCAGGCAGGCTAGAGAACCTTCAGAGTTTGTAAGTTGAAACATTCTTATCACGCGCAGGAATTTTTATTAACTGGAGCTGCAAGTTAACTCCTTCTCCGAGAGAAATGGTTATGGGGGAGAGCTCCCCGTAAAGTACTCTGGTTTTGGGGTAGATGCTCGGGAACAGGGGATTTCCTGAGGCTTGATCACGCCTTTGTGTATGCCAAAGCCCCCTTCCTCATGACGTTTGCCAAGGGTAGAGTTCCTCACGCTGGCCCCCAACACTTATCTACTTTGATTTTTAATAACTGTTGTGTTTAACAACTCACTCACAAAATTCCTGGAGCTTTAGCAGTTAGCCTCTGTGAACTGGTACAGCCATCACTGGCTTATTACACCACTGACGGGCCCTCAGAGGAAAGCAAAGCCTGAGATTCTGTCCTTTTCTTAAACATTTACAAGAAAGAGTCCCCTTCCCTGTACCGTTCTTCGGCTATGTGTCTGAGCCCACATCTCATCTCTCATTCTTCAGGTGGAGAAAATCAAGTCGACTCCTAATTTGGGTGGGTTATTCTGTGGCATGTTCTGGAAAGAAAGATTCAAGGAAAAACTTATTATCAGTGGCTCCAGCAGAGGTTAAGGTGGGCCTTGATTCTAACACACAGATCTGAACATCTGAGTTTCTGAATCTCTGGGATATCTGAGTAGGGAACGATTTGTGTGAGTTTTCCCCAAGGAGGCTGAGAACCGTGGTCTCCCTGGGGACGGGCTTTTTTAAGACCAGGGCAAAGGCACAGCAGAGAACAGCTGATGAAAAGGTTCCAAATGCATTTTCAGAAAGCTTTCTTTTCTTACAGAAACTCTCTACTCTAACTTTCAATGGAAGAGCTTGAAGATCTCTTTCCAATGCTTAGAAATCCAAATCCAGTTTGGAGACTAAATCCAATTAACCAACCTAAGTCTGAATTGTTACAATGTGCAAATTCATCAACAATAGTTGCGTATAGATAGCACAAATCTTCCCTGAGCTCCCCTGCTGGTGGTTAGTGTAAGAGCTTCCTTCATCCACAAATCTACCTCTGTCTTCTGCTTCAGGACATGGGGCTGGCTCACTGGCGTGTCTCATCCCCTGCCCACCACATCCTCTCCCCCTGGAGGCTATTTTGGTATCCTTTTCAACACAGTGATCCAAAGACCAATTACCTACCAGGTGAGGCACAAAGGATCAAGTGTCTTAATTTTTTGGCTGCAGTCATAGACTCTTGAGAGCCCCTTGGACTGCAAGGAGATCAAAACAGTCATTCATAAAGGAAATCAACCCTGAATATTCATTGGAAGGGCTGATGCTGAATCTTTGATCTTTGGCCACCTGATACGAAGAGCCAACTCATTGGAAGACCCTGATGCTGGGAAAGATTGAAGGCAGGAGGAGAAGTGGGTAACAGAGGATCAGATGGCTGTATGTCATCACCAATTTGACAGACATGAGTTTGAGCAAACTCTCGGAGATAGTGAAGGGCAGGGAAGCCCGGCGTGCTGTAGTTCATGAGGGAGGCAGAGTCAGACATGACTGAGCGACTGAACAACAATCAGAGGCACAAGGAGAAAACAGATGTGTTACCACACGATCACCAAAACACAGCACGTACAAAAATATATATGCATACATATACAGACACACATACACACACACACACAGACCATACATGCACACATGCACACAGACCATACACATGCACACGCACACACACACACAGACTATACACGCTCGCATGCACACACACAGAGAGACCATACACACGCACACACACACACGCACAAACACAGACCGTACACACGCACACACACACACAGACCACACACACACACAAACACACAAACACACTTCATCATATGTCTTGTAGGAAACCTTTCAGCCATCCAATTTCTTACCTTTCTCTTACCTGCTTTTATTTAATGACTGTGGCCAGCTTAACCAGTAGGGGCTCCCTGCAGCAAGTGACCCTATTCCTTGTGAAGATGCTTTCATTTCCTGGGTGGGATCTGGTTTAGGCCATTCATCAAACTGAGGACCTCATTAGGATGTGGGGGTGAGGTTTACACCTCCACACTCTGGGTGCCATACAGTTCAACTCAATTCTGATGCTCTCCACCTGGAGATGATGCCAGATCCCACAAGATAAGGCTCAGTCCACACACCCACTTCAGAAGCCAATCATCCAGGTTGTCTGAAAAACTGGCTACTGATTAGAGATTTGGTTTCAGTTAGCTTTCTAGAGGGGCTCTCAGAACTTAGGGAAATGTTTCACTCACTAACGTGCTAGATTAGCAGTTTGTTTTAACAGGAAATCACTCAGGACCGGGCAGATGAAAGAGATGCCTGGAACGAGGCTTGGGGAAGGGACACACACAGCTTCCATGCCATCTCTGGGCACCACTCTTTCCAGATCTCAGGTGTTCACCAGCCTGGAAGCTCTCTGGACCCTATCTCTTCAGGTTTTCTTGGATGCTTCATGATGCAAGGGTGGTTGACTACATCACTGGCCATTAGCAATTGATCCAAACCTCTAGCCTGGCAACCTACTCCAGTATTCTTGCCTAGAGAATCCCCACGGACGGAGGAGGCTGGCAAGCTACAGTCATTGGGGTCGCAAGAGTTGGACACAACTTAGCAGCTAAACAGCCACCACCACCACTAGCCTCTCTCTTGTGGGGGGTGGGGGCGAAAGTTCCAGCCCTCTAATCACATGATTGGTGGCTCCTAGCAACCAGCCCCCATCTTGAGATGCCCCCAGAGTCACTTCGTTAACATAACAAGAGATGTCTTGGTTATTCATGACTTAGGAAGTCCTAAAGGTCTTAGATGCTCTATACCAGAAAGGGGTTAAAGACCAAGCAGATACTTCTTATCAATCACAGTATCACACCTCCTGGTGCAAAGCAAGGACAGGCGGAGCTCGGGCCAGCTAGATGTCGGAAGGCTATGTATCAAATGCTGCCCCCTAATCCCTTGCACCTTTAGTGAGGTCACTAAGTTCACACCCTGCCAGGGTGCCGGGTTATGGCAGGGACAGGAGCTTCGTATGCAGTATTGGCAGCACATGCCCGCAGGCCAGCGCTGAGTGAGAACGAGCCGTGAAGAAGTGGGTCACAGGGATACAGAACAGCAGGGCGCAGTTCCGCTGCTCCACGTCTCTCGGCAGTGCTTATGAATTCTTTGAAATTTCATAAAAACAGATAACTAACTTTGCTAATAAAAAGCTGGACTGATATTTTTCAGTTATCTCAGAATGAAGTCAGCCATAGAAATGCTTCATATCTCTAGAAAGTGTTCTTACGGTGCCTTTGATCATGTGTCAGTCAATTGACACCATCCCTCCCCTGGGCCTGGCAGGAGCTGAATCACTCCCTTCTACCTCCCACCCTACTGGTTCTCCCCTTTCTCCTCTTGCCTCTGACTCAGAGGTGTAGCCAATGGGGAGCCCCAGAAGGATGCTGGAGGTGGAGGTTTCTGCAGGTCTCAGCCTGGCTGTCACAGCTCCTCCAAGGAACACCTCTTAATTCCTCTCTTCCTCCAAGTTCTAGCGGCTGCCCCTCCTCTCCTCCTGCAGCCTCAGGATGCTGTTATTGGCCCCTAGGTACTGCTCTGAGCCGAACTGTTTCCCTGTGTGCTCAGGAAGTCCGACGTTCAGTAAAGTCTGACTCTTTGCCACCCCAGGGACTGTAGCCCGCTAGGCTCCCCTGTCCCTGGGATTTCCCAGGCAAGAATACCAGAGTGGGCTGCCATTTCCTCCTCCAGGGGACCATCCTGGCCCAGGGGCTGAACCTGTGTCTACTGCATCTTCCGCCTGGCAGGGCAGGCGGATTCTTTACCGCTGAGCCGCCTGGGAAGCCCCAACCTGGGGCAAATACCTTTGTAATCAGTTCCTCCGTTGTATTCGCTTCCTATCCTGCAGAGACAAACTGCCACAAACTTAGCAGCTTAAAGCAAGAATTTATTCTTTCATAATTCCAGAGGTCAGAAGTCAGAAGTTCACAGGTATCTCATCTGGGAAGAATCCGCCAGCTTCTGGGGGCTGCCGGCATCCCCTGCTCCTGGCATTCCTGCTCCTGGAAGCACAGATCCAATCTCTGCCTCCAAGATCGTGTTCCTTCTCCTTTGTCTGCAGTCTAACTCCCACCACCTCTCTCTCACAAGGACACCTGTGACTGCAATCAGGGCCACCAAGACAAAATATCTAGGAGACCTCCTCACTTTAAAATCCTTCATCATATCCATAGAGTCTTTGCCGTCTAAGTGGAAATGACAAATGGATTCAAAGAATCAGATCTGATAGACAGAGTGCCTGAAAAACTATGGATGGAGGTTCGTGACATTGTACAGGAGGCAGGGATCAAGACCATCCCCAAGAAAAGGAAATGCAAACAGGCAAAATGGTTGTCTGAAGAGGCCTTACAAATAGCTGAGAAAAGAAGAGAAGCTAAAGGCAAAGGAGAAAAGGAAAGATATACCCATTTGAATGCAGAATTCCAAAGAATAGCAAGGAGAAATAAGAAAGCTTTCCTCAGTGATCAGTGCAAAGAAATAAAGGAAAACAACAGAATGGGAAAGTCTAGAGACCTTTTCAAGGAAATCAGTGATACCAAGGGAACATTTCATGGAAAGACAAGCTCGATAAAGGACAGAAATGGAATGGACCTAACAGAAGCAGGAGATATTAAGAGGCAGCAGGAATACACAGAACTGTACAAAAGAGATCTTAATGACCCAGATAACCATGATGATGTGGTCACTGACCTAGCTAGAGCCAGACATCCTGGAATGCAAAGTCAAGTGGGCCTTAGGAAGCATCACTATGAACAAAGCTAGTGGAGGTGATGGAATTCCAGTTGAGCTATTTCAAATCCTGAAAGATGACGCTGTGAAAGTGCTGCACTCAATATGCCAGCAAATTTGGAAACTCAGCAGTGGCCACAGGACTGGAAAAGGTCAGTTTTCATTCTAATCCCAAAGAAAGCAAAGCCAAAGAATGCTCAAACTACCACACAGTTGCACTCATCTCACATACTAGTAAAGTAATGCTCAAGATTCTCCAAGCCAGGCTTCAACACTATGTGAATCAAGAACTTCCAGATGTTCAAGCTGGTTTTAGAAAAGGCAGAGGAACCAGAGATCAAATTGCCAACATACATTGGATTAATGAAAAAGCAAGAGAGTTCCAGAAAAACAATTATTTCTGCTTTATTGACTATACCAAAATCTTTGACTGTGTGGATCATGACAAACTGTGGAAAATTCTTAAAGAGATGGAAATACCAGACCACCTAACCTGCCTCCTGAGAAATTTGTATGCAGTTCAAGAAGCAACAGTTAGAACCAGGCATGGAACAATGGACTGGTTCCAAACTGGGCAAGGAGTACATCAAGGCTGTATATTGTCACCCTGCTTATTTAACTTAAATGCAGACGACATCATGAGAAATGCTGGAATGGATGAAGGACAAGCTGTAACCAAGACTTCTAGGAGAAATATCAATAACCTTAGATATGCAGATGACACCACTGTTATGGCAGAAGAGGGACTAAAGAGCCTCTTGATGAAAGTAAAAGAGGAAAGCGAAAAAGTTGGCTTAAAACTCAACATTTTCAAAACTGAAATATTTCAAAAAACAAAGAGCATGGCAACTGGTCTCATCACTTCATGGCAAAAAGATGGGGAAATAATGTAGAGAGTGACAGATTTTATTTTCTTGGGCTCCAAAATTACTGCAGTTGGTGACTGCAGCCATGAAATTAAAAGACACTTGTTCCTTGGAAGAAAAGCTATGACCAATCTAGACAGCATATTAAAAAGCAGAGACATTGCTTAGCCAACAAAGTTTTGTCTAATCAAAGCTATGGTTTTTCCAGTAGTCATGTATGGGTGTAAGAGTTGGACCATAAAGCTGAGCACCAAAGAATTGATGCTTTTGAACTGTGGTGTTGGAAAAGACTCTTGAGAGTCCCTTGGACTACAAGCAGATCCAGTCAGTCCTAAAGGAAATCAATGCTGAACATTCATTAGAAGGACTGATGCTGAAACTGAAGCTCCAATACTCAGAAGAACTGACTCATTTGAAGGGACCCTGATACTGGGAAAGATTGAAGACAGAAGGAAAAGGGAATGAAGAGGATGAGATAGTTGGCATCACCGACTCAATGGACATGAATTCAAGAAAGCTCTGGGAGTTGGTGATGGACAGGAAAGCCTGGTGTGCTGTAGTCCATGGGGCTGCAAAGTGTTGGATACGACTAAGCGACTTAAGTGACTTAACTCACTGAAGGTAACATTTACAGCCCTGGGAGGACCTGATATCTTTGAAGGCCATTATACAGCCAACCACGTTCATTAAGCCTTCTTCAAGTTGTCCTTGGAGAAGGCAATGGCAACCCACTCCAGTACTCTTGCCTGGAAAATCCCATGGATGGAGGAGCCTGGTAGGCTACAGTCCATGGGGTCGCTAGGAGTCAAACACAACTGAGCGACTTTACTTTCACTTTTCACTTTCATGCATTGGAGAAGGACATGGCAAACCACTCCAGTGTTCTTGCCTGGAGAATCCCAGAGACGGGGGATTCTAGTGGACTGCCATCTCTGGGGTTGCACAGAGTTGGACATGACTGAAGTAACTTAGCAGCAGCAGCAAGTTGTCCTAGTTTGAAGATGCTGCCTGCCCCCTGCTAGGACCTAAGGGATACAGCCTGGGTCATAATATTTGAAAGAGTGCAAATTCAAGCCACATGAATATGTTAATTTGATAACTTGCACATGGCTTTTGGAAACCATTTATATGTTAATGACTCCTGAATTTACATCTCTAGTCCTTTCCTTTCCTCTGAGTTTCAAGATCATATATACCCACTTGAATACTTGCTATTACCTTTTGGATAGTTCCATTTCTATTTCGTTTCAGAGGCAACTCAGGCTTTGTTCTTGTGGCAAATCCCATCTCTTCTCTTGTCCTATGTCCCACCTGCTCCTTCTCAAGTCTTCCCGGCCACAGCAAGTCACACCACCATCCATGAGTTCATGCCAGCTGTCACTTCTTTATCTCAACAAGCTCCCCACACCCACCAAACCGTTCAATGCGGTCTACCTTCAGTTCATTACTGCAGGATGCAGGTTCCTCTCCACAGCAGATGTAGAATCTCTTCTGTTCTTCCCATTCCTGCTGACTCCCACCTCGTTCAAGGACCACCTCGGACCTGAATCACAGCAATGGCCTCCTGAACACCTCCTGTCTCTCCTCTCCAGTCCTCTCCATACGGACATCCAGAGGGAGAGTTTGCAAACCTAGTTTGGATCACATCACTGCTGTCTAAAATCTGTCCGTACTCTCAGGGGCATCCTTGCCCTCACCCAGCACTTTTTGCTGAGCCCTTTCCCACCTCCATCCTTCCCACTGATGTCCCCTGAGCCTGGACTGATCTTTTCCCCAGAGCTTACAGGTCTGGGTTGTTTGTGTCTTGTTTATCCAGTTCTCAGTTCAGTTTAGTCACTCAATCGGGTCCTACTCTGCGACCCCGTGGACTGCAACACCGTGAACCAGGCCTCCCTGTCCATCACCACCTCCCGGAGTTCACTCAAACTCATGTCCATTGAGTCGGTGATGCCATCC
>SJYF01000057.1:4977327-4988295 GCA_006410515.1 Procapra przewalskii | reverse complement strand
TGACATTCCAGGTTCCTATGCAATATTGCTCTTTACAGCATCGGATCTTGCTTCTATCACCAATCACATACACAACTGGGTATTGTTTTTGCTTTGGCTCCATCCCTTCATTCTTTCTGGAGTTATTTCTCCACTGACCGCCAGTAGCATATTGGGCACCTACTGACCTGGGGAGTTCCTCATTTGGTATCCTATCATTTTGCCTTTTCATGCTGTTCATGGGGTTCTCAAGGCAAGAATACTGAAGTGACTTGCCATTCCCTTCTCCAGTGGACCACGTTCTGTAAGCCCTCTCCACCACGACCCGCCCATCTTGAGTTCCCCCACAGGCATGGCTTGGTTTCATTGAGTTAGACAAGGCTGTAGTCCTACTGTGATTAGATTGACTAGTTTTCTATGAGTATGGTTTCAGTGTGTCTGCCCTCTGATGCCCTCTTGAAATACCCACCATCGTACTTGGGTTTCTCTTACCTTGAGCATGAGGTATCTTTTCACGGCTGCTCCAGCAAAGCACAGCTGCTGTTTCTCACCTTGAACGAGGGGTATCTTCTTACCGCCGCCTTCCTGACCTTCAATGTGGGATAGCTCTTAGTAACTTGGAAAAGTTCACTCAATCTACACCATTCTCGATCTCTGGGAAGTGAGAGAACACAGCTTGAAGAGCTTAAAGTCTTACTGATAGCCACTGCTTGGCACAGAAATATCTCGAGGCTAAAGATGACTTGCAATTGGCATCCTTCCTAGTGGCCCAGTGACTGTCTCATGTGGTTGCTATGGAGACTGAGTAACGTAAAGCTTGAGGGAGCCCATTAAACTGGAGCATGTTATTCAATTTTAGGAATTATTTGTAGTCATCAAATAAAATCCCACTGGTGTGAAAAGTATTTATCAAGGTGTGACAAACATGCCAGAAGCTTCAAATTCATGGTTTTTATTTACTTATATACTGATGACTGTCCTGGGTCTTAGTTGCTGCATGCAGGCTCTCTCTAGTTGCAGCGAGTAGAGGCTACTCCTCATTATGGCATTTGGCATTCTCATTGCATGGCTTCTCCTGTTGCAGAGCGTGCTGGCTCTGAAGCCTGCAGGCTCAGTAGTTGTGGCTCATGAGCTTGGTTGCGCTCCAGTATGAGCAATCTTCCCCGACCAGGGATCAAACCCGTGTCTCCTGCATTGGCAGGTGGATTCCTGTCCACTACACCACCAGGAAAGTTCCTTATGATGTATTTTCATCCTTATTGGTCCCATTGATTGTTTTTTAAGTGAAGATAAGTCCATGGGGTTGCAAAAAATCAGACACAACTGGGCGACTGAACAACAGGTTATGGCTTGTCTGTGAGAGGTGTTTTTAGGTGTTTTGGAGAAATTTCCTGGGCATGCAAAGTAGCTGTAAATGCAATTCTTGAATTCCACGAGAACAAGAATGCAGCTTTTGGATTTAGATGACTCTCGCATCTCTAAACCCGGAGCTGAGTATTAAACACATTTGAACTTGGATGTGTCCTGCAGCAGGGGAGTGGCTAGTCGATAGACACTCTGAGGAGGAAAATGCAGAGATAAGAGCGCCTGGTGAAAAGAGGGGAAGGCCACATTTCTTAGGTTCTCCCTTCCCAACTGACATTAATGAGAGGAAAATGGGCTAGGTCTTTCATGGTTTTCCTCAAACTACTGGTCTGGGGGTGAGAAAAGGAGCTCAGGGTGGAGGAGGAGGCGGGAGGTTTTGAGTGAAGACACTGTGTGGACAACCGAGATGACTCATTCAAGAAGCTGCAGAAAGTGTTTCTTCCAGCCTCGTGGGCTCAAAACACCTCCAGCTGAAAAGAAGAAACAGAAAGAAGAGAGAGAAAGCTAAGCTTAAAAGTGATGTGGAACAGAGTCACCAGATGAAATGGAGCTTCTGTCTTTTGGAAGTCGGAGAGGCAAGCAGAGGATATAAAGCTGAGGAAACAAGACCCCAGGACCCAGAGAAGGCCTGACACAGAGCAGTCAGAGGGACAAGGAGAGGCAGCCTAGCGATGACGCTTCAAGGCCCCACCAGCTCCTCCTTTAAAAAATGAGGGAAGTTTAAAGCAGGAATACAGACTGCCAATAAGCTCATGGAAAGATGAACTCGCCATCACTACGCATTAGGGAAATGCAAATCAGAACCACAGTGAGACGTCACCTCACACTCGTCAGGATGGCTGTTATTAAAGGAAAACTCCCAGTACATTACTCGTGTTAGTGAGGATTTGGAGAAACTGGAACCCTCGTGCACTGTGGGTGGATACGTAAAATGGTGTGGCCGCTGTGGACGACAGGATGGAGATTTCTCAGAAAACTAAACGGAGGGTTAGCACAGGATCCAACATTTTTGCTCCTTGATATTTAACTCCAAAGAATGAAAGCAGGCACCTGGAGGTATTTTTATTGATACGCCCGTGTTCACAGCAGCAATTCACAATAGCCCCAAAGTGGAAGGACCATCAGTGGATGAAAGGGTAAACAAATGGTTGTGTACACACACAATGGACTGTTTCTCAGCTTCCAAAGGAAGCAAATTCTGGCCTGCTACAACCTGGGTGAGCCTGGGGGACGTCGTGCTAAGTGAGGTGGGACACATACTGTAAGATTCCACGCAAATGAGGCATTTAAAGTAGACAGGTTCCTAGAGAAAGAAGCCAGGGGCTGGGGTGGAGGGAATGGAGACTTAGTGTTTCAAGGGGACAGTTTCCACTTTTCAAGACGAAAAGGGTTCTGTGACAGATGAGGGAGTTGCTGACACAGTAATGTGAAGGGGCCTAATGTCCCCGTATTTTAATACACTTATAAATGGTTTTAGGATGGTAAATTTTGTGTTTTGTTTATTTTACTACAATTTTTTTTTAAGAGGAAGGGGCAGGCAGATTCAGATTCATCCTCCACTCAAAAGTGGAGGATGCAGAAGACTGGTGCTCTTTCCATCACCTTGCTTGTCTTGGTGCTCTTTCCATCACCTTGCTCATCTTCTCCAAGGAGAAAACCTCTCCTCACCTGTGGTTCTGGGTCCTGAAATCTTGGGACTGCCTTATTTATTTGCTTTTCTAATATTTATTTATTTGGCTGCACCAGGTCTTTAGTTGCACCACGTAGGAGCTAGTTCCCTGACCGAGGATCAAGCCCAGGCCCCCTGTATTGGAAGCGCAGACCATCGCGGAAGGCCGTCCCTGGGGGCCGCCTTAAGGTGACTACTGTTGAGGTTCCCACTAAACGTTTCTTTGCGGGGATAAAGATGGTCCCTGCAAGAGAGGTAGGACACACAGAATGGCTCATTGGGCCTTGGCCCCCTGGGACTCAATGTATAACGAAGGTAGTTCTATGCCAAGAGCTCCTCTCACTGAGCGAGATGGAAGCTTGGTGATGTCAAGGGTTAGGGTCCTTGGTGATGTCATGGGTCAGGTGACCCTATCACCTTCACATCCCTGCCCCACCAGGTTGGTGGAGAACAGAGGCTTTCCTTACTCAGAGGGAGCAATGCACTGGCCAGGACTGTGCTCTGGTGACAATGGGTCAAACTGCAGAAAAGCTCCTGCTGGAGCCCCACATCCTGCTCACTGTTGCTCTAAGCAAAGAAAGACCATTTTGCTTCCCCTGTGCTGGAGATGGACGTGCTCATTAACCTTTGGGGGACCTGAACACGAACAAACAATCACAGTATCCCACTTGCCCTCCAGATGAAATCAAGCCAAAGGACTGGAAGAAAAAAATAAAGCAAGAAATTCACCAATATTCTCATTTTTCCCCGTGATCACTACTGAGATGAGATTGAAATTTTTTAATCAGTGTACTTTATTTTTTGGATAGGTTTTAGGTTAATAGAAAATTGAGCAAAAAGTACAGAGATCCCATAAAACTCTCGGCCCACCCCCCGCACACAGAGTTTCCCCTATTATTGACACCTTGCACTGTGTGTTGTATGCCGAGTCGCTCAGTCGTGTCTGACACTTTGTGACCCCATGGACTGCAGCCCGCCAGGCTCCTCTGTCCGTGGGATTCTCCAGGCAAGAATACTGGAGTGGGTTGCCATGCCCTCCTCCAGGGGATCTTCCTGACCCAGGGATCAAACCCAGGTCTCCCTCACTGCAGGCGGGTTCTTTACCAACCGGGCCATCAGGAAGCCCAGCACCTTGCACTAGTGAGGTGCGTGTGTCACAATGAACACACGTACATGATTTGATGAACAAATATCGGGTCCAGTATGAGTAGTAACTGAATTAAGCTCGCAGTTTACCTCAGGGTTCACTCCTGGCATTGTGCATTCTGCGGGTTTTGCCAAACAGATAATATCATGTGCCCAGCATGACTGTGTCATCAAGAATCATTTCACCACTCTAAAAATCCTCTGTGCTCTCCACCCTACTCCAGCCCCTAGCAACCACTGACCTTCTTACTGTGTCCGTAGTCTTGCTTTTTCCTGAATGTCTTATAACTGGAATCATACAGTATGGAGACTTTAAAAAAACTTGCTTATGCCATTTAGCAACGTGAGTTTGTCTCCTTCATGTCTTTCCGTGGCTCAGTAGCTCATTTATTTTTCACTGGATTTCCGTTGTCTCGAGGTACCAGTTTATTTACCTATTCATCTATTGAAGGATAGATGAGCTGCTACCCAAACCAGGCCATTATGAGTAGAGCCACTATAAATACCCACACAGCGCAGAAGACCTGGATTCGATCCCTGGGTTGGGAAGATGCCCTGGAGAAGGGAATGGCTACCCACTCCAGTGTTCTTGCCTGGAGAATCACGTGGACGGAGGAACCTTGCGGGCTATAGTCCATGGGGTAATGGAGCTGGACACAACTGAGCAACTAAGCAAACAAACGCCCTTGGGCAGGTTTTCATGAGAGGATAAATTTTCTCCTCATTCGGGTAAATATCTTGGGGCACAGTTGCTGGATTTTGTGCTGAGACTGCGTTTCACTTTGGGGAAGACTGCCCAGCCGTCTTCCACAGCGTCTGCTCCAGGGCCCCAGGGGGGCAGGGTGGGGGCGGTCCTCTCTGCTAGGACATCTGTAAAGATTTAATGAGCGTCTGCACCGGCATTCAGCCCTGAGTGGTGCCCTTACCAGCATCTGGGTGAATCAACTCAGATGTCCCTGTTATCCTCACCCCTTGCTTCTGAGTCTGATCCTCTTCCAGGTCAGGGAGAGCCACAGCTCTCAGCGAATTCCTGACCCTGCTTCCTCCTGCTTCTCCATCTCTCCCCTGAAGCTATGCTGCCACCATCCTGGGTCCATCCCACAGCCCTCGGAGCCAGCCATCCCAGAAGCATAGGGACTTCCACTGGGGCTGCAGGTGTCCCGGGAAGGGGGTCCCGTGGGGAACAGGGCAGTCTCCTCCCCTCCATCACCCTGCCAGCTCTGTGCGCATGGCTGGCCTGGGACATCCTCCCCACTGGGCCCCAGCCTCCTGCCTGTCTCCGTGGGTAGTAGGCCCTCCCTGCCCTCCTAATCCTGCTATAGAATTGTTCACCATCTTGTCCCCAAGCATATTGGTAATTGTTTTGTTCTTTTCTTAATCAGTTTCAAATCCTATGTTTTCACTTGCGTCTTTTAAGAACCCTGTGTAGTGAGCCAGATGAGATGGGGTTCCTGTTGCTCTTTCAGACAAGAGTGAAAGAAACACCCAGCCTTTGGTCGTTAGGCGATTGGTTGAGGAAAGTGACAGAGAGGACAAGATTCAGGTGTTTGACCCCTGGGCCAACTCCCTTTTCTAGAAGTGTCCAAACCTCCTTTTTGCTACCTCCGATTGGCTTTTTATTCCCTCTTATCATCCCAGGTTTTTACCCAATCCGGCTAATGTTTCATATGGGTCTTGTCTTATAATCCTTTCATCAAATTGGCCTGTAACTGGCCTGAAATTGATAGGTTGGAAGTGGGGATTGAAATTTTGGAAGGTCCTCACCATTCTTGATAAAGGCTTCCTTTCAAGCCAAGTTCAACATCAGTTTCTGGGCTGTGAATTCACGTGCCCCACAGGCCTGCTGATTTAGCCAGGTTCTCCAGTAAAATGAAAAAGGATAATGAAGGCATAAGTTTTCTCTGCATTAACATAGAACTTTTATCTTTCCAGCCACTTTCTGAGAAGTAAGAATTCTTTCTCACACCATGAATGCCGGCCTTAACAGGGGGGCTGAGCCTAGAGGGACGCAGCAAAGTAAGCCCCCATCTCGTCTATGAGCCGGATCAGAGAGTCTGGTTCCTGTGACACTATCACCTAAGCATTTGAATCAAAGTGCAGAAGAGAGAATGTGATTCAGATTGTGGCAAATCATTACAAAAACATCCTTTCATAAGCATTTTTAATGAGCGGACCTATCATGACAACTGGGAAAGTCATTGCTGAGATCTCATGAAGGCTTTTGAAAACTATTTCATTGATATTTCAAATAACCCTTTAAAAACATTCCCTGGAGAGCTGAAATCAATTCATAACTGCAAACCGTCCCCATTCCCAAAGAGGGTACCGGTCACAGGACGATCATCTTTACGTGGAGGAAAGATGCATGTGAGATGGAGCGGCACTGACCTGCCTCTCCTGAGGCCTCCAGCCCTCCCGGGCTCCATGTCTCTTGGGTCGGTGTATCGCACACAGCCTTTGACTTGGCTCAGCATAATGAAGGAGCCTCATTATCCTCACTTCACAGCCCACACCCCCACCAAGCCTCACTGTGGTCAAAGGATTGTGTGATGCTTGATCATAACCAGCTTCCTCTCTCTACCTGGGTTTCACAGCCGACAGATGAAACCAGATGCAAGAGCACCTTTGGGTGCAAATATCCTACTTGGGGACCAGCCTCCTGCACAGCTTTGCCAGATCCATTTCTGCCATGCAGCTGCCCAGGTAGACATTTCCGAGTGGGCAGTGCCTTGGAAGTGCCCGCCCATCAGCAGATACCTGTCACAGCAAAGTGAGGAGACGGGCAGCGGGGAGAACTGCACCGGGAGCCGGCGGCTTTGGGAGAAGCCATGGACCTGGGCACCACTCCACCGCTGACTCTTTCTGCCCAAAGTCTAAGCCCCGTTTGGGAGAATAGATTTGCACTTTGGGAAGCAAGAACTGTCAGGATTAGTACAGAAAAGCAGCAGAGCAGGTTCAGGCATCTTCAGAGTGAAGGACTCAGATGTAGCCCCGGTTTTCTATTACACATTCCTAGATGTTTAATAAATTTTAATCCTAGGCTGGATGAACACCAACAGTTTGAAACAATTCACTTCTCTCCCTACTGTACCTTCACCAAGGCATCTGAGGTGGAAGGGCTGAGCTCTGAATGCAATTCATTTCACCAGCTGGTCAGCTCTGGATCAGAGACCTGAAATAAAGATAAAGACTACAGCGCTAACATTCCCACCTAGGACTCATCCCTTCTCTCTCTCTCCTGCTGAAAAGGGCATGTGCGCGTGACACACAAATACTAACGCCAGAAACGAATGCTGTAATTAGAGGCTAGAAATTCCTTTTTTTTTTTTCTTTTTTGGCCTCGCCACATGCCATGTGGGATCTTGGTTCTCTGATCAGGAATCAAAGTCACTCCCCCTGCACTGGAAGGGCAGAGTCTTAACCACTGGGCCCACCAAGGAAGTCCCTAGAATTTCAATTTAACGGAATTGGTTTCCCAAGAAGCTGAAGTCAGGACACAGAGCTGGAGCTGATCTTGACTCTTCCTTTCCTCCAACGCGGGGACTTGATCTGCTTTGATCTTGGTCTGTCTTGTCTTACTTGTTGCTTTCGTACTCTGGTGAATGAGTCAGCTCGCAGGCCCAGCTTCATGGCCTGGTGACTCCACAGGAGCACCAGGCCTCACGCTCAGAAGGGCCGGCACTGGTTTAACACTGTGCTTGCCCTCCTGAAATGCTTAATAATTTTGCAACAAGAATTCCTGTGTATTCATTTTGCACTGAGCCCTGGCACTTAGGAAAGATTGAGGGCAGGAGGTGAAGGGGACGACAGAGGATGAGATGGCTGGATGGCCTCACTGACTCGATGGACATGAGTCTGAGTGAACTCCGGGAGCTGGTGATGGACGGGGAGGCCTGGCGTGCTCCCGTCCATGGAGTCGCAAAGAGGCGGGCACGACTGAGTGACTGAACTGCACTGCCACTTAGGCAGTTGGCCCCAGTGGCTTGGGGTCAACAAGATTTCTGTGCTGTTGAGGCTCTGCTGCCGAGCCCACCGTGCAGATCAAGCATGCATTGACACAAGACAAAGTGAAATGGGATCCAGGGCTCAAAATGATGAGCACCAGTGCCCAAAGGTGCTGCTGGCTAAAACCAGGACCAGTAGCCTTAAGGAGCAGGACGCGGGGAGGAAAGGCTGATGGAGTAAAGCCCCAGAACTCCCGGGGTGTTGGGGGGAAGGATGGCTAATACTGGAAAGAAGACCCAGAATTAGACCACTGGTATGTCCCTAAGAGGAGACGCACAGGAGATGGTGAGAGTCACACAGTCACACAGGTGTCACAGGCTTTGCCCCACCGTCTGCCACTGATTCACTTGCGGTATTGGGGTCTTGCAGGGCTGACTTTATTTTTATTGACAACATGATGAACTCTTCCTCCCGGACATTTATCTTCTCTAGGTCTGTGAGGAGCTTAACTGCAGGGAGAGCAAGGCTGGTATGGAATCCTTTGTATCTGAGATCTAGGAATTGAGGCGAGAACCCCGCGTTGAACTCCGCCCAGGGAGAACGGGAGAGGTGCTTTGGGTGGGAGGCCAGCGCCTCCTGGATTCCAGTCCACAGGCTGAGATCTATGCTTTGACTCCATAAGTAAACAGACTGCAGCTCCCCGTTATACCTTCTTCCTGTTAGCAGGGTCTCATCCCATTTGGATAGAGTATAAATCATCCTAGAATGCTCCGCCCTTGTTTGAAGGGAGGCCTGGCCCCTGAAGGGCTTCCTGGGCTGCTCAGTGGTAAGGAATCTGCCTGCCAACGGAGGAGATACAGGAGACGTGGGTTCAGTCTCTGAGTTGGGAAGATCCACTGGAGGAGGGCATGGCAACCCACTCCTGTATTTTTGCCCGGAGAATCCCATGGACAGAGGAGCCTGGCGGGCTTTATACAGTCCATGGGGTGGACATAGCTGACCCCATGCCTGCGTTCCCGAATCCTACTGCTTTTTCCTTTTGCCTCTTTCCCCTCGCCTCCCTTCCTCGGAGATTCACTACCCACCTCCACCCCTGCCACCTACTCCCGTCCAGTCTCTCCTCCCCAGTCACTGATGCCCTAAGCCCTCATTTGTGTCCCCGCCCCCCAGATCTGAGCCCCACCCCTCGGCCATGTCCACTGGAAGGCCCTGGCCCCTAGCGGGTGTGGCCACTGCTCCCCCAGCCTACAGTGGGTCCCACAAGCGCCGTCTTGCTGCACAAAGTTCGTAGTGTTTCCCAACACGGACAGAATAGGACCAACCCCAGTCATGGCCCCACCTCGCCCTCTGCTGCTCCCCTGCGTGGGTCACATGTGCGCATTCTCCATCCACCCTCCTCCACGTCAGGGCTGCCTGTCTGCTCCTCTCCCGAGTCAGTCACCGTCCCTCATCACAGCCAGGAATGGTGCTTCTCATGTGTCCCTGTAGGGCTGCTGGCCCCATACCCCCACCCCAGTGGAGAACAAGCCCCCCAAGAGCAGGGCCTCTGCACTCAGCCCTTGTCCAGCAGAGATGGTGGACACCGGCTCGGCCTTCAACAGCCCGTCGCAAGTGGTCTCTGTGCGGCCCTTTCCCTTGTGTCCCCAGGAGCCAGGGTGACACAGCCGTGTTCTGGGGCCTCCGTGTGAGGCCACCTGCTTCCTTGGGCCAGTGTTGCATTGGCTCAGAGGCCTGATACATAGCAGGCCAGTAAATGTTAGCTATTATTATTTAAAAACAAAGTTTGCTGTTTGTTTTCTCCATCAGGAAAAAAATTGGCAAACATCTTCTTGCCTCTAAAGAATCTCTAAGACAAACGCTGTTACTGTTCAGTGTGTTGTTGTTGGCATGCTAATTTAATCCAGGCAGCTATTCATTCAGTCTTTCATTTATTCTATTTAATGTGCTGGTTGGATGCTCCAAGAAGCAGCTGCTGGCACAGTTACTGGTGTGAGAGGGTTGTTGGGAACTAACACCTCTGAAAGACAAAAGAGGGAAGAAACGGGACTGGGCGGGGCAACCCTTCAGGCCACGATGCAGCTGCAACCAGGTGTCAGCCGCAGAGCCGCAGGCATCCCCGCGCCAGGCAGAAACGTCCCCATACATGTGTCTGCGGTGCCCAGTCACTGTCTGGGGCAGCCCTGGAAGAATGCAGTTCCTTCTCGAAGCCAAGATGGTGTCTGAAGTTGCTTCAAGCTGGAGAATTGCAGCCCATGGCACCCTGGCAGCCACCCAGCAAGTCTGGTCTTGCTTTCCCAAGACCCCGTGCTCCAGCCCGTGCTCCCTGGGCGTCTTCGTATGTCACCAGGAGCTGCGTGGCTAGGAGACCACTGGGTAGCTGGTGCGCTCTACTGACTCTTGAGATGGTGACTCCTCTTATACCTGCCTGGATGCAGAGTTCGCAGAGTGCTGGAGGCAACTGTCACTGGTATATTACTTCATGGAGCCCCAGTACCACACCATCCCCTTAATTCAGTTCAGTTCAGTTCAGTCGCTCAGTTGTGTCCGACTCTTTGCGACCCCATGAATCGCACCACGCCAGGCCTCCCTGTCCATCACCATCTCCCGGAGTTCACTCAGATTCACGTCCATCGAGTCCGTGATGCCATCCAGCCACCTCATCTTCTGCCGTCACCTTGTCCTCCTGCCCCCAAATCCTCCCAGCATCAGAGTCTTTTCCAGTGAGTCAACTTTTCGCATGAGGTGCCCAAGGTACTGAAGTTTCAGCTTTAGCATCATTCCTTCCAAAGAAATCCCAGGGCTGATCTCCTTTAGAATGGACTGGTTGGATCTCCTTGCAGTCCAAGGGACTCTCAAGAGTCTTC
>SJYF01000057.1:4965329-4977155 GCA_006410515.1 Procapra przewalskii | reverse complement strand
AACACCAGAGCTCAAAAGCATCAGTTCTTCACTGCTCAGCTTTCTTCACAGTCCAACTCTCACATCCGTACATGACCACTGGTAAAACCATAGCCTTGACTAGATGGGCCTTTGTTGGCAAAGTAATGTCTCTGCTTTTCAATATGCTATCTAGGTTGGTCATAAGTTTTCTTCCAAGGAGTAAGCGTCTTCTAATTTCATGGCTGTATTCAACATCTGCAGTGATTTTGGAGCCCCCCAAAATAAAGTCTGACACTATTTCCACCATACCCTTGGGAAATCAGAAACCCTGCAGAGCCCTGACTTCCAGAGAAGGGAAGTGAAAGTCTCCCAGTCAAACTGTTATGACGGGCACAGTGCTAGCTCAGGTCCTTTGAGGAACAGATGCCAATATGGGACTGGACATGCAAGAGAGTTTGCAGAGGAGGCACCATGAGGATGGATTGGGGTGGGCAGGGGTGGGGAGAGAGCCTCAGGCTTCCACAAGCCTGCCACTTGTGATGGAGAGAGGAGCACAGAGGGCTGGGCAGGAAGAGTCTGAGACTGCGGCACAATCCCCCCTGAGACCTGGCCAGCCAATGGAGAGCCCTCGAACTGAAGCCATCCATTAGAAACATCCAGCAGAAGACAAAGCAGGGAGAGGCAGGACTGAGGAAGCGCATGTGGACAGTGACGGAAGTGTGACGGTTATGAAGGAGAATGGGAAGGAAGCTGAAATGGGCAGGGAGGGGCTTCATGGGCAGCATGAACTTGAGAAAGTCTTGGGCGACCCAGAAGGGACCCCAGAGCAAAGACGGCTAGCTAGGAGAGCTCTTCACAGGCTGACACGCCCAGGATCCAGAGCCAGGGAAGGGCTTGGTCTCAGCTGCAAACCTGGAGTTGACCTTGAGGTGCAAACAGCTGGAGGCCGCCCACTCACTGCATCCTCGGGCTAAAGGGCACGCTCTTTCTTGACCGGAGACTGAAGCAGCCTGCCTCTGCCACTGCAGCAGCAAACACCATTCTGCAGCCAGTCATTGCTGACACAAAGCTAAACGTCTGCTCATTTTCTTAAGATGAATGAAATAATGTCGAACATTTTTAGTGCCTACTTAACAAGTGTTTATATTGCTTAAGAGTTGACTCCAAAATGAAATTCCCGGGTCAAAAGTATGACCATTTTTAAGATTCTTGGTACACAAGGCTCTTTTTTTCTGCAACATCTGAATCATTTTGTGCTTCACTCAGCACGAGAAGCTTGGCTCCTTGAAACAGGTCTGCTTAGGGCCATCTAGTTCTATAGAAAAAAAATTCATCTTGATATTTATTACAACTTGAACGAGGTCCTTGAATATGATGGAGGCTGGACATTTTTCCCTAGATGCTCTAAACCAGTGGTCATTTATAAACATTCGCTAATCTTCTTCTCAGAGGAGGGTGTCAGCACAGGATTAACCTGGCCAGAGAGTCACTAGGGCACTGTCCGATGAGAAGAGCTGGGAGGGAGGTGGGAGAGATGGAGAGCATGATGGTTTGACCCTACGTGAAGGAGAGGGGGAAGGAAGGAAGGCGTCAGGGAGGCGTGCTCCACCGCAGCGTGCTCCAGGGGAGTATGAGGGCCAGCATTGTCTCTCAGAGGAGCCCCACAAACCCCCAGAGATCCTAACCTGCCTTAGTGGCCCTGCTGCCCTGGAGCCTGCCTGGGAGCAGTGTGGCCTCAGTGTGACCGCCACGATGGATTTCAGAGCCAGCTCCGGTCAATTACGCTCCCCGGGGTTGGAGATCTGAGAGATGCGTTTCCATGATCACCATGGAATTCTTCCTGTGCTTTACCTACCGTGGATTATTGCTCAGTCGCTAAGTCGTGTCTGACTCTCTACGACCCCATGGACTGCAGCATGTCAGGCTCCCTGCCCTCCACCCTCTCCCAGAGTTTGCTCAAACCCTTATTCACTGAGTTGGTGATGTCACCCAACCATCTTATACTCGGTCACCCCCTTCTCCTCCTGCCCTCAAGCTTTCTCAGCATTAGGTTCTTTTCTAATGAGTTGGCTCTTCATATCAAGTGGCCAGTGCTCGTGTTTTTTCATTATTCATATGAGACTTGAATGTGGTTACTAGCTAGTTGCTTGTCAATACTGTCAAAGATATAACTGTCAATTTAGCATTTTCTTTTCAGATTTTTATACAAGCATTTTTATGTATAAAAATCAAATTTATCTACTTTTTTCCTTTTTTACTGGAGAAGGGAAAGGGTACCCACTCCAGTATTCTGGCCTGGAGAACTCCATGGACTGCATAGTTCACGGGGTCGCAAAGAGTCAGACACAGCTGAGCAAATTTCACTTCACTTTCCTTTTTTAAACATTTCAATCTCAAGAAATAAGGATTTATTTGAGTTTTCATATTTAACTTTTAAATCATTCTTGAATTTATTTTTTAAATTTATTTATTTTTCATTGGAGGATAATTGCTTTACAATACTGTGTTGGGTTCTGCCATATATCAACATGAATTTATCTTAACATGGGGTTTGAAGTATAAGTTTTTTCAAAATTCCAAATCACTGATTTCTCCAGGCAATTTTTGAACAACTCTTTCCTCATCTATTGGTTCGAAACACCACTGTCATGATGGATCATATTCCTGTGTCTCCTGATATAAACCGTGTACCATAGCTATCACTCTCCCAACACCACAGTTGTGGCGGTGTTTAGTCGCTGAGCAGTGTCCAGCTCTTTGCAACGCCATGGACTGTAGCCTGCCAGGCTCGTCTGTCCGTGGGGTTTCCCAGGGCAACAGTACTGGAGTGGCTTGCCATCTCCTCCTCCAAGGGATCTTCCCAGCCCAGGAACCGAGCCCACATCTCCTGCATTCCCTGCACTGGCAGTCTGATTCCTTCCACTAACACCACCTGTTAGATGCGTTTAGACCGATGACATGTTGAGCTACATGTCATGTCTTTGTTTTCTGGAGCTGCTATAACAAACCATCAAAATCCAGGGGTTTAAAACAGACAAAATTCATTCTCTCACAGATCTGGAGGCCAGAATTCTGAAGCCAGGTGTCGGCAGGGCTGTGATCCCTCTGAAGGCTCCAGGGGAAAACCTAAACTCTATTCTAGGACCTTTTCACAGTTTCTGATGTCGCCTGCCATCCTTGGCGATGCTGGTCAATAGAAACGGGACTCCCATCTCTGCCTCCATCACCAACATGTAATTTCCCCGTATTCCTCTCTGCCTCTTTTCATAAGGACCCAGCCCTTGGATCAAAGGTCCAGCCTACTCCAGGGTGACCTCTTAGCTAGCTCCATCTTCTCTCTAGGTGAGATGAGAGGAGGGGGTGCCCACAGAGGCTGCTCAGCCCCACCGGGCATTCTCCTCTCCTCTCTTCAGTGCCTGTAGGGTCTTCATCCACTGTGCTCCTGCCTCTCTGTGCTCAGCACACTGGGCTCGGGCCCATCTTGCCTTCTGCGGCTCCTGGCAAGCAGGTCTGCTCAGCAGAGCCAAACAACTCTTGTGTCCTTGTCCTGAGAGGCAATGGAGAGCTGAGGGCATCAGAAGCTGCACTGTGGCCAAAGACCCCAGCTCAGGGCTCCAGTCCAGTTTTTCCAGTACAAAAGCTGATTCATTGCATCCGGATGTCCAAATTCTATGTCTGACTTTCAAAAGCTTGGGAATTTATGTGCGTGTGTGTCCTGTTGCTCAGTTGTGTCTGACTCTGTGACCCCATGGACTGTAGCCTACCAGGCTCTTCTGTCCATGGAATTTTCCAGGCAAGAATACTGGAGTGGGTTGCCATTTCCTTCCCCAGGGGATCTTCTCAACCCAAGGATAGAACCCACATCTCTTATTTCTCCTGCTCTGATAGGTGTTTTCCTTACTACTGAGCCACCTGGAATGCTCATGGTAATCTGGGAGTGAGATAAACTGGAGAGATGGCTGGAATGAACTGGTCCTGCATTTGGCATTGAGGATTCATAGCTGGAGAGACAGAAACTCTGTGCTGGGAGCGGGCAGCTCCTTACAGCCTAGGGAGCTCCATGTGCAGAAGGCAGAGCTGGGCTGTGAGTAACCAGCAAGGACTTGTTTATGATGCTTGCCTGAATCTCTGCAGTCACCTTGACCTGAATTCACTGGAGCCTGGCTGGGTCACAGCAGGCACTAGAAAGAGTGCTTGGGGCCCCAGCCAGGCAGAGCTGCCCATGTGGACTGTGCAGGCAGCAGCGGGCAAGTGCTTTTATTGGCTTTCTCCAATCTCCTAGCCAGCTCATTGTTTACACTGAGAGAATTTTGATATCTTCCTCTCCATCTTCTCTGACCTTCATCTACAATCAAAGCAGTTTTATCCAGTAGTTGTGTGATTGCTCCACATTCACTCTCATACAGAAATGTGCTCATTTTGATTTCTGAATTTTGGAAATTAGAGATGGCTTTACCCACAAGGCACAGGAGGCCTTTTTAACAAATAATTGGAGTTGCATAAAGACCCATATGGGAGAAGGAAGCAGACATAAAGTTGAGTGACATTAATATGAATCTAAAGGGCAAAATAAACCTCCCAGGAGGCTTGTATCCAGAATATCTGAGTGTGGGAAGAGATGACACGGGCACTCTTGAGACCTAAAACAGCAGCGGGAACCGTTTCAGGAGGTGATGGGATGGAAAAGGGAGAAACAAGTCCAGACCCCACCGACTTCCACCCTGCCTCGAGTCTGCAGAGTCAGTGCTGAGCACAGCTAGGTCTGGGGGAGAGCAGACGGCAGACTCATTGGCCCCAGCAGGCCCCAGGGGCCCTGAGAGCAACTGCAGCTGCTCTTTAGGACTCTGCTGAGGACAACCTTCCTGCAGAAGCAGATGCTGAGACCTCTGGGAGTTAGATTTCACTGGGCAGAGCCATTCCAAAGCGAGAGTCAGTGGTTGCCAAGACACTATCTCTAAACGTCCCACCACTGAGGCAGCGCCCAGGGCTCCCAGGTGGCACAGCGGGAAAGGACCCGCCTGCCACGCAGGAGACACAGGAGAGGCGGGTTCCATTCGTGTATCAGGGAGATGCGCTGGAGGAGGAGACAGCAACCCATGTAGACGGGTAGGCTACAGTCCATGCGGCCACAGAGAGTCAGACACAACTTAACAACAACAAAGGCAACACGCAAGGGCTAGAAGCACAGGCTTAAAGAGAAGCAGAAATTGAAAATCTTCCTGCACTCAGAATGTGCAAAGAGGAACCCAGTCCAAGACCTGATGATTGGAGTGTCATCAATAAACTCCCTATATGTCACAAGATGGGGTATCTCAAGATATCACTCTTTGGTAGAGGAGACACAGGTGTTTGGCTCTTTGACTTTGTATCAGACAGCTACAAAGATGCTGGTTAACAAACAAGCCCAGAACCTCAATTTTTACTTCTTGTCCAAAGGTCCATAGGTTCATGTGCAGGCCCCCCTGCTGGGCTTGGTTCAGGTCTGCCCAGTGCACTTCCTCACTCTCTTCAGAACAGTGACTGACGGGGCACGTCCCTTTTCCGGCAGAAGCACGAGAAGTCCAGCTGGACAGTGCTGGCGCTCTGGGGACCTCTATTAGCATCTCATTTGCTGACATTCCATTGATCAACAAAAGCAAGTCCTGAGACAAAGCTCTACATCAACCGGGGATATAGATCATCCTCCAAGTATTCCATGCGAAGCACTGCAAAGTCACATGGAAAGTCTGGGTGTGGACTCTATTACAGAGGGCGGGTGAAGGACCAGACCCACACGCCAACTTACCATGTTCCTTATGGTTACGAACGCGTGACACAGATTCTCCAGCAAGAGCAAAAGCAAGGATCGTTCCTTTTGCATTCCCTCTGTCTGCCCTCTTTCTTTCAGGTGCACACATCTCTAGATGGCCATTGGAGATGCTGCTGGCTCTGCATTTTTGGAGTATCTCAATGCCGTCTCAGTTCCGTCTTCTGATCACATTGTGAAGCCTCTGGTGAGCTGTATAGTACATCTTGCTGGACATAATTTAAGACAGTTATTGGAACAGAGAGTATATTTTCAGCCTCAGGCACAATATGTCATGAGGCAAATGTGATTAATGTACTGTTCTGTAACATTTCAGAACCATCCCGGAGAAGGGCTGAACTGCTCACTGGTGCTTACTGGGTCCCTGGAGGACACAGGCAGGAGCTGTGGTTGAGATTAGGGAGGGGCCTCCTAAAGATAAGGCAGCCATGGTAGACCATAAAGAAAGCTGAGTGCTGAAGAACAGATGCTTTTGAACTGTGGTGTTAGAGAAGACTGCAAGGAGATCAAACCAGTCCATCCTAAAGGAAATCAGTCTTGATTTTTAATTGGAAGGACTGATGCTGAAGCTGAAACTCCAATACTCTGGCCATCTGATGTGAATAACTGACTCGTTGGAAAAGACCCTGATGCTGGGAAAGATTGAAGGCAGGAGGAGAAGGGGACGGCAGAGGATGAGATGGTTGGATGCCATCACTGACTCAATGGACATGGGTTTGAGCAAGCTGCAGGAGTTGGTGATGGACAGGGAGGCCTGGCGTGCTGCAGTCCAGGGGGTTGCAAAGAATCGGACATAACTGAGTGACTGAACTGAATTGAACTGATAGACCAGGCTCTTCTCCCCGCAAGGGTCCAGCGCCAGGCCCTGACAGACCACAGCGTGACAGCGCAGTGCAGGGGCTGAGAGCACAAACCGAGGGGTGAGCGCTCATCCTTCACCCCTCACACCTACACGGAGGGGAGAGGTAGTGGTCAGTGTGGGCAAGGTGACGCGGCTGTCACACGCGAAACCTCAGGGGCTTGAAACAACAAGCATTTGTATCTGGCTTACTCCACGTGACCCTCAGGGGCTGCCAAGGCGACTCTGCTGCACCTTGCCCTTACTCAGGGGCCCGCGAGGATGGAGTGAACTCCACTGGGAAAGATGCTGTCAGTCACCTGGTGATTCAGGCACTCTTTTCAAAAGCATACTTTATTTATCTATTTGGCCACATCAGGTCTTCATGCGGCATGCGGGATCCTTTTTTGTGGTGTGTGGGCTTGGCTGCCTCACAGCATGTGGGGTCTTAGTTTTCTGACTAGGAATCGAACCTGCATCCCCTGCATAAAAAGGTGGGTTCTCAACCCCTGGACTACCTGGGAAGTCCCTCATTCACTCTTTTTAAACATTTTAATTTGTTTTTATTATTTATTAAAAATTCTTAAACATTTATTATTTTATTGACTTCTTTTTAAAAAATTCTATTTTATTTAAGTATAGTTCATTTAGGCCTTCCCAGGTGGCTCAGATGATAAAGCATTTGTCTGCAATGCGGGAGACCCGGGTTTGATCCCTAGGTTGGGAAGATCCCCTGGAGAAGGAAATGGCAACCCACTCCAGCACCCTTGCCTGGAAAATCCCATGGATGGGGGAGTCTGGTGGGCTACAGTCCCTGGGGTCGAAAAGAGTTGGACATGACTGAGCAACTTCACTTTCACTTTTTCATAGTTGATTTAACTATACACATTGTGTTAATTTCTGCTGTACAGCAAAGCAATTCAGGTGTATGTTCTTTTCCATTATGGTTTATCATGGAACATTGAATAGAGTTTTCAGTGGAATACAGTAGGACCTTGTTTACCCATTTTTATAGAATAGTTCGCGTCTGCTCTATCCCAAACTCCCACTTCATTCCTCCCCTATCCCCATCCCCCCTAGCAACCGTAAGCCTGTGGCCTGTGTCTGTGACTCTGTTTCAGATCGGTTCACTTGCATCGTATTTCAGATTCTGCACAGGAGTGGTGTCTACGCCGTCTGCCCTTCTCTGGTCTGACTCACCTCGCTTAGTGCGGCCATCTCCAGGTTCGTCTGCGTTGCTGTAGGTGGGGTTGTTTCATTCTTCTGATGGCTGAGTAGTACTCCACTGTATGTATACACCGTACCTTCTTTATCCAATCATCTGCTGATAGACGTTTCAGTTGTTTCTGCGTCTTGACTACATGAATAGTGCTGCCAGTGATTCACTCACTCTTAGAGGCTTCCCCCAGAACTCATGCCCAACCCACCCATGCCTCCCTCTCCTAAGCTAGTCACCTGGTCACATTGATCTTGCACACTCTGGGGAAGTGCAAGCCTACTACATGCTCAGGGGGAGAATGGTGGGACTAGCCTGGCCGACCAGTGTGGGAAGGAACTCCCAGTTCTGTCCCCGGGAAGAGACAGTCTGGGAGAACCTCTGCTGACCTCCTTCATCTGCATTCGCTCCCATCTCCCGAGGCTTCTCTGGTTGGACTGGGGAGTGGAACAATCCAGCGGTCACTCAAAGGCGGCTCCCTCGGCTGCAGTAAACACTCTGGGTCAGGTACAGGTCAGGACGCCCTCTCTGGGACGCAGTGTCCACATGACGGAGTCCCCCTGCTCTGCAGATCTCAAAACTCCTCCATACAAGTCAGAACCAGGGCTGTTTTGGGAAGGAAGCTTATGAGAAGTCATACTTTAAGGACATAAATTCAAATTAAACTTTTCAGTATGTTTACCTCTTAAACAAACACCTTTTTCGCCGGTTTTAAAACTCCATCTCTGTGGTACTGTATGTTATTTCTCAGTATTTCTTAATTCATAGGGGACTTAGGGCTGATGATGAAACCCAAACAAGCCCCTGTTCAATCTTCTGGGTTTTATTTTTCATTTCAGTAAACTTTTCATCGAAGTTTCATTGCAGGATACTTCACATACAGAAAGATGCACAAATCGTAAGTGAACTGATGCATGTATTTTCATAAACACGCATGTAACCAATATGTAGGTCATTGGCAGAACACGCCTTAGAGCAAGAAACAGAAAGTTCCCAGCACCTCAAAACCCCCCTTATGTCCACTTGCATTAACTAGTCCCCTCTGCCCACGATTCTGACCTTGAACATCATAGATTAGCTTTGCTGGCTTTCGAACTTCACATAAATAGGATCCCAGCTTCTTCTTTCACATTGTTGTGTGAATGGCTTTGATTTGTCCCTTTCCACGGCCGTATGAGGCTCTACCCCGTGTGTCTCTTCGTGAGCTGTTGGGCTGGTTCAGGTCTGTTAATGCAATGAATGCCGCTTCTGTGCATAGTTCGGTACGCAAGCCTTTTGGTGCACATTCATGCGCATGTCTCTTGTACCTACCTGAGTGAAGTTTCTGGGTAATAGGGTGTAAACAGACGTGTGTATATCTTGTCTCCAAAATGGCTGTGTCCATTCACACTCCCACGGGCCGGGTATGAGAAGTGTACCGCCTTCAGGAACGTTTGGCCCTACTGTCTCATTAGTCTCAGCCATTCTGGCGGGAGTGTAGCAGCATCTCCTTGCAGTTTTAGGTTGCATTTCCCTGATGACTGGTAAGATTGACTGGTATATGCTTCGGTCATTTGAACAGCCTCTTTTGTGAAATACTTGGTCATGTCTTTTGCCTGCTTTCTGCTGGATTTTATTGTTTTCCTATCAACATGCGGAAAAGGAAAGTGAAGTCACTCAGTCGTGACTGACTCTTTGCAACCCCACAGACTGTAGCCTACCAGACTCCTCCGTCCATGGAAATTTCCAGGCAAGAGTACTGGAGTAGGTTGCCATTTCCTTCTCCAGGGGATCTTCCCGACCCAGGGATTGAACCCATGTCTCCCACACTGTAGGCAGACACTTTACCATCTGAGCCACCAGGGAAGCCCTCATCAATCAACGTGTGAGAGAGCCTTATATTTTCTACATGAGTCCTTGGTCAGACATATTTATCTTGAAAACACTTCTCCCATTCCTTGGCTTGTCTTCTCCTTATCATCTTGTCTTTTCCCATTTTAGCTGATACTAACTCAGAGCTCTCTCCTCACTGCGCGGGGATGACTACTTCCCACAGCCATGCCTCAGATGGAGTGTGATATTCTGGTCCTAACTTTTCAGGCCACGATCCAGAACCTACAGACTGGTTTATAGACAGGGGCTCAGCACACCACCCTCCCCACTGTGTAAATTAATGCCCACAGTCCACTAAAGTGTGTGACTTCTGAAACAGGACCCTAACGGGCAATAGACTTTTACTCAGAGCTATCAGCCGTGATTCATATCCATCTGTCATAAATCATCTCTCTTCAAAGATACATCCACCGAGATGACCTCTGCTTCAATCATGAGAGTCCATGAACCGATCCAGGTCGAGGGAAAGAAGACAAAACTTACAACATTTCCCCTTATGTTGGATTGTGGTTTTTTTTTTTTTTTGAGGCTCCCTCCTGTTCATGGGACTCTGCAAACCCAAAATGAGACACATTTTGGCTCTAGGAGAAAGGGGCAAAGGGATGAAATAATTTCTCTTTTTTAAATGTTAAGGAAGAGTCACACAGACTCTGAATGTGAGGTGGACATTTGAAGATGAGCGTTTTTAAAATCAATTAATTAACTTTCGGCCGCGCAGTATCTTCATCGTGAGCGTTCTTCTAGTTGCAGAGAATGGGGCTGCTCCTGGTTGTACTGCATGGGCTGCTCACTGTGTGATTTCTCTTGTTGCGGAACACGGGCTCTAGGCTCACCGGCTGCAGTAGTTGTGACGCACGGGCTTAGAGACAGGTGCAGTCTTCCCGAACCAGGGATCGAACCCATGTCCCCTGCACAGGCGGGCAGACTCATCCACTGCCCCACCAGGGACGTCCGATCATTTTCTTTTTTTTACATTGGGGATGAGACAGGGAGCGATTCTGATGTCTTTTCAGTGAGGATCTGCCCAGGTGCAATGCAGACTGAGAAGGCAGTGATCAGCGGGAACGCACAGCATCTGATAGGACCCGAGATGAAGGTGAGTGGACACACGGCCCTTGGGGGGCACGGCAGGTGCACTCAGGGGCCATCAGCAGAGACCCCATTACGCATATCCTGGAGCTTCTGTCCCAGGACGTTTCAGGAAACCAGAGATGACGCATACAGGGTCTACAAGACTCTCTTGCCTGGGAATTCTATTTGAAGGGGTTCAATGCCAAACAGATGTGACATCTTGGCTTTGGAAAACTTCTGAGGCTCCTCTTTCCTTCCCAGGAAGCTGGTGATGGCCTGCCGGGACCGTGGGTGGACAGCCACTCCTCCCCACCCGGGGAGCTTCCCTGGGGAGCAGACCAAGAATGCATTAAAAGCACGTGGTTGCCAACCAAGCCCTGCCTGGTATAAAGCACAAAGCAGACTGGCGATCCTCAGGCAGCGGTTCTCGACAGCCACATATGCTTTTCGGGAAGAGGGATTTTCACTTCCTGTCAAAACTCAGAGTAAACAAATACACTCATTACATGGCCAAATGTGAGAATACTTCTTTCCAAGTATTCTCAGAGCAAGTCAGTGAGCCCCGGGTGGTAAATGCCTCTCCGGCTCCATGAAGCTCAGGCCTCTCTCTGCCCCTCTGAGCAGACAATCAGGAGTGATGTGGGCTTTCCCTGGAGTGGAAGCAGGAACTGAGCCCCAGGACCACTGCGAACCCCTAAGAGTGGAAACCTACAACTATTCCCTGGGTTTGGGGATGCTACCATGAAAATGAAGAGAGAGCAGGAAGTTTCCAGGTAATTTGCTCCGGGTTTTCTCAGGGGTCCCCCCTCAGATACACAGCAGGGGTCACAGATGAGCTGCGAAGCTCTGTAGCCATCACTGGCCAAACCACAGACGTGGCCCCTGGGTGCTGGTTCATGTTCTAATCACTCCAGCCCGACCCATCTGATAGTCACCCGGCCCAGGTGCACAGTCTTCACTGTTACCAGCCTGGAGTTGGGTGAGTCTGCACCCCCCAGAACTGGGGGCCTCCAGAGGTCAGAGAAGCCAAGCTGTCAGTGTCCTGCCAGCTCACACCCCCTC
>SJYF01000057.1:4942297-4953010 GCA_006410515.1 Procapra przewalskii | reverse complement strand
AAATAAAGTCTGACACTGTTTCCACTGTTTCCCCATCTCATATGGTAGCTCTAATTTTAGTTTTTGAGAAACCTCCATACTGTCTTCCATTGTGGCTGCACCAATTTACCTTCCCACCAACTGTGTAGGAGGGTCCCTTTTCTCCATACCTTCTCCAGCATTTATTATCTGTAAACTCTTCAGTGATGGCCATTCTGACCAGTATGAGGCAATAGCTCCTTGTAGCTGGGATTTGCACATGAAAGTTCTAATTTAAAGTCAACAGCTCATCATTGTTACTGAGGATGTGGACAACACCGGGAAATTAAGGCAAATTATTGCCATCGAGTTTACCCCAGTGGGAGGGGTTGGTGGCCCCTGGTTTTTCCTGTCATCCCAGGCAAGCCTATGAATGATGTGAAGATCTGGGGGCTTGGAGGGGGCTTGTCTGGAGACCTCAGGGAAGACTTGGCAAGAAATCTTTCTCCACAAGGATGAGTTGAACTTGTAGGATGAAGAAATGAGGGGATGGCCTTTGAGGCTCAGAGCCAAAGCTCTGAGTTTAAGCTTTACCTCTTAGCTGCAAAGGGTCTGGTAGGCTGAACTGATAAGCCTGCAGGTTGGACCCTTCCAGGAGCAGATGCCAAGGTGGAATGAACAGAACAAGGAGAGCACCGGGGAGAGAGATCTGTGAAAGGCAAGAGAGCCTGGGAGCACTTGCGCTGGGGACAGCGCCGGCAAAGCCTCTCCCCTGCCCATTCACGGGGCTGCGCATAGAAGGCAGCCTGCCTTGTGAGCGAGGGCCTGGCCTTGTGCACAGTTATGATCTGGGGCCTCCGCAAGGACGGCCTGGACTCAGCAATGGAGATGGACGCCTAAGGAGCCCCAGGGTGGAGACCACCGGGGGACTACGCTCTTCCAGAAAGCAAGGCTGAGCAGCGGAGCTCCGTGTCAGCCGCAGAAAGAGCTGAGTGTGTGCGCAGCAAGAGTTAGCATTCATTGGGTACAGAGTACATCCTCCAAGAAGCGCTTCTTTCTTCCATCTGACCTTCAGGGTCATCCTGCAATGGAGGTGCTGTAACAACTATTCCCGTTTTCCAGATGAAGACTGGGGGCTCAGAAAGGTAATGTCAACTCAGAATCATGAGGCCGCTAAGTAACAGAGTCCAGGTGGCCCCTTCACCCTGCTTTTTCAGTGTCTAGAGCTGGGGGGGCTTAGTTTTACAAGATGATGATGTGGTGAGCAGCTGAGGCAGGAAGCCTGGTCAGAGGGCTGGTCCCTAGCACAGCCCAGAGCAGCGGCAGGAGGCAAAGAAATATGAAGGGACAGCTTAGGAAAAGTCTTCCAAGGGAGATGATGCCTGGCATGGGGTCTCAGTAAAGACAGAGGGTAAGGAAGAGAAATCGCGGGATGAGGCTGAAATGTCAGCCTGTTTAGATTTGATACCTTTCATGGACCAATTCTGACAACTTATAATACATTGGAAAGACATCAACCACATCCAGATTCCTTGATTTATTAGCTTAAATTATGTCTGTGGTATTATTTATTTAATTTGCTGGACATGTAGTACAGTTACAAGTTTCAAAAAGTATAAAAGTGTATATAATAAATATCTCCATCTCTCTCCTGCTTTCATCTGATCACCTCCTACCACTGTGGGACACCCAAGTATATATCCAGTGTCATCAATCTCCGATACATTCTTCTAGAGACTCATACTGTAGATGGCGGCAAAGACAAAAATGTATCCTCCTTTTTTACACAAATTAAAGCATCTATACGTACAGTTCCGATCTTTCCATATTAGTACATAAAGACCTGTCTGCTTATTTTTCACAGCAGCATAACATTCCGCAGAATAGATGTACCAAATTAATTTATCCTGTGATGAACACTTAGAACACTTCATCTACAGAAAAAAAAAAACAACATGTTCTTTGTCATAAAAGTCCTAGTTTATTACCTCTGTAATAATTTTCTCCTGCTATGTCTTCATTTTTTTTCTTTTTTCCCCTTTGATTGTTCTTCCTGAAAGCTTCTCTGTTTTCTCTTTGATGTTTCCAAACAGGATCTTGACTTTATTTTTTCTGAAATTTACCTCTAATGTATCATGTTTTTTATCCTGATCAACGCCTTCATCTTTGCTTATTTTTAGCATTATGTCAGTTCTTGAGTTAATACTTAGTTAATTCTTTAAAAATCTTTCTTTTGCAATAGCAAAGGTTTGTAAAGTTATGAATTTGAGTTGGCAATATACTACAGGTTTTATTTGTATTTTATTATTAATTTCTTAATCATTTATAAGCTTACTTTGACAATTATTGATCTGCTCTTTGACTCAAAACTATTTGAAAGAGTGCTTTCAGAATTGTCCCAGTACTTAAAATTTATTTTTTTCTTATCTATTTGCAGACTATTTCTGAATTTAATACATTTTGGTTAAATAGTGTGACCAGTGTAATTTCTGCTTTAAATTATCTAGTCAAGTTTTTATTTAGCCTATATACAACCAAATTTTGTAAATATTCCATGTTTTTTAGCCTATATATAACCAAAATTTGTAAATATTCCATGTTTTTCTAAAAAGCCTTGCCTCTTATTTGTAGGGCACACAATTCAATATGTGTCTATTAAAATAAACATGTTAATTGCCACATGCTAATCCTTGTCTTTCCTTATTTATTTCTTGTCTCCATCTGGCAGATTCTAAATTGGGGCATTAATGTCTTCCATAATTACTGTTTTGATCATTTCTCCCAGCGATTTTGGTGCTTTGCACTTTATGCATTCCAGCAGTGTGCTGTTTGTGCATCAAAGTCGTCCATGAATTTACACATTCCGAAACGTTTTTATGGAATATATAAATAAGGACAAGAGCGCTGTATTAGCTTTTTTTAACTTACGGAGCATTTTGTGGCGTGAAGTTGCCTCTGGTGTCATCTCTTTCACCACAAAGTTTGACCAAACCACACACAGGGCAGAGAAATCTGTTGGTTCAGTAATTTCCCTGCTGTTCTCAGAAACTCAGCCAATATCTTTCTTCTGAATGTAGTCCAGTCATTGTGTGGTACTCATGAACCCTTCCAAGGCATCAGGTTACAATTTCTTAAATGATGGAGTCACCATAGCAAAATGAGCAAGGTCTAATTTGTACCCAGACACAAATTTCTACTCTTGGTAAGACTTGCTCTGCTTCATCTCCAGAAACTTACTGTGAAGATTAAAAATGCAACCACAACTGGGGTATTTTCAAAGAGACATGAAGTTAAGCTATAATTCACATTTTGCCTTGCTGAATAAAGTTTAACCTATCTCAGTAGGGAAGAAATTTCAACACAGTGCCTGGTCCTGAGTTCCTAAGCATCCATATTTGGGGTTTCTTATTTCACAGAACTTGCAGCGATAATAACAGGGATTTTTTTCCCCTCCTGACATCATCTTTTAAAAATATCCTTAAATATACCTTTAGATACTTACACTAGCATTCCTTAACCTTAAATTCCTAGAAGTGAAATTCTCATATCGAAGGATGGGCAACTTACAACTGTGATGTGCGATTGGAAACTGCTCTTTGAAAATCTTACCCCAATTCACGTGATGTTGGATGTGATTTCCTATACTCTCATTGCCCTAGGTGTTATCACTCTCTTCTGTGTCCGAAGAGGGTGATATTTTTCTGGCAGAAAAAAAAATTTCATTGCTTTAGTTTTCACTTAATTACTAGTAAGTTTGAACATTTTTTCAAATTTAATGGCCGTTTGTATTTCTTCTGTTAATTGCTTGTGCATCCTCACTGCCCACTTTTCTGTTGGGTTATTTGTGTTATTCTTATTTGTCTTTAAGCTGTGTATAGGGTTATAAATCATGTGTCATATTGATGAGCTCCTTAAAGCATTCTGCGTTCCAGCCATCTACAGACCCGATCCAGCTGAGTTTTTCTTACTGACCATTTTTAATATCAAAAGACACTGCAAAGTGAGTTGGTATTGTTATTCCCATTTTAGAGATAAGAATGGAATTCAGAGAGGCCAAGTGGACAGAAATGGACAAAAATAGCTGAGAGGAGGCTCTGAAGTTCCGCGCGTTTCTGTCCTCCGTCCCCAGAAGTCTTGCACAACTTTGTCAGTGGAGCTGCGGTCACTGTCTCTCCTACTGCTGTTCCTGTGGCTTCAGACAGCTCGTTTCCACTTGGCCCAGAACTACCCACTGCCTCCAGAAGCCTGGATAATCCCTAAAATCTTTGTCTAGGATCAGCTTGGTTTAAAGTCCTGCCTCCTTAAATTCGTGGAGTTTCAGTTTCCAAGAACATCTATGTTTCATCTTAAGGGGAAAGCTCATTATTTTGTTTGGGTTTGAACACAAGTTCAAGAAGCCAGAGGACAATTCTGCGGGTTGAGGCAGAGTCGTGTGGTGTTGGCCACGCAGCCTGGAGAGCTCCGATCCCCATCATAGGCAGGTTTCCCACCAGAGCCTGAGGTTGACCAGATGGACGCACTGTGTGATTAGCAAGCTTTAGGCAATGCCAGTTTGCTGAGCTGTTTCAAAGAGGAAACAAGGAAAAGCAAAAACTTACAAGGGATCAGATTTCACTGTTGCAGCACCAAATAAGCTTTTTTGTTTCTAGAACCACCACATCTCTGGTGGGTGGACATGGATGGACAAGAGGCAAGCTGCCCAGCTCAGGGGTAAAAGCCAGTGCCAAGATGCTAGTGAAATGACAAGGCGGCAGAGCCAGCCTAACACAGCTGCAGTCCCAGACCATGCAGCTTTGTGCAAGTGTGGAACACACGCCATCCCTGTGTGGGCCCCAGCTGTAGGTAGCTTTGACTGTTCACCCCCAGAGCGATTTCTAGACCACGCATGTTCTCACTTGCATAGCCTGCAGGGTTCTGTTTGATTGGTTTCCTCTGGGTTTTTGAGACTCCAGAAAGTGGTCGCCATGGAGGTGAACCTTGGCCAATCTGAATCTCTATGCAGTGAATCCCATGAGCACAGGAGGAATTCTCCCCAGGCTGGTGGGCGCCCCAGAAAGTTTTGTTGAGTTCCATGGACTCTGAATACAGATTTATTTGAATGAACAAGTTAAAATTCACAAGCTGGAAAGAAAAAGAGGAGACAGGCAAAGACAGAGAGGTGATGCCTGCAAATTCTAGAGTCAGACACCAGGTTGAGACATTGACTGTGTACTCACTCTGGGCAAAGCACCTCAGCTTTTTTTTTTGCCTCTGTTTCCTCATGGGTAATGGTACTGCGCTGCAGGCTTATCTGAGGATTAAAATGGATAACGCACTTACCCGGCAAGCACAGGAACATTAGCTAAAGCCATCAGAGTCATTGCAATGCCATACCTACGGCTGCCTTTCCTAATGCCCTGGGCTCCCAGTTCCCTTCAGAGCCAGCTTTAGGGGTTCTCAGACCCACCTCTGTGCTTTGCTTAAAGTTCAATCATAACATACTATGTTTGTGAGTTTAAATTATACATACACATTTTAAATATCATTATATTTATATACATATGAGGCTTTCCTGGTGGCTCAGGTAAAAGAATCCACCTGCCAGTGCAGGAGACATGAGTTCACAGGTTTAGTCCCTGGGCCAGGAAGATCTAGACAAGGAAATGGCACCCCACTCCAGTAATTTTGCCTGGAAAATCCCGTGGACACAGCAGGTGTGCGGGCTACGGTCCACAGATGGGTCACAAAGAGTTGGACATGACTGAGCAGCTGAGCACACAGGCAGTGCTGAGTGTTCTGGAATGATCTGATTTCAAATACCCTGCAGAGAGGCCTGAAGCTGAGCCTGGTGGGAGCTGTAGGGATGGGGTGGAAGTTGGGGCATGGGTGTGTGTAGGGCCATCTTGGGGACAAGATCTATGCCGAGATGTGGAGAACCAGCTAGCCCGCAGGGCTTTCTCTGTTTGCTTGCTTGACTTTTTGTTTGTGTGGTTTTTGCTTGTATTGAATGCACAACAAGAATGCAAGAATGTAAGTTCTGTTGGAATGATTTCCTGAGTCGTTATCACCGGCATTTAATTTTCTGGGAATGTGCACTTTATTTTAAAACTACAATGACACCACACTGTTTTAATATAGTGCTGCCGCCTTATACGGCTCTTCTTTCAGCCCTCACTCTGGGTCAGGGTCACAGGTGACAGAGGAGCAAGGCCTGTCCTCCAGAGATCTGGCTTTGGCCGAACACAGGGCGGCCTGAGCCCAGTACCCTCAGATTTTGCCTGCTGCGGCCGACTGCTCGCTGCCTGCATTGGAAAGAAACAGTTCCCATGATGTCAGCCTCCTCTGGATGCTAATGAAGAGTAGTACTCCATGTTCCGAGCTGTGCTCGGAGGCATCGCTAGGTGCTTGGAAACTTATGGCAGCTACTGATTTAACCCAGCATCTTGCCTGCCCCATCAGGGTTAATAAGGGGCAAAGATGGAAGGAAGGGAGAAACTTGCAGTGAAGGAAAAAAGGGAGGCGGCCAAAGATGGGAACTGGGGGAGCAGAGGCAGGGGGAACAGGAGGGGCCAAAAAGGGGCACCTATTACCCCCAGGAGGATCTAAGCCTGACCCTGAGCCAGGAAAGCATAGCCAGTTCCTTTCCTTCCCTCCCTCCCTCCTTCCTGCCTTCCTTACTCCCCTCTGTCATTTACCTTCTTTCTGTCTTCCTAGTTTTTCATTCTTCAGAGCCTCAAGGGAGAGTTGGTAATCTTCCATCCTTGAGGAATTATGACAAGGTTTAGAGCTCTTGGAATGTGCAGCATTTCAGAAGCACTGGGAATTTATTATCTATTTCCAAACAAAGCCATAATTAGATCGCTCCGGATAACTAATATCATGTTTTCAGAAGTCCTGAGTAGATGATAAGCTAATATTTGTACAGTTGACCTTAAAAATGTGACAACTGAGAAGCTTCTGGAGAGATGCCCAGAAGGGCACCAATTATGAAAAGGGTTTAGCAAGGCCGGGTGGAGAAGAACTTTCAGAATTCTCTTGAAAATACAATACAGTGATTTTGCAAATCACTCTGTTAGAGTCACTGTGGAATTATTCTTTGACAGTTTAATTACGTTTTAATTGTGGAGCAATTCATGAAGGGGAAGTCCAGGAGCCATTCAGTTGCCGCTGCTATGAAAGGTAAAGGCTGAAGTTCCCATTGTAGAAGTTCTTCCATTTCCCAGTGACCACTGGCATCTTTCAGTTAGGTCCAGGCATTTGCGTGGAGAGTGAGGACTCTCTCAAAGGCAGCTGGACTCTCAAATACCCCCGAAAGAAACAGCTAGTGTCCGTCAAAAAACCAGCTAGAGGCTATTTTGCAAAATGTTCTGAAGACATATTTAGGAAAATATTCCCTGTTGTGCAATCAGCTCCCATGAGACAATGAAGTCTCCAGAGGAAAAAAGAAGCATTTTTTGCAGGGGGCTGGGTGGGTACAGGCTCTTCACCCAAGATGCTCCTTGGGGGTCCATTCAGAACAGTTCTCTTTTCTTCCTGCTCTAAATGTGAAGCTCTTCAGGCTGGAAACTGCAGCAAGCACCAATGACCAATGAAACTGTCCTTGCTCCAAATGATCCAGGTGGCATTTCTCCCCGTTTGATGTTTCCCATCTCCCACCTCCCTCGCTTCCGGATCTGACGCCTGAGCTCTGAGGATGATAAATACTACAAAGCCTTTTCATTGTAAACTACTTTCCCAACCCCCTGCCTCCTAAAAGACTAAAAGTTTTATTCCCATTATAATTTTTAATCCCTATGGTGATGCTCATTATGTCTAAAATGGCAGTTTGGGACTTCGGGGCAAATGGTAACTATTTAGAAAGCTGGAGTCTCTTACAGACTTAGAAAAAGAGCTTATGGTTGCTGGGGGAGGCAGGGGGAAGCATGGAGGAAGGGATAGTTAGGGAGTTTGGGATGGACATGTACATACTGCTATATTTAAAATGGATAACCAACAAGGACCTACTGTATAGCACAGGGAACTCTGCTCAATGTTATGTGGCAGCCTGGATGGGAGGGGAGTTTGGGAGAGAATGGATATGTGTATTAATATGTCTGGCTGAGTCCCTTCGCTGTTCACCCGAAACTATCACAACATTGCTAATAGGCTACACCCCAATACGGAAGAAAGCAAAGAGGAACTAAAGAGCCTCTTGATGAAGGTGAAAGAGGGGAGTGAAAAAGCTGGCTTAAACCAACATTTAAAAGACTAAGATCTTGGCAGCCAGTCCCATCACTGCACAGTGAACAGATGGGGAAAGAGTGGAAACTGACAGACTTCAGTTTCTTGGGCTCCAAAATCACTGCCAATGGTGACGGCAACCATGAGGTTAACATTTGCTCCCTGGAAAAAGCTATGACAAACCCAGACAGTGAATTAAAAAGCAGAGGCATCACTCTTTTGACAAAGGTCTGTATAGTCAAAGCTGTGCTTTTCTCAGTAGTCAGGTACAAACATGACAGTTGGACCATAAAGAAGGCTGAACACCAAAGAATCGATGCTTTTGAGCTGTGGTGTTGGAGAAGACTCTTTGGAGTCCCTTGGACTGTAAGAGATCCAACCAGTCCATCCTAAAGGAAATCAGTCCTGAATATTCATTGAAAGAACTGATGATGAAGCTGAAACTCCAGTATTTTGGCCACCTGATACAAGGAGCCGACTCACTGGAAAAGACCTTGATGCTGGGAAAGATTGAAGGCAGGAGGAGAAGGGGATGACAGAGGATGAGATGGTTGGATGGCATCACTGACTCAACGGGCATGAGTTTGGCTGAACTCCGGGAGTTGGTAATAGACGCCTGGCCTGCTGCAGTCCATGGGGTTGCAGAGTTGGGCACAACTGAGCGACTGAACTGAACTGAATTTTACATATAAAATTCAAACGAAAAAATGTTAAGAATGAGTCTAGCTGGCTAGAGGGGTCTTTGGTGATTCACAGTATTTCCCAAAATCTCTACAATGAGGTTTTGTAAAAGAACCAACAAAACTCTCTAGCGCACATTTTATTTCATTTTATTAACTAATTTTCCCCAGCTTTACTGAGATACATTTGACCTACATCATATGAGCTGAAGGTGTATAATGTGATGATTCCATACACATGTTTTCAGTCACTACACAGGTTAGTTAACACACCCATCAGGTCACATAGATACTTTTTTTTTTTTTTTCACATTTCAGGAAAGCCTTTATTGCACCTGTATATAAGTCCAGCCTGGACACACTCTACATGCTGTCAGAAGCTTAGAGTCTTTGCAGTGAGTCAGTGCATGTGAGTGTGTTCAGTTGTGTCTGACTGTGCCGCCCCATGGACTGTACCCCGTCAGCCTCCTCTGTCCATGGGATTTTCCAGGCAAGAATACTGGAGTGGGTTTCCATTCCTTCTCCAGAGAGTTTTCCTGACCCAGGGATCTGACCCACGTCTCCAGTGTCTCCTGCACTGCCAGGCAGACTTTTTACCACTGAGCCACCAGGGAAGCCCTGAGTCCCAGCATAACTACTTTTTTTTTTTCATACTGAGAGTGTTTAAGATCCACTCTTGTAGCAATGTTCAAGACTCTGATACAGTATTTTTTATCTAAAATCACCATGAGATCCCAGATATTTGAGATCCTAGAACTCATTCCAGCTGGAAGTTTATACCCTTTGACCAGCATCTCCCCACTTCCCCACCCTAAGACCCTGGCACCACCATTTACCCTTTGTTCTCATGTATATTAAAATAAAAGTGAACTTGGATAGCAATGAATCTAAGCAATCTGGATACAAATATTAAAAATAAAATGTTCTAATGAGATCATGTTAAAAGAAGGAAGAAAAAAAAAAAAACCTGATGTCCTCCCAACAAAATGACCACCGGGGATGGAAAAGAGACACCAGGAAAGCAAAGAGAAGGCAGACGTCAACTGCTGGTATAAGACAAAAGTTAAAGTCTATTAAGAAAACGCATCGTGAGAAACTTGTCATTTTAGAGGAATGAATGATAGAATTAATCAGGAAAAGCCATCCTCAGACTTTCTGCCACTGACCTGTTGTCAGCCAGAAGAGTCCGGGGACTCCAGTCTCTTTTTGGGCCATTTGCTTCATCCCTAACAGCAGAAATGCCACGGGAGACTTCACAGAGTTGCTGTGGAGTTGAATGAGCTGTTGATGCAAGCACTCACACAAGAACCTGAATAACAAGTTAAAAGTTCAGTCGCTCAGTTGTGTCCAACCCTTTGTGACCCCATGGATTGCAGCACGCCAGGCTTCTCTGTCCATCACCAATTCCTGGAGCTTGCTCAAACTCATGTCCATCGAGTCAGTGATGCCACCTGAAAAATAGCTGCTCAATAAATTTCTTTTCCATTTCATGTGCTGAACAACATGGCATCAAAATGCACAATGGAAAATTAAACATAAAAGGGAAGTGAATGGAAATGCAGTTGTTATATGAGATTGTAACTCTGAATTGTTGTCTGAATTAATATAATAGCAACCACCTTGCCTTGTCTGGGGGATCATGAAAGAAACCAAAGGGTTTTGTAAACAAGAAAGCTGCATTACAGTGTTATTTATTTTCAAGATGCAAAATAATATTTATGGGAGTGATTACATTTTTCTCAAGGTCATAAAGAAATTCTCAGTAAATTTTAAAGAAGTCGAAATCTTACAATCCGTATTTACGACCCCAGTACCTAATATTGAACCAAAGAAACTCCATCCCCTTCAACATTTCAAGTTCTCTTCTGAATAATAA